>CAVLJG010000004.1:109193899-109793732 GCA_963669975.1 Acanthoscelides obtectus | reverse complement strand
GTTTTGGCTTGTTTTCATACCGGCCACACTGGGTCCTCCCTTTAACTCGAGAACACCGACGTAATCGCCTTGAGTGGTGCAGACAACGGTCACTCTGGGATCAGGAATGGAACAGTATTGTCTTTAGTGACGAGTCTCGATTTTGTTTAGGCATGCACGATGGTCGTGCCAGGGTTAGAAGGCGACGTGGTGAAAGGAGGAATCCACAGTTTTTTTTGAAAGACATGTTCATCACACTGTTGGAGTTATGGTTTGGGGTGCTATAGCTTATGGTTCCAGGTCACCTTCATCAGAGGTAACATGAGCAGCGTTATATCCACGAAGTTCTAGAACCCCATCTTTTACCCTATCTTGACACCCTGGCAGATCCAACTTTCCAACAAGATAATGCCCGACCACATGTTGCAAGAGTCACAATAGACTTCTTTCAACATAATGATGTCACATTGTTACCATGGCCACCAAGATCTCCCGACTTATCCCCAATTGAGCACGTGTGGGATATGATGGGTAGGAGATTGCTCAATTTGCAACGTCCTCCCCAGACTCTAGAAGCCCTTCGAGAGGAGTTGGTGGTTGCCTGGAATCAGATACCACAGGAGGACATTGACCACCTGATCAGAAGCATGCCTAGTCGCGTTGGAGAATGCGTAGCACATCAGGGTGCATCCACACATTATTAAAGGTCAAAGGGCTTTAAAGCAGTGCAGTCATTTTGAAATTGTTATCATTTACTTATTATGCTTCATTAAGTACTTATTAAAATAAAACCATTTAAACTGGGTGTTCGGATTTATATGTCACTTAGTATATTATCGCTATTTTTCAAAATGATGATCTGGCAGCATGTCAAAATTCAGCGTTTTTGTACATTTGTCGTTTGCACCATCCGCCACAGACTTTGCCACTGCTAATCCACGAAGCTTGAGTTGCTTTGAATGAGGTGCCACAACCAGACATCGATCATCCCATTTTGGATACAGGACTATATTAAGCTGCGTGGTGTTGGGCAACAATATTAATTTTCTTTCTTATTACTTGTCAATAAAATTTCGTGAGAATGCTACAGTTTCATTCTTGATGTAATACTCCCTCATAGTCTAAAAAATCAAGTTGAAGAAATTATTTTTTTTTTTTGGCTGCAACACTTCTTTTACTTTTAGTAAGCCCAAGCACAAATGCACACTTTCTTGGTACTTTGGGAATACTTAGGATCCAACTGGACTTTGTGACAATGTAATTATTATTATTCCCTATGCTGCTTGAGCTGATATTTATAGTCGCATGCAGTCTACGCACGAGATCGCAGTGTTTCTGATTTGGAAAGGTAAACCTGATCAATTACCGATGACGTTGCATAACCGTTTTGACGTAATGGCGGTCTATCGTAGGACAAAGCCGGGATTTAATCATTTTGGGACAGAAAGTAATCCCCGTATAGCGAAATGACATTAAAAAGCTAAAACGCCATCATCACCTTGAAGCTTTTGAAGCGCTGCAGGTTTATAAACCGATTAGTAAGTTGCTAATTATTAATAGGCCAGGCAGCAGGGTCTATATGGACTTGGTTCTTTTTTCCTTGTTACGTACTCATAATTTCTTCAGATTTTTGGGATATGTCACTATTCCTTTTAAGCCAATTATTTTGTAATCATGTGACGAATAAAGGCCATTTATTATTATTATTATTATTATACTGAGTGGTATATAAATCCGAACACCCAGTTTATATGGTTTTATTTCAATAAAAGTTGGTGAATGTATTTATCTTACTGTAAATAACAAGTGAGAAAATTTTCAGCCTTATCAGTTGGACATTCCGGTTTTTATACTGCTTTTTTTTAATTCACTAACGCCCTAAAAATGAATATTTCAGCCGCAGTAAAGAATCAACGTTGGCGGATTTTGGTTCTTGACATCCTTTACGATCGGTTACGATGCCTAGAGTACGGAGACCTGTATGATTTCGTCAACTTAGTGAGTTTGATAGGGGCCGTATAGTGGGACTTCGGGAAGCTGGACTTTCTTTTCGGGCAATTGCAGTTAGAGTGCAAAGAAATGTAGACAGTGTGGTTAGGTGTTGTCAGGCATGACTTCGAGAAGGCCGTACGCAAAGAGCAAGGGGCACTGGACGCCGCCGTAGAACAATAGACCGTGAAGATCGC
The DNA here is from genome assembly GCA_963669975.1 of Acanthoscelides obtectus. Lineage (NCBI taxonomy): Eukaryota > Metazoa > Arthropoda > Insecta > Coleoptera > Chrysomelidae > Acanthoscelides > Acanthoscelides obtectus. The sequence continues at coordinate 109,791,567 of CAVLJG010000004.1, read as the reverse complement.
CGCCTAAGATTATTGGCCTTAAGGGACCGTTTCTCCACTACCAGGTCCATTGCAAATGAATGGTTTGCAGAACACGGAAGCCCTATTGGCATGCGAAGTGTTTACCGACGAATGAGAAGTTTTGGCTTGTTTTCATACCGGCCACACTGGGTCCTCCCTTTAACTCGAAAACACCGACGTAATCGCCTTGAGTGGTGCAGACAACGGTCACTTTGGGATCAGGAATGGAACAGTATTGTCTTTAGTGACGAGTCTCGATTTTGTTTAGGCATGCACGATGGTCGTGCCAGGGTTAGAAGGCGACGTGGTGAAAGGAGGAATCCACAGTTTTTTGTTGAAAGACATGATGATCACACTGTTGGAGTTATGGTTTGGGATGCTACAGCTTATGGTTCCAGGTCACCTTTAATCTTCATCAAAGGTAACATGAACGCGCAGCGTTATATCCACGAAGTTCTAGAACCCCATCGTTTACCCTATCTTGACACCCTGGCAGATCCAACTTTCCAACAAGATAATGCCCGACCACATGTTGCAAGAGTCACAATAGACTTCTTTCAACATAATGATGTCACATTGTTACCATGGCCACCAAGATCTCCCGACTTATCCCCAATTGAGCACGTGTGGGATATGATGGGTAGGAGATTGCTCAATTTGCAACGTCCTCCTCAGACTCTAGAAGCACTTGGAGAGGAGTTGGTGGTTGCCTGGAATGAGATACCACAGGAGGACATTGACCACCTGATCAGAAGCATGCCTAGGCGCGTTGGAGAATGCGTAGCACATCAGTGTGCATCCACACATTATTAAAGGTCAAAGTGCTTTAAAGCAGTGCAATCATTTTGAAATTTTTATCATTTACTTGTTATGCTTCATTAAGTACTTATACAAAATTTTATTAAAATAAAACCATTTAAACTGGGTGTTCGGATTTATATGTCACTTAGTATATTATTATTATAAGTGTCTTATTCAAGATTGCTAGCGCTTCGGCGTTTATTTTTGCCTTCCTCGGGGATTTTGAACGAGACATAAATCAAATCCCAAGTAATTTAATAGCAAACAGAAATAATGAAAAATTGTATATCCTAAGAATTCAAAATAGTTTAAAGTCCATATCAGACACGGAAATCATTTTCCCAGAGTGACATTTTTGCTGACGCATGATAGTGAAAACGTAGACTAACAGCATCAAATAACGGATTGAAAAAACATTTGAGAGTGTTCGTAAGCACAACATGACATATCCGACAATCCCTCAGAATAATAAAACGTCTCATTATAAGTGACGCACGATTTCGGGAGAACGAACGAGTAAATAAAAATGTTGTAGTATTGTTCAAATCTGTTCGAGAATCAATCATTCTCTGAGACGGAGATGATATGGGATGGTATTAGAATAGTAATTAATTCTGAAGAATAAAAAACTAGTTAGTTCAATTTATAGTTGCTAAGCGTCGTAGGCCCTGCATTGATGTAAATAAAGTATTGTTGATAGATTCACACATTTAATACAAGTTGCAGTAAGAAGATTCCAAGTATTGAAGCTAGCTCCGATTTGTTTACCGTGGGCTGATGGACTTTCTTTACCTAAATTATCAACAATTTTTACTTTAGTTTCCTCATCTACGTCGTCGTCAAACAGAGACCTCATCCGTCAAGTGCCACAGATGTTGGCAGAACCTTTGTAAAGCTGTTTTTCAAACGATTTTGTCAGTTTTATCGTAAGCCTTAATTGCCTTTAAAAAGCATAAATTCTGGTTTGGTGCTTTTACCGCTAAAGTGTATTGCAACCACGGTTTCAAGTATGTTGTCACGATGAACAGACCGATATCTAACAGAGCTGCCTTATCTTTATTAGAAAGTGTGAGCAGGAAACTTAGTAAAGCTATTTCCAATTAATAGATTGCTCTGGCCATGCATCCAGCTTGCGCATGTCGCCTGGCGATCAAATCTTAATTTTTTTCCCTATCAAGGAATATTATTGAAAGTTCTATTAATAACAATAAAGCATATATTGCCCAACAGTATACACCATTACCACTACTAACTAACTTTAGCGAAACTACAAATTGACACGACACTGGGTTCTTATTTCTGAAAAACTGAAGCAGAAAATGTCACAGACGTTAGACAGTTTGTTCGCGCTTGCACACATTTGACTAGACTAGAATACAATAAAGTTAGTGTTGACAGATCAGTAAGAAGCTTACGGTTTCTTATGATAAAGCCATATGATCGAAACGCATTCATAATAATTTGATTAATATATAAGTTGAATGTTAACTGACTCTCAAAGCAAACGCCTAGATCTCTGATTGAGTCAGTACTCGAAAGGTCTGTACCATTAATTGTATAAAGATATAGTATGGCGGAACGTCGGCTGAAGGTTACTATTCTGCATTTGGAGATATTTAAATGCAGATGATTTCTAAGACACCAGTCATGTACAACATCGATCTGCGATTGCAGGGCAGCACAGTCTTATAGACATGCAATGATCGCATACATTTTTAGATCGTCCGCAGACATTAATCTATTGCATTCCAGTGAAGTGCATAGGTCATTAACATATAACAAAAATAATAGAGGTCCCAAATTGGACCCCTGTGGTACTCCAGTAGTAACCAGATGTGGTTGAATTAATGTGAACATATTGCCGTCTCTGATGCAGATAAGACTTTAGAAGATTTAAGAAAGGACTATGAAGGCATAAAGAAAAAAAGTTTGTGGAGCAGAACACTGTGACTGATTTGATCACATGCCTTACAAAAGTCAACATAGACAGTATCTACCTGACCCCGTTGATCTATTGATTCGCACAAATGTGGGTCGAAGATTGCAAGGTTACTAATAGTTGATCGAGAACGTACAAAACCGTGTTGGTAATGAAATGTAATTTTTTGTATATTCGTAAAGACGGTCATGTAAAATCTACTAAGTGACATATAAATCCGAACACCCAGTTTAAATGGTTTCATTTTAACAAAATTTTGTATAAGTACTTAATGAAGCATAATAAGCAAATGATAAAAATTTCAAAATGATTGCACTGCTTTAAAGCCCTTTGACCTTTAATAATGTGTGGATGCACCCTGACGTGCTACGCATTCTCCAACGCGCCTAGGCATGCTTCTGATCAGGTGGTCAATGTCCTCCTGTGGTATCTCATTCCAGGCAACCACCAACTCCTCTCGAAGTGCTTCTAGAGTCTGAGGAGGACGTTGCAAATTGAGCAATCTCCTACCCATCATATCCCACACGTGCTCAATTGGGGATAAGTCGGGAGATCTTGGTGGCCGTGGTAACAATATCACACCATTATGTTGAAAGATGTCTAGTGTGACTCTTGCAACATGTAGTCGGGCATTATCTTGTTGGAAAGTTGGATCTGCCAGGGTGTCAAGATAGGGTTAAAGATGGGGTTCTAGAACTTCGTGGATATAACGCTGCGCGTTCATGTTACCTCTGATGAAGATTAAAGGTGACCTGGAACCATAAGCTATAGCACCCCAAACCATAACTCCAACAGTGTGATGAACATGTCTTTCAAAAAACTGTGGATTCCTCCTTTCACCACGTCGCCTTCTAACCCTTACACCGACGTAATCGCCGTCAGTGGTGCAGACAACGGTCACTCTGGGATCAGGAATGGAACAGTATTGTCTTTAGTGATGAGTCACGATTTTGTTTAGGCATGCACGATGGTCGTGCCAGGGTTAGAAGGCGACGTGGTGAAAGGAGGAATCCACAGCTTTTTGTTGAAGGACATGTTCATCACACTGTTGGAGTTATGGTTTGGGGTGCTATAGCTTATGGTTCCAGGTCACCTTTAATCTTCATCAGAGGTAACATGAACGCGCAGCGTTATATCCACGAAGTTCTAGAACCCCATCTTTTACTCTATCTTGACACCCTGGCAGATCCAACTTTCCAACAAGATAATGCCCGACCACATGTTGCAAAAGTCACAATAGACTTCTTTCAACATAATGATGTCACATTGTTACCATGGCCACCAAGATCTCCCGACTTATCCCCAATTGAGCACGCTTGTGATATGATGGGTAGGAGATTGCTCAATTTGCAACGTCCTCCTCAGACTCTAGAAGCACTTCGAGAGAAGTTGGTGGTTGCCTGGAATGAGATACCACAGGAGGACATTGACCACCTGATCAGAGGCATGCCTAGGCGCGTTGGAGAATGCGTAGCACGTCAGGGTGCATCCACACATTATTAAAGGTCAAAGGGCTTTAAAGCAGTGCAATCATTTTGAAATTTTTATCATTTACTTATTATGCTTCATTAAGTACTTATACAAAATTTTATTAAAATAAAACCATTTGAACTGGGTGTTCGGATTTATATGTCACTTAGTATAATTTCTCAGAGTTTTCGCTGGATTGCAGAGAATAGAAATTGGTCTGTAGTTGCTTATAACATTTAACTGCTGCGACTTGTGTATAGGGCATACCTTGGCAATCTTCCACACTTCAGGAAAAGTTGATGTCTTGAGAATTCGGTTGAAAATAGCTTTAAGTGGGTGAAGTGGAACTATTATGCAATCTTTGCGAAAAAATGAAGGGATCTGATCATGACCTGACGTTAGTTTATTTTTTAATTTCTTTCCTGCCTTCAATATATCTTCCTCCGTTATTGACTCGACACTCACATCCAATGTATCAACGAGATAGGGACTGAATGTTAGGTTCTCTTTTCTATTAATTCGGGATAGTCGTCTCTAGCAGCTTCATGTCGATTCTAGCAGCTCATCAGTCTCTGTATCGCGCGCCCAAGCACTGAATACGGCTCTGGCCAATCTGGCATAACGTCTCATACCTAATAAGTTACATGTACTGCAACTCTAAAACGAATTTGGTATAACGGTCATCATCCCTTTTGTAGTCCTGGCGAGCCGCAGATTTATAACCCGATTAGTAACCTGATGTTAATTCATAAAGGATTGTTTGACAAGGATAAGCCCAGCTTGACGAGTATTTAGAAGCTTCCACACCAAGTCGACGGATACATCACCGACCACTTATAATAGGGACGATATATGCGCAGTTATCGTGACTCCGACAAATTTAATTACATGATGAAAAATGAGGGCGTGCTTTTAATGTAATTTTGCGCGTGTGAAAAATACTTTCGCCGCAGAGATTGATATCGGTCGCTGGCAGAGGTAACGGCCAAATCACAAGAATGAAATTTACGTTCTGTGCGTCGTAGTGACAGAATAATTTATCCGAATCATGATCCAGCAGTCGGAAAAGTGGTTAAACCTTAAAGGCGGGTTTACACGCTACGTCTCATTGTACGTTTTGTCGGGCATACAAAATGGAAGACAAAACGTCCAGTGGATATGCACTACGTGTTTTCCCTTCCGCTTTCTACTATAGTTTCAATCTAGACTCTTGAGTTGTGTCAAGTTTGTTTAGCGAATTTTTTGGATAGATATTTTTTTATTATGGAGGAAACACGACTGCTTTCTTTCATTCTTCCAACTATAAGGATATAGAACGACTGAGAGGAAAAGGGATGAAGAGGGAAAAGGCAAGATGGTCAAGGGAGTGGCCTCTGGCAGGACGCCAGTATTCCCACGTCTCGTTATTGAAACAACTGAGCAGCGAACCTGGCGACTGGCGGAATTATTTGCTATTGGACACCTCAGCCTATTGTCAATTGCTAAAGCCGCGTACAGACCGAGATTCCAACGCAGGTCAAGGCACATGTGGTTACAGATATGAAGGTGTTCGAATCGGTTTATATGTTGCTCGGCGTTGAATTTTCGGTATGTACGCGGCTTAATAGAGATGTCTGATGCCCTCACTTTTATCAACTCACGATTTTTTTTTTGTAACAGTCTCTGTATTTGCTATCGGGTCTAATTCTTATACAGGGTGTTTCAGTTTATTGTTGCATATCTTTAAGGTTCGATAGAACTTTTAAAATTAATGCATAAAGTCTATATAAACATGGGTCGAAAAATGCGTGGCTTCCGAAATACAGGGTGTTTAAATTTACTTTTTAAAATAGTTTTTTTTAATATTTCGAACAATATTTGATATATAACAGTGAAAATTGGTATACAAGGGTTTTTTGGTACGAAAAAACGAACCATGGGCATAGTTTTACTGTAGCCACTAGAGGGCGCTCTCTACTGTACCTGTAGTGTATTAAAATGACCGAAAATTTTTTCCTAGTGCAATTTTTTGCCTTTTGATTGAAAAAACGGATTCTCCGCACTTTTCTGTATAAAAAAGCTCTCCTGTGAGTTTTCGTTATAGTTAGCGGTTTTTGAGATATTTGGATTTTTAAGGTTCGATGCATTTTTAATTATTTATGGGAAAATAATATTTTTTTTACATTTTCGATTTGGGCATTACAAGTAATTAAGATGATCGTTTAGATTGTGTTTTAAAACGCAGCAATAATTCCTAACTCCAAATAAACACAAAAAAACTGAATATTAATTTGTTTAATTTTCCAATATTATTTTTAACAAATTAAATTAATTATTTACAACTAAAATGCTATTGGATAGTTAGGACAAACATACAAAATCTATAGTAGTTGCTCGAAATGTAAACCCAATTGTTCAATACACAATTCACATCTACGAATGATCGAACGTCGTATAGCATTATTCAAATAAGGCCTTATTTCATCACATGCATTCCTGATTCTGTCTATTAGGATATCTCTTGTGGTTACGGGAGTCTGGTACACTTTTTCTTTTAGAAATCCCCACACAAAGAAATCTAATGGATTTAGGTCAGGCGATCGTGGAGGCCAGGCGACTGGTCCTCCACTGCCGATCCATCTTTCTGGATAATTTTCGTCCAGCAAGTTTCTAACTATTCTCGAATAATGAGCTGGACAACCATCAAGCTGTAACCAGGCCAATCTTCTTAAATCTAACATAACATCATCCCACATATTTGCATGTTCAGCCTTTAAAATTCTAAGAAGGTCGCAGCATTTAACCTTGCAGGCAAAAGATAGGGTCCAAATAGTCGATTACGGTAGATACCAATCCACACGTTCACACTAAATTCATGCTGAACATTTCTTTCCCGAACTGCATGCGGATTTTCATGCGACCAAATATGTTGATTATGAAAATTTACCACTCCACGTCTAGTGAAGCATGACTCATCGGTCCATAAAACGTTACTTAAAAACTCCATATTATTATCAGTTCTATCAAGAATCCACTGACAAAATGTGATTCTTCGTTCCCTGGCTGTAGTCCTTGCACAGGTTGCAAATGGTAAGGACATCTATGGTCATTTCTAAGAACACGGTGAACATGGCTTGCTGAAATTCCCAAGGCACCAGAAACTCTCCTAACACTTGTGGTCGGATCTCTATCAAACTCACGCAGAATCATACGGGTAAATCTGCGCTGACGAACATTTATGTTTTGATCCCTTTGGAGATTTCCAAAACCATTTTCAATTATTTGGCGATGCACTCTTACAAATACTGAGTGAGTTGGATGTCGTCTATTTGGAAATCTTCGTGCGTATTCTCTGGCTGCTTCTGCTGCGTTTCCATTTACAAAGCCATACACAAAATGAATATCCGCTAACTCTTGATTGGAGAATAAAAATGGCATTTTTATAAAACTTACAAAAAAACAACAGGTAGAAGAAACTAAATTTCGTGCATTCACAATTGCAAAAAAACGTTTCAGGTTTCAAAGACAACAAAACTAACTGTCAACTAATTGACGTTTAACCTTATTCTGCTTTCAATTTCAAAAATATTTGCAGGCACAGCCTACTTCTAAAAATTATCGAGATACTGACTTTTTAACGTTATTTTATCATAAATAATTAAAAATGCATCGAACCTTAAAAATCGAAATATCTCAAAAGCGGCTAACTATAACGAAAATTCACAAGAGAGCTTTTTTATGTTGAAAAGCGCGAAGAATCACTTATTTTATTCAAAAATCAAAAAATGGCACTAAGAAAAATTTTTCGGTCATTTTAATACACTACAGGTACAGTAGAGAGCGCCGTCTAGCGACTACAGTAAAAATAAGCCCATGGTTCGTTTTGTCGTACCAAAAAACCCTTGTATACCAATTTTCACTGTTATACATCAGATATTGTTCGAAATATTTAAAAAAAACTATTTTAGAAAGTAAATTTAAACACCCTGTATTTCGGAAGCCACGCATTTTTCGACACATGTTTATATAGACTTTATGCATTAATTTTGAAAGTTCTATCGAATCTTAAAGTTATGCAACAATAAACTGAAACACCCTGTATAATTAGATCTTACGCGACTTTATTTATTACGGTCACTTGCCACAAACACGGAAAACCTTCATACATTTCGATGATTTCCCCGAGAAAATCGTGGGTGCAGTGCCGCAAGTCTGACATTAGGTATTAGGTTTTTTAGGGAAAAATATTCGAACTGAAGTGGAGCTACTCGTGAGCTGAGCCAAGATTTGATTCTATACGTTTTGTTTTGTCCTATCAGTTTTCTCAAAATGATGCTTCTCCATTCAGTTTTTCAATCCAATCTTGGATTTCATTTCGATTCGACAAGACGTACGTTTTGCTGTTTACACGCCACGTTTTATTGGAATGGATTTGTCCTGTCCCATAAAACGTACATTAAGACGTAGCGTGTAAACTCGCCTTAAGGCCGGCTTAGACACGCTATGCAAATCGTACGTTTTGCCTATTTCGCGCGTATGCATTTTTGTATTAGTCTGTAACGATGGCAATAATGAAGTCCAGTATAGCTCAGACCCGCAGGGTAATTTCGTAAAAACCCTATATAATTAATGTAAAAAACTGACATAATATTAACTTGCTGACGAGATGGCTCCTAATGTGCCAATAGTGCATCCCGCTGTTATTCGCTGTGAGCGTCGTCCACGGAGGTATGCAAGTCAGTTTCCCAGGATGCTTTGTTGATTGCAGAATGCCGAGATAGTCTGTAGATTTGACATAAAGAAAAATTGTTTGAGTAGCTGTAGAGTAAACCTATTAGATGATCTAGACGGGTCAAACTTTGAGAAGCATTACGGGAAATGCGTTGTGGGTAATTTAACCATATCTCAAAAAATTTAGGAATGACATATCACACACAAAACATAGCATTTAGGCGTCGATTGTTCTTCATCTTGGGCTTCCCAACCACCATGATAAACCTTCCTAGAAAGTAAAGTCCAAAATTCCTCTACTGGGTGAGCCAGCGGCAGGTTTGGATGATTATCGTTTTTGGGAACAAAAGGTATGTTGTCGAATCCACTTTTGGATATCTCTTGAACGATAGCATCATGCTAGGTCCAGCCAAAACATGATTAGCGTGGTGTTCGTGGACAAACTGAAGCAATTGGAAAAGGCAGTTATAAATATAGCTCCGACTATTCAAAGCTTCCCCCTTACTCTTCCCGCAAAAGGTTGGGGTTCAAGAAATTTGTCGGCAGCAAATAACAGTTAATTAAAAGTTAATTTATTCATTTAAACGATTTTGCAACGGCTTATCGATCGGCAACCTCTTCAATCATGTTAAGAGTCATCCAACAGTATATGAAAAGAGAATCAAGTCAGGAAATTCCTCCCGCGGAGCAAAATAAGTATCCAGTGACAAAAATAGCAGCACGCACACTTCCAGACAAAGCATGCCATGCCTCCCGGTAATAACGCTATAAATCTAAACAGGTTTATGGTATGTACTCGATTTTCATTTCGCTGTTCCGTGAAATTACCCTTCAATTCTCTGCATAGCAGCCTGAAGTCATGAGGTCGGCTGCGATCCTCATATACAGATAGCTCGAAATTCGTGTAATTTTATTTCACTTGCCTGGAAATATAGTAATAACCTAAATACACTTGTAAAGCTTTTTTTATGGAGCTTTTATGCGAGACAAAACTTTATACATTCGGATATTTTTTAACGTCTTTGACCGTAATCTACACAATTGTCTTGAGTTATATGTTGAAAAAATCGCTCAACTGCGTTTTTTGACGTTTTAGATGACCCTGATCATTTTGTACGAGGGTTATTCTATTTCACGCATCCTTCGTACATTTACCCTTAAATCTCCTACGTGCGACGCGGACCCCCGATGGACAAGCGTCGTCGTCGGTGGTCGTACTTCACAGTCGGCAATCGCTTCCGCTGTGCTGTGAATTGCGTGCACTGTGCATGATGAAGGCCAATATTGTCATTCACGCAGGGTTGGGCAACGCTTTCAGCAATTCCTCTCAGATAAGGAGGAAGATCATTTAACTTAATGTAATACATGTCCAAGGCTTACTTTTTTCTCAGATGTCACTTCAAATTGTATCCAGCTAACCTCAATATCAGAGTGACTCCCAAACATTAGATTCCGAATTTTTTAATAATCGGTAAGGTTCTGGAAAACAGCTTTCAATGTCAGCGAAATGGAAACATAACTATAGGTTACGTTAAATGAGAATGAAAATAGTTAAGCCTTATAATACTCGTACTTCAAAAACCGCGTCTTGTAGAGAACAATTTTTAAACAGGAGTTGTAGGGTTCCCATTACTACCGTCAAAGTCACCCCAAGGTCAAACGAAGATTTTCAAACGTAGCGCCCCCTTTTTCTCAATCGAATTTTGAGAAAGTAGAAAATTGTACATCGGAAGGTCACCTTGGCCACGACCCCGACTACTGCGTTCAAGGCCATTTCGAGATCGAATCAAGACCTCAAAGACAATTTTTTCTAGAAACAATCTTCAACAGGACAGTTGTGAGATTTGTGGAGATCACCCAAAGATGACCTTGACAATAACATTCAAGGTCAAGTCAAAAATTACTCAGGAAACCTCTCATTTTTGTACTGGGAATGTAAAAAGCAGGGAATTTCACGTCCGACTGTGACCTTGACCTCAAAGTCAAGGTCAACGTCTTGATTTTGCATTGGAATGGCCTTGGAGGTAATGATAAGCGTCATGGCCAAGTTGATGTTTGATCATAAAATTTACTCCTCTTCTCAAGGGGTTCCATTTGGATATATTCGCTTGACCTTGAAAGCACCTTAAAGGTCATTGTCAAGGAAACCCTAAAGCTTTTGTTCGAAACCTCTTTTGAATGCGCAGTTTTTGAAATATTCTGGTGGGAAGATTAAAATGGCTAACCGTGTATGAAGTTTGTGATGGAAAAAATACCATACATTACCTTATTTGCCAAGGCAAATATCAATCTTGCATATTATATTATAAGTATGTAATTGTTATAAGCCGTTTAAATATCGGGTTTTCCAATAGGGACCTGACAACTTTGAACCTTCACTGTGAACGCCACTTTAAACCAATTACCGAACTATCAATGTCATAACATTCAGTAAAGAAAACATGTCCATCGTAGCGAAGTACACGAGCGAACAAGGATTGCAAATAATTAAAATTTACTACTGAAATTCCGAGTCGGTGACTGCCAATTAAAAATTAACGCCAATTTTTGGTCGCAAACGAAAAGAAGACATCGATTCCATGGCATTCTAAAGAATTGGGCATCGCTAAGACCACACTATGGCGAATTTTGTGAAGATATCTTGACCTGCACCCTGATAAGATCAAGTTAACTCAAGAACTGAAGCCGTCCGATCATATGAACCGACGAACGTTCTCGAATTGGGCTCTAGAAAATGTTTCAAGAGAATGACCAATTTCATCGCAAAATAATCTTCAGTGACTTCGTGAACGAACATTTTAGACATGGTCTTTTCAAAGCAATTTATTTTTCATTACTGCTTAAATTTTTAAATCTGCATAATAACAATAATAATAATCATAGTAATAATCGCAATAGTAATCGTAATTTATTTTAATCGTAATTATATTTAGTCTGTGTTAAGGAACAGCCACTCCATTTTCAGCCTCATTCTGCATGAATCTCAATACCGAGGCATCAATTTCTCATCTTTGACTACTTAAAACTTTATTTGCAACTTTACTCTCCATTTTTCAGAACCTTCGAGTACAAATTAAAACAAAATTTCCAATCTATCTACATTAATAATAGATTCAAAAATGGCATACATATGGTAGAATATGATTGGTACATAACTGGTTGAAATTGACAGTCCTCCTCTTTGCAAATGATCAAAATAAACATTTGTTGTTAATGAACCTTTTTCTTTAACTATTAGCGATTTGCATATCTCGCAGTTTAGGTTTTTAGAGATAGCGTGTGAAGCATATCCAGATATATAAGTCTTAGTACTATCCTCTAAGTCACAATTGGCTAAGTAATTTGTCTCAAATACTTCATTGAATATATCCAAAACTTCAGGATTTTGTTTGGTATCCAAGAAATCAAAATTTTCTTGACTTTCTAAGCAGTTTTGGAACCTTGTTTTAATTTCTGCTAAAGAAAATGACGATTTCTTTTCATTGAAAATATGCTTCAGCCGTATTTTCTCTTCAGCATTTAAAATTTCATCATATGACACATTGTAATTGCAGCCACATAAAAGTCTATAATTGCCAAATCGTTTTTCTAAATTATCAGTGGTGAATTTTCCAGGCAATACATACTCAATGTCAAATTGATTAAATGAATATTCAATTATATTAAGTAGAGTCAGCGTGCTTTGATACAGAGCTGTATACGTTTCTGGTGTCAGGTGTCCATTATTATTCTCTAGATTATGCCATTTTTCTAACCATATCAGGATTTTTTTTAAAAATTGTACTCTATAATCATATTTATTGGTAATAGGCTTACAAAATTGGTTTCGCTTCAATTCTCCTTTTATTACACTTGTATTACTGACAATATCCCACCAATTCTTGATTATTTCCAAAAAGTGTGCAGTGTCATTAAACTTTAATTCTTTCATAGCAGCTATTGTTGAGTGATGGAATAAATTATCTACAAAATTTACATTTTGCCTTTCAAATGAATTTTATTTATATGCTTTCTTAACTACAGCTTCTTTTTCCAATTGATATACCAGCACGAATGTTTTCAAATTTTGCATACTGAACAATATCATTATTGTCAAAATTAGGATATACAAAAGTTTTGTCTAGGTTTTTTAAATTATACTCTTGAAAATATGCACAACATCATAAGTTAAATATATGTTCTTATCAGGATTATGTGGATTTGGAATAGAATAATTTTCTGATGAATCCTTTGCTAATTTCCTGAACATTGCTCTATTAATTCGGTGATTATCAGTAACAACACAAATAACTTCAAATCCACATTTTTGAACTAAATTTATCTTGGATCTTATCCATATCATCGAAATTCTGGATAGCTTTTTCATGTTTCTCAATTAATTTTTGTTTTCTTTGCATTGGGTTAGTTCTTTTGGGAGCTTCAGTTTTTGAAAGATATGATGGCAAGTTTGGGAAAATGGAGGGAACAGCATTTTCTTTCAATTTTGGATATTTCAAAGGTATATTATTTTGAACTGTTCCATCCGCCAAAACTATATTTTCTGTCCTGATGATATCCGATTCTCTAAAATGACGACTGCACACAGCTAAATATTTTGAAGGTGTCCAATTTTTTCTGGGAATTGCCATAAGCCATCTGTTTTTCAGACTTTCGGTACTTGGGAAGCGAAAAGTTGAAACATAGCTTTCTGTGTTCAAAGCAGAATTATAGTTTGCATTGCATAAAAGAACGCAGCAACAACGAGGCATATTATCTGCGTCAAATACTTGATAAATGAAAAAAGAAAAATTCAACCTGAATTTGCACGTTTTCAATAGTTGAAATCCTTAGCGTCCTGAGGCGCGAAGAGCTATAGTCACACTTCTTAGTTTATTTTTAAAGCACAGAAGCACTACAACTGGAGTCTATTTCTCATATATTATAGTCACCGATCACTTTGAACACATACACACACTTTGAAGCTTAAAAAACAAGCTTATCTCTTAATTGCAGCCTCTGGGATTCCAAAATCACAAATTGAAAAGGTTATGTTTTCTCAGCGTTTTGAGCACGAGTTGTGTCGATGCAGCAAGCAGCGGCGGGAATAACACTACCACCTACGTTGCCAGATTTCTTTGTTCACGGCTCGTAGTTGACGTCGGCTGTGCTGCTGGTTTGTACTGGGGTGTCCCCACTACATGCCGCCGTATCTACCGCGCATCTGACCTTGGGAGACCAAGCTAGACTTGTCAAACTGTACCGAATGCCTTCTAAGCTGTTCTCCACCGTCCACACCCCGAAAGGATCTCACGACGCTCTTTTTATTTGCTTTTCGCTTGATAAACAAAACACATATCCGATGTAAACAATTTGAAAGCAATAAACCCGTAAATCTGCAACATTGTACTGTCAGTCAAATATTTGTATACATTGTTAGATATTACAATCTCGTGCATATACATAGATGCATACGGTTAAATGTAGTATCTGGCTATAGGATGCGGTAAGTGCTACTAGACTGTCTAAAGCAAACCTCCCATTACGATATAATTAATAACAAGCGTAGTTCCAGAGAAGTTTGTTTATCATTAACTAGGAGCTATCTCTACTTCTACGTCGATACAACATTGTCGGTCTCGCAATTTGCTAACAGCAATATAGTAAGTTAGCATCAAAATGAGATGAGCAGAAAGTTTATTAATTTAGGATGTCAGATGGATTAAATAATAATAATAACGTGTTTATTGTACTAGGTACATACACTCTTAACCTGTTTCTAAAAATTACCCTAACCTAATTTTAAATCAACTAATGTTAAAAGTTGAAAATATACTAAGTGACATACAAATCCGAACACCCAGTTTAAATGGTTTTATTTTAATAAAATTTTGAATAAGTACTTAATGAAGCATAATAAGTAAAATTTCAAAATGATTGCACTGCTTTAAAGCCCTTTGACCTCAATAATGTGTGGATGCACCCTGATCTGCTACGCATTCTCCAACGCGCCTAGGCATGCTTCTGATCAGGTGGTCAATGTCCTCCTGTGGTATCTCATTCCAGGCAACCACCAACTCCTCTCGAAGTGCTTCTAGAGTCTGAGGAGGACGTTGCAAACTGAGCAATCTCCTACCACCCATCATATCCCACACGTGCTCAATTGGGGATAAGTCGGGAGATCTTGGTGGCCATGGTAACAATGTGACATCATTATGTTGAAAGAAGTCTATTGTGACTCTTGCAACATGTGGTCGGGCATTATCTTGTTGGAAAGTTGGATCTGCCAGGGTGTCAAGATAGGGTAAAAGATGGGGTTCTAGAACTTCGTGGATATAACGCTGCGCGTTCATGTTACCTCTAATGAAGATTAAAGGTGACCTGGAACCATAAGCTATAGCACCCCAAACAAAAAACTGTGGATTCCTCCTTTCACCACGTCGCCTTCTAACCCTGGCACGACCATCGTGCATGCCTAAACTCGAGACTCGTCACTAAAGACAATACTGTTCCATTCCTGATCCCAGAGTGACCGTTGTCTGCACCACTCAAGGCGATTACGTCGGTGTTCTCGAGTTAAAGGGAGGACCCAGTGTGGCCGGTATGAAAACAAGCCAAAACTTCTCATTCGTCAGTAAACACTTCGCATGCCAATAGGTCTTCCGTGTTCTGCAAACCATTCATTTGCAATGGACCTGGTAGTGGAGAAACGGTCCCTTAAGGCCAATAATCTTAGGCGGCGATCTTCACGGTCTGTTGTTCTACGGCGGCGTCCAGTGCCCCTTGCTCTTTGCGTACGGCCTTCTCGAAGCCATGCCTGAGAACACCTAACCACAGTGTCTACACTTCTTTGCACTCTAACTGCAATTGCCCGAAAAGAAAGTCCAGCTTCCCGAAGTCCCACTATACGGCCCCTATCAAACTCACTAAGTTGACGAAATCGTACAGGTCTCCGTACTCTAGGCATCTTAACCGATCGTAAAGGATGTCAAGAACCAAAATCCGCCAACGTTGATTCTTTACTGCGGCTGAGATATTCATTTTTAGAGCGTTAGTGAATTAAAAAAAAGCACTTTAAAAACCGGAATGTCCAACTGATAAGGCTGAAAATTTGTTCACTTGTTATTTACAGTAAGATAAATACCTACATTCACCAACTTTTATTAAAATAAAATCATTTAAACTGGGTATTCGGATTTATATGTCACTTAGTACATAACTATGGGAAATACATTATTACTTACTGAGGGACCTGATATTCTTAAAAGCTTGACAGAAACACAGCGGATATGTCAGTCTCCCAGTCGAGATAACGTAAAAACGAATCAATTCATATTATTGAATCGTTCCAATAAATTCCACTGAGCGTATCCACCCATCACTAATGTCAAGTGTTAATTGAAAGTAAAACAAAAATATTCAGATGAAAAATCTTGGTAAAGTCTAGCAGTTTGTGAAAAGAGTACTAGTAGTACTATAAATCGTAATTTTTCGCGAGGATCTGCTTTGCTGGCAGTTTTACCACTAGTATTTCAATGTCTTGCAGTTGCTTTAAAGATGATGTTACTGGTTACTCACAATGAATGAAAATCATAAAAGCACTCAACTGTAATTGCATGTATGAATGTTGAAAATCTTGAAAGGTTTCGGGCCAGTACCAAACCAAGGCGTCAAAATGTCGTTGACGGACTGGAAGTGAATGCATTTGTTGAAACGCAACATCTAACAAAAATTTGGTTGGTTGGTCTTCTCTCATGTAAGGGTTTGGAAGTCCAAGTTTGCCAGTGATGTATAGGATAAACTATAAACACACGGTACGTGATTTTAAATTAGCATGATAACATATGGATTACAAAGGTTGAAATAAACATGGATAGACATTCAGCAAAACTGGATGTTACTCATACATCAATCATTTTTTGTTTTCAATATTTTTTCAATACTACTTGTTGCCAAAACATTGGCTATATTTGAGTTATATTCGTGCAGCTATTGGTAGAAAATAACGGTTTGTTATATTGACAAATGAAATCTACCCTTACTGGATTTTATATAAAAGAGCCCTGGAATAAGGTTGAATTAAGCTGAGGCTTGCAGAGATGGCATTTATATCTGGTAGTCATGTTATGTATAATACGTCTAGTAACTATACTAAGTGACATATAAATCCGAACACCCAGTTTAAATGGTTTTATTTTAATAAAATTTTGTATAAGTACTTAATGAAGCATAATAAGTAAATGATAAAAAGTTCAAAATGATTGCACTGCTTCAAAGCCCTTTGACCTATAATAATGTGTGGAGGCACCCTGATGTGCTACGCATTCTCCAACGCGCCTAGGCATGCTTCTGATCAGGTGGTCAATGTCCTCCTGTGGTATCTCATTCCAGGCAACCACCAACTGCTCTCGAAGTGCTTCTAGAGTCTGAGGAGGACGTTGCAAATTGAGCAATCTCCTACCCATCATATCCCACACGTGCTCAATTGGGGATAAGTCGGGAGATCTTGGTGGCCATGGTAACAATGTGACATCATTATGTTGAAAGAAGTCTATTGTGACTCTTGCAACATGTTGTCGGGCATTATCTTGTTGGAAAGTTGGATCTGCCAGGGTGTCAAGATAGGGTAAAAGATGGGGTTCTGGAACTTCGTGGATGTAACGCTGCGCGTTCATGTTACCTCTGATGAAGATTAAAGGTGACCTGGAACCATAAGCTATAGCACCCTAAACCATAACTCCAACAGTGTGATGAACATGTCCTTCAACAAAAAAACTGTAGATCCCTCCTTTCACCACGTCGCCTTCTAACCCTGGCACGACCATCGTGCATGCCTAAACAAAATCGAGACTCGTCACTAAAGACAATACTGTTCCATTCCTGATCCCAGAGTGACCGTTGTCTGCACCACTCAAGGCGATTACGTCGGTGTTCTCGAGTTAAAGGGAGGGCCCAGTGTGGCCGGTATGAAAACAAGCCAAAACTTCTCATTCGTCGGTAAACACTTCGCATGCCAATAGGTCTTCCGTGTTCTGCAAACCATTCATTTGCAATGGACCTGGTAGTGGAGAAACGGTCCCTTAAGGCCAATAATCTTAGGCGGCGATCTTCACGGTCTGCTGTTCTACGGCGGCGTCCAGTGCCCCTTGCTCTTTGCGTACGGCCTTCTCGAAGCCATGCCTGACAACACCTAACCACAGTGTCTACACTTCTTTGCACTCTAACTGCAATTGCCCGAAAAGAAAGTCCAGCTTCCCGAAGTCCCACTATATGGCCCCTATCAAACTCACTAAGTTGACGAAATCGTACAGGTCTCCGTACTCTAGGCATCGTAACCGATCGTAAAGGATGTCAATAACCAAAATCCGCCAACGTTGATTCTTTACTGCGGCTGAAATATTCATTTTTAGAGCGTTAGTGAATTGAAAAAAAGCAGTATAAAAACCGGAATGTCCAACTGATAAGGCTGAAAATTTTTTCACTTGTTATTTAAAGTAAGCTAAGTACATTCACCAACTTTTATTAAAATAAAATCATTTAAACTGGGTGTTCGGATTTATATGTCACTTAGTATATAATAGAAATAGTATAGTGGTAATATTAAGTAATGGATTTTCTATTTTCTATTAGAGCATGATACTGAACATAAGGATCTGGCCAGTAGGTCATCGACCAGTGCCAATAACAGAACAAAAAAACTGCCTCCATCTTCCGGTAGCTCAGATGAAGCATTAGGCCCAAATGTTTAGTATTAAAGAAATCGTTTTACGCTGTATATGTTCTTAACCGCAGTTGTCCGTCGACGCAGCTTACATCCATCAAAGTAAAGTTCAAGCATCGCTTTCATTTGGTTGTACTCCTGAATTACTTGAGCCTCGCCCTCTCGATATCCGTCGACCGCACATCCACTTCACTGTATACGTTTGGTTGATTTGATGTATGTAGATCAATTATTTCCGATCCACTAATCATAAGTGCTGGGTGCGAAATTCCAAAGAGAGTTACGATCCATTTCGTCTATAGTGTTTACGTAGCGAACTTCGCTTGTAAACAAATATAAACTGAATATATCAATACATAGAGCAAATACTTCGCTTCGGCTTTCTGTCATGGAGAAACAGAAAATCCATTATCGGTGTGTTCAGGCGCCATTTTACTATGAAGCAGCGGAAATCAAAATTCGCACCAAGAGCGCAAATTTGACCAATCAGAAAGCGTTTATGAAGAAATGAATATAGTCGATTTCCTATGAAATACCTCTCAAATTAGAGGCGGAATATATGATATGTGTAAGATGGGCCCCTAATTCTCATTAATAATAATAATTATAAGCAACATAAAAACTGCTGAAGCAAATTACTTATTAAGTTCTCATATATATACAGGTATATAGCAAAATATACGACAAATTTTCTCTTTATACAGGGTGGCGCATCAAAAATGAAACAGTCGAATTTACTGGCAGCTCAGTTTTTTTTAGAAAAACGCTGAGACCCGTCGATTTTGTTTTTGAGAGGGACACAAGTTTGGCAAAAAATCACATTAGCACGTGAAGCCCCCTAAGCAGGGGAGACACCACCTTCAAAATCTTAAATGGAAAGGTGGGTCGAGTGATACCTTATTTTAAAGGTCTTGCAATTCCCTTTATAATGATGTAAAATACATGAGCTGCAGTTCAGTAGTTTTGAAGATTTATTGATTTAAAGCTTAAAGTAGACTTTAATAGGTACATGATATTAGTTTGTACTACTTTCAGAAGAAATTTGACTAAAAGAATCTAATAATAAGTAAATACTTTTCTTCACTACGCCCATGGTTTGTTTATCATTTTGTTGTTGACAACATTTTCTATTCAACACTTGCTTTCCAGACGAATGTTCCTTTTTCTTAAATGGCGTAGTAAATCGTCATAACTGCCGATATTGGTCCGATTCTAATCCCAGAATTTATCATGAGGTTCATACACAGCAGCCACAAAAATTAAATGTTTGGGCTGGTATTTTTGGCGATCATTTAGTTGGTCCTTTTTTCTTACCTGGAAATTTGACCGGTGAAATGCATTAACAGCCATAATTCAAAATCAGAATGATCGGCGGTACATTGCGAATAAGTTGATGTTCCAACAGGATGGTGGCCCACCACATTACGCATTACGTGTTCGACAATATTTAGATTAGATGTTTCCAGATCGATGGATTGGTAGAAGAGGTGCCATTGAATGGCCCCCAAGATCGCCAGATTTATCACCTTTGGATTTCTTTATGTGGGGTCATTTAAAAAGCAAAATCTATGCTACTCAGCCAACATCATTAGAAGACTTGCGACAAAGAATTGTGAATGAGTGCCTTCAAATTACTCCTCAAATATTGCAAAATGTGCGGCAACGTTTTGAGCAAAATCTTTATAATTGCATGGAGAGTCATGGTGGCCATTTTCAACATTTACTTGCCTAACGGGTCAGTTCATTCTTCATTTTTAAATTACTTTGCTGCCACATGTATTGATCTCCACTGTTCCACGCGGAAGTTTGACACAATATATCTGTCAATATGTTGAGCATGGAAGTGTTACCAACTGTCAAAATAATACCAACTTAAAAATAACGAACTGATGGCCCACACTATATTCAAAGGCTAGTGCAGGCTTATAGGTATCCCTGATCAATCAATAGTTTTTAATCTCTCTTGCATAACCTTCATCCATAACACGCAGTTAGGTGGATATCGTACTCCGGGGATTGGCCTAGGTATCCCCAAAATTATCGCGTCGTCTCTGCAGACGGTTTATAAACATATGGTAACGGAAGTCGAGAGAAGAGAAGTCGAATTGTAAATTGATCTTGTAGAGGATTCGTAACAATGACAACTTGCTATTTATTTTGAAGTCCCATCTGAAATAAAGTCAGGAAAACATAAAAGTAATTTTGGGATACCTCTAGTATACTAAACAAATGACTACCTATCTATTAATTTCAAGGCGTAGGAAGTTCTGTTTCTTTGAATAACTAAGGTTTCAATATTAATGAATTTACATTTTCGAAATCAGAATAAAAAGTTCTATTCATCTGTGTAAAAATCCAATATGGCGTTCATAAGAAAAATAAAGTTGATGCTGGTGGACAAGTTAGAGTCGAAACGTCATACTGAAATTCTAATTATGTTCTATTTTAGATGAGAAATAGTGGTTATGTTAATGTGCAATTTATTTTGAAATCCCACTACAAATAAAGTCTATATACAAGGTGGTAATTGTGGTGCACATTTTGGTGTATGGGCGGTTTTTGAATTAGTGTTGTCAATTTCATGTCAAGTCAATAACACAGGATGAAACTGAGCGAGTGAAAATAATGTTAAGGTGAAGAATTGGTGATTAATGAATTTATGACATAGATGGAAGCAAACTGTAGAGCATTTTAGGTAGCAACATCTTCTCTAGCCTGACCAAAGTTACACTATGTGACAAAGGAGAAAAGGCATTGTAGATTGTCAAAATGGATGGCGGAGCTACTGGAAAAAATGAGAGAAAAATTACAAATGCTCAAATTTTGTTTCGGAGACTTTAGCTCATTTTTAGAATTTTTTAGATGGGTTAAAAAGTTAAGGGTTGAATGTTCTGAACATTGTATCTTCGATATTCGTAAAATATGTATTATTATGAGGTTTCTGATAGCCTTAATATTATGCAAATTTTTCATGCGTTTGTCATTGAAACATGTGCATAATTCATGTCGGTATTTACAAATACGTATTGTCAAGGTACAGGAAAAAATCATTCGGAAAGATCATTCTGGTAACTAAACATACCTGATCAAATGTCGGTTCCGTTTCAGTGTCTCAACAGATTACTTCACGTTATATAACCAGAAATTAAAAAAAAAAACATTAATCAAAATTATATTGTCTATTAGAACCCTATCCCAAATAGGAAGAGTCTACATCTCACAAGAAACTGCTTTCATCTATTTTTCTTTTATCATAGCTCATATGACATTAGATTTGTAATTATTTTAAAGCATAATCTAATTTGATGCATTTCTATGGTTGCATACTTGGAGTTTTTTGTCACATATTTCTATGATTTTAGTTTTAAATATAAATACGTAGTTTTGTCCATAAGTATTTGCTGTAGCGCCACATACGAGGGTGGTCCCAGAAGTACCCTGACCTAGAGATGGCGATAATTGTTTGAAAAATATCATTGTATTAGAAAGTATGCAACCTATAAAGCATATGTGTCAAGTTTGAAGACCCCATGTTGTTTAGTATTTGTCCGGCAGCCATCAATACTGAACGTTTTCAGTAAATTTGTGAAAATGGAGAAAATTGATCATCGTTATGTGGTACAATCCTTCGCTGTGGTCGACCAAATGAGGTGACGACTCCAGAAATGGCGAAGAAAATTCACAAAGCGGTACTGAATGATCGTCGACTGAAAGTGCGCGACCTAGCAGACATAGTAGGCATTTGAAAAAGTGCGGTTCATCGCTATTTCCTGAAAATTTGGACATGAGAAAGCTGTGTGCAAGATGGGTGCCGCGATTTCATAACCATGGATGAAACATGGGTCCATCACTTCACCCCTGAGACAAAAGAACAGTCAAAACAATGGACTCAAAAGGGCCAACCGTCTCCAAAGACGGCGAAGACCGTTTCATCTGCAGGCGAGGTTATGGCGTCGGTTTTTTTGGATGCGCATGAGATAATTTTCATTTAATATCTTTAAAAAGGTAAAACTATCAACGGCAAATATTATGCGAACTTATTGCAACGTTTGAGCGATGAAATCAAGCAAAAACGGCCGCATTTGGTTAAGAAGAAAGTGTTCTTTCATCAAGACAATGCACCAGCTCACAAGTCCGTTATTGCAATGGCCAAAATTAACGAATTAAAGTTTGAATTGCTACCTCATGCACCCTATTCACCAAATTCAGCCCCCTCGGATTATTTACTGTTTCCGAACTTGAAAAAATGGGTCAGTGGTCAAAGATTTTCCAACGATGAAGAAGTGATGTCTGCAGTTAATGGTTATTTTGAGGAGCAAGAGAGTTCTTATTATAAAAAGGGTATCGAACTTATTGAACATCGCTGGGAAAAGTGTATAGAGCTCAAAGAAGATTATGTTGGAAAATAATAATTACATTTTTTTACAAAATTCTTGTGTTTTCTTCGTTGGGCCGGATACTTCTGAGACCACCGTCGTATAAGCTATATTTCCTTATTAGCTCTCCAATATATCAATAAGCGTGTGTCCATCCAATTTTTGTCATTTGTACATCCACACACAAATGTCAAATAACAAATTATTCCTGAGGCAAAGTAAGATTGGAGAACCCTTCTAGCTACTTTACTAAAACGTTTTGAAACATTTATTCCCTGGAGTACAACGCGAGCTTCATCGCGACATTCCTCATATGCAATATACTCCACGTTCACATTGTTAACTGACACCTTGGCTCGATTCCCCTGGATTAGCTACCCAACTGCTGGAAATTCGGTCTGTATTAATCATACCTCCATACTAGAGCACGTACATGCGCTAGATTACCTAATCGCCTCCGCTCAAATTCAAATCAGTAAGAGCCCATGGCACCCAAGGTGCATGCATGCTTGTGTGTATGACCCTTCCTCCAAAGTCAGTGGTGTTACATTATTAATCGGATCCGATCGAAGGCCCAAAATTTCGAAAAACCTCTATTCATGGAATTTTTTCAAAGAAAACGTGTACTGAGGGAGGAAAAATGCATTCAATTTTAGTCAGCGAATTTAGAAAAACATTACGTCAAGTATAGGCATAAGTCATAAAGGACTAAGTTCAGAACTCTGAGGAAAAAAAATAGTTACGAACACGAACAATAGAAAAATTAAACCAATCAAGTCAAAGAGGCCCATGTGATTATCTCCCTGCTCTACCAGTAATTACCGTCCATCTGGCAACGTTGCCCCTTCTCTCATCGCCAGACGCTGCAGCGCCCAACCAAGCACCTCAGAAGTGTGAGCAGAACAATCAAGCAAATCATTACGCTGGGCATATATAGCAGAAGTAGACGCATATGAAGACATGCCTCTATCATTCTGTTTTAACGACAAATGTATGCGGAAACTTATGGTGTGTGAAATATGGCTAATAAGTACCGGGGCTGGGAATATACAAATATTCTAGTATATATATATACATATATATATATATATAGGTGAAAAATTAAAGCTTCCGCCTTTTGTTGGGTACTTCGACAAAATTTAAGCAAAGAGGACTCTTTATACTTTTTTAATTCTCTCTAGCTTTCAACGGACTTTGCCATCATCATCAGGAGCTGCAATTACAATGATAACAGTAGCAACAAAAGTGTAAAATGAATTTAAATTGACTCAACTTACAGTAGTATGTGAGGATGTTGCTAATTGTTGTTTACGTATAGGATGAGGGAAACGTCCAGTAACATGGTGAGAGCTGGATAGATGGTACAATGGTCAAAATTATATAAAATATGACAAGAACAAGTTAAAAACAGATTAAAAATTATTTAAAAACATTAGAGCATTACATCGTGAAGCCACTTGATGATTGCACAAAATGGTGGTCATGGAATAATGAGTGAGATGAACCCTTTGACAGAAGGCCGAAGGTTGTCAATGTCTGTGTCTGTGTCTGTGGAGATATATATATATATATATATATATATATATATATATATATATATATCTCCCAAGAAGATGTGAAACAAGGAATAAATAAATTAAAAAATAGAAAGTCACCAGGAGAAGATCAAATACCAAATGAACTCTTAAAATATGGAGGTGATTACTTTGTACAACAACTGCAATTCCTTATTCAAAAAGATGAATCGAGGAGAGCGATCATGCTGATGTTCTTCAAGAAAGGAGATAAGAAAGACCCCAATAATTATCGAGCAATAAATCTGTTAAATACAACACAACAGAATAATGGAACAAGTGATGGAAACGGAATACTTGGGAATCAAACTGTCAAGCTATGGAAAAGCAGAAGAAGAAGTACAACAACAAGTGAACATGGCGAACAGAGCAGCAGGATGTCTCAACAATACAATCTGAAGAAACAAATATCTCACAACGGAAACGAAAACTAGGATACATAAATCAATAATAGGACCGATAATGATGTACACAGCGGAAACAAGGGCAGATACGGTCAAAACACAAAGAGTATTGGAAACAGCAGAAATGAAATTCTTACGAAAAATAACAAACCAAACTCTAAGAGACAGAGTAAGAAGTGAGGAAATGCGAGCGAGATGCAGTATAGAGGAAATAAACCTGTGGAGCGAAAGAAGAAGAATAGAAAGAATGACAGAAAATAGAACAGTACGAATAGCAAGAGACAAATCGCCAAATGGAAGAAGATCAATGGGACGACCGAGGAAAAGCCTATTAATAAAGTAGGAAGAAGAAGAAGAAGTTATATATATATCATCTACCACCCCCACCCACTAATTTCTCACCCCTAACATTTTTCTCAAAAATTATTAGGATCATCTGAAAAGCCTAAAAACTTAGTTTGACCGATTTTTATTGTTCCCATTCTAAGCCTTTTTCTTGACCGCCACTGAACCGATTTCTAAAAACAAAGCTATTTTATTCTTGGAATAACATTCTGTAAAAACTTCATCAGGATCCGAGCAGTAGTCACAAAGTTTTAGCGGACAGACCCACAGGTAGACCGACGGAAACAAGTGACATGATTTTTCGTCATATACGTACATGTCATATAACACCTAAAAAGCGACTCATTTTCGGAATTTTTGACAGGGCAATATTTTCGATCTGTCTGTCCTACATTAGGGTTGCGAACTTGCAAAACAAAACGTTAAACAAAGTTGAGAAAACGTCAGAAAAAGGCATATTCAATCATTCAGCTGCCAAAGAATCTGGCGCTAATACGGCACCCTATATCACGTAAGAAGGATTAGAGGCAGATATGCACCAGGAATTTTTCCGGCCACCATGCAAATGAAGCTCGACATAATGCATAGGCAGAGCTCATCGTTATCACGCCTATTGTAATACCACAAAAGTTCCTTACACTCATCTTTCATCATTTAACCTCTCTGTACTTGAAACACTGCAATCGTATTCTACTGTTGAGTTTCTGACCTGACCTGTTAGTACTGCTTCGTGTGAAACCACTACAAAACCTACATCAGCTAAGTACCTCTTATAATGAGAGACTGCACTTTCCAATAGCAACTTCCAACTTATCTCATGTCTGCTTTCTTATTCGAAAACCTTTGAGGAAGAACATAACAACTGGCAATTGTTAAAGCATAAGGCACATAGAACCTTCTTACAAAACCCCATTGTAGAGAACGGACAAGCTGACATCGATTTCAGAATCTTTCTGGACGCTGGCCAAGCAGATCGAACGGGACTTCCTCAGTAGCCTTCCACCACTTTCGTGATGAGATACCCGAAGATTATCACTGCTTGGGAACGCAACAATTTTGTAGGTTAATGCTGCCAAAACACAGTACTGTACCTTGACGAACAAAAGTCGTCCAAGCAGTCATCCAGTTCTGTACCTCAGAGCTAGACTAGGTTAAGTCTGAGATAATTGTATATGAAATATTTTTTATATTGAATACGACTTGATATGAGTTAAAAAGTCGTAACTTCCTTATTATTAAAGATAGATGGTCGCTGCATGTAGCAAATCAAAATTCACAGTATTATCAGAAGCTTAACGTATTAAACTCATTTTTGACAAAAATGGACCTAACCTAGTCTGGCTCTGGGGTTACGGAGTTTCGATGGATGGCCGAGTTCTGCCAAATATGACCTACTCGCTCTATACAAGGCCCAGATAAGACCTAGCCTTGAGTATCGCTCACACGTTTGGGGTGCTGCCGCCTGGACTACATTATTCATGCTCGATGCTGTCCAGAGGTGGGCTGTGCGACTGATCGATGACTCTTCTCTGACAGAACAATCTACAAAAGGAGGCTTTTTCCAGTTCTACTAACCTCCGGAAGTTGAAAATTCTGATTATTAAAATTCGATGGGCGGCTGTTTCGTTGTAAAAAAGTCTTGCAGTCTCAACTACCATGTGTGATGTATGCAGTACAGCTTGAAAGATTTTATTTCGCAAACATTGTGCGCTGTGATGCGACCATCATAAGCAATAATTGCAGAAAGATCCTGATCAAAGTCAATTTCATAGTCCATGTCATCTTGTTTTAAGCTCTAATAATAATAATGCTTCTTGAGGAAAAAATACAATTTATGAGAAAAAAAAACATATCCCGCAATCAACATACACAACACCACAAGAAGCAAATGCTTGTGCGCGGGGGAATATATTCATTGAGGTCGTACACTTTCAACTTAGCATTGCCCTGCTGCCACATTTTTAGCAACATGATGGTGAATATTTGCAAAATATTATGGTCAAGGCTACTAGAATATACAACCAACGGTTTACTAATTTGTTAAAACATATCTATTTTTTTAAAAAAGATACAAAAGACAAAGAAACAGTAATGAACTATATCAATTAAAAATAAAAAATGGATAAGTCAAATATTGATATTATATATAATTAAATCGATAATATTTTTTTTTTGAAATATGAACATGACACATTAAATGTAAGTGTAACATTTTACCTATATTCTGTAATTCTGTGAACTTTTCGAGTAAGAATTTTTTTATTTCTTTTTTAAATTCCGGTAACGAAGATATTATTTTTATTTCATCAGGCAGGAAGTTATAAAGGGTGTCTCATAAATATTTTCTTATTTTATGCCATAAATAAAAATACTTAGAATATTTTTACAAAGATAAATTTATTACCAAACGAAAGCCTAAACATTAATTTTATTTATGGAAAAGAGTATCGGATAAATGAGCACCGTTCATGTTTTCACACTCTCTTAATCTCGAACTGAAGTTTTCGATCACTCTCCGAAGCATTGCTCGAGGAATGGCGTTTATTTCATCTGTTATTTTTTGCTTCAACTCTCTCAAATCTTGTGGCGGTGGGGTGTATACCTTACTCTTCAGGTATCCCCATAAGAAAAAATCTGCTGGTGTCAAATCGGGACTTCTCGGTGGCCAGTTAATGTCTCCTCTGCGACTGATGACCCTCGCGAGTGTAATGGCGTCTCATGAAGATTTTGCGGGTTCTGCTCGGCCCAATATCGGCAGTTTTGTTTATTAACATGCCCGTTAATGTGAAAATTCGTTTCATCAGAAAACCATATGTTGTTGTAACCGTTAAAATGCTCTCTCATTGTTCTACAGAACTCTAATCGATTAGCGGGATCTTGTGGTTTTAATTGTTGTGTAACAACAATCTTGTATGGGTGAAAATGCAAATCCTTGCGAATAATGCGATGAACAGTTGACTTATGCAAAGTTAGAGACGCTCCACGCAGTCTTAATGATTGCCGGGGATCCTCGTTAACGGACTGGCGCACACGTTCAATATTTTCGTTCGATCTTGCTGACCTTGGCCGTCCAGGCGATTTACTAATACACGTGTTTCCAGTGCTCTCGAACTTTCTTACCCAATATTTAATTAAATTTGCGCTTGGGACATCTCTCATTCTTGCTATGTTATAATGATTTCTGTACAAACGACGTACAAGCACATAAGAATCCTTGTTTTTATAGAACTCGCGAACACAAAAAGCACGTTGCGGCCCTGTAAAACGCTCCATTGCAACTAAAATTTAACAATGTTGCCAAACGTTTGTCAACTGTCTCGTTTCTCCGGAGCATGCGTATTCCGCCAGAGGACTGATATAAAAACGAAAATATTTCTGAGACACCCTATATAACCGACTGGCGTGATACGTATAGCATCTTTGTCCTATTTTTATGGTGGACAAACGAGTCCTGCTTATTTTATTAATTTTGTTCCTAGTCAAATAAGTATGTTGTATCGGTACTAACGTACGTTTGTTTTTAAATTGATATACCAATAAACTGAACGAAAACAGTTGCCGATGCTTAACTAATTTGAAATTTGATAGATGGATTGATATCAAATGATTTGTTAGTGCTCAGGAAACTCATTCGCTCCGTCGAATGCAACTTTAACACAACTCCTTAACCGTACACGGCACTGCTCTGACTCAAACGGCTCTCTCACCTGCACTTATCGGACCCTTCCGTCACGCTCTTTACCGTTTAGCGAATTCATACGTTTCAATCCCAACACTTAACGTGTTGCGTGTGGTCACGTCGGATTATAACCTTCACTAAACCTTCCTGTTATTTTAGAAACACTGACTACTCTACCCTAGTGGCATGGCATTCAAAACTAAACTTCAAATCAGTACAAAAGTACGGGGTCGAGAGGTCACTCCTCATTTCTCATTATTCATGCTTATTGTCGTTCAATATCTCTGCTATGTTTAGCTGAAAAGAAGTAGGGTAAATCGTTAGTTACCGGACACCTGACATTTATTGGACATTGCTGTTCAGTATTGCGCATTTTGTTCAGTTCTCGATAATACAGGGTTTGTCCGGAAAGTAATAGGACTGAGTCGATTTAAAAAAATTTATGGAGCCAATCGTTACAATTCTTTAAAAACTTTCAAAATAGGCTCCTTCTGCGTCGATGCAGCGCATTCTCCGGAATAGCCTTGAGAGCCGCGGTGCATGCTGCTTGGATCCTCACTGTCGTCTCAAAATGCTTGCCTTTCATCGGTCTTTTCAGGCGAGGAAACAAGAAAAGTCCGGGGGGCACATCTGGGCTGTAGGGCGGCTGCGGAAGCGTTGGGATGCCGGCCTTGGTCAGGTAGCTGTTCTCAAGAAAGGCGGTGTGAGCCGGGGCGTTGTCGTGGTGCAACTTCCAGTCGGATGCGATGTCTTGTCGGACCCGACTGACCCTTCGTTTGAGTCTCCTGAGCACTTCCACGTAAAACTTGGCGTTGACGGTTTGTCCAGGAGGAACAAATTCATGGTGAACGATGCCTTTGATGTCAAAAGAAACAATGAGTATCGTTTTCACTTTGGATTTGCTCTTCCCTTTTTTGGGCGAGGAGACGCCGTCGTGTGCCACTCGGAAGATTGCCTCTTTGTCTCGGGATCATACTCAAAGATTCACGACTCGTCACCTGTGATTACGTTATTCAAAAATTGGGGGTCACTTTCACGAATGTTCAAATTTTCTTGGCACACTTCCACTCGTCTGTGAGCACTTTTGGGACCATCTTCGCGCACACCTTGCGCATGTTCAAATGCTGTGCCACAATGTCATGAACCACAGATTTTGGTAAATTTAACATCTGGGCAATTAAACGAATACTTAGTCGACGGTCTGAGTTCAAAACTTTGCGCACACGAGTCACATTATCGGTGTTTGTCGAAGTCGAAGATCTTCCAGCACAGTCTTCATCAGCGACCTCCAAAAAGTCCTGGTGCCACCGAAACTCACCACTTCTTGCTAAAGCAACACCCGGGTAAGCCTGCTTGATCATATCAAACGTCTCTGTCGCAGATTTACCGAGTTTCACGCAGAATTTAATCGCGTACCTCTGCTCTAACGAACGCTGCATTTTTGGCTTGCACCACTCACAGAAACACGTCGCGCGAAAATGCCTGACCTGACTCTCCAAGTGCTCGGAGACAACTGACCAGCCGCTCATTCGTTAGCTAGGAACGCCCTCTACCGAATCCAGTCGGTGCGCTCCGAAGTACAGTCATGGCGGAAGAAAATGAGTCCTATTACTTTCCGGACAAACCCTGTATATGTTAACAGATTTCTATTCGGTTGCGTATACTTCCACTCCGGTACTGTGATTATGGGGGGAAAATTTTATAGGTTATGTTCTTGATTCTGAGGCTAAAGTTTGTGTTAGCGTTGCGGTTCAGGTACGAACAAAAAATTCTACATTTGTGCTCAAGGTAAGCATCTATTTATGTATTGCGCTCGTACTGATGTTTGTTGTCAAGCTTTAGATTGCATCAAAAACAAGTTTAAGTTAATAATTTCAGAAATATGTTCTGTCCAATCACTCATAGTCTTTTTCAACTAATTTTGGTTATTGGGCATCTGTCCAATCATTGAAAAATAAGTTGTTCACTCGATTCAGTGAATCTTTATACAAGAAGGAATATTTTTCTATTTATATTAACTTGGAAATATATTTGATAGTTATTGCACAACTGTCCAATAACTAAACTTGACCGTCCAGTAGTTGAGTTCACGTCTCTAATATTTGGTCTACATTTTAGGAACTAGCAATATACCGAAATTAAGGCAATACGACAAGTCGAAACTTTCGCTCTCAGAGACATACAAAACGGCACAAAGTTTTACCGAACAGCAGAAAAAAAGCACGGAATTCCGGCATCTACTTTAGAATTTAAACTGAAACAACCCGGTCATAAAGAAACCTTGAGTCCACCGCCAATTTTAACAAGTGAAGAAGAGGCTTTGTTAGTTAGGTAATTTGTATTTTATTAGTGTCTAATAACACCAGACTAATTTTATAGATATTTATCTGCAGTTGGATAAAATATATTGCTGCAAAGGTTTTTCCAAGAAAGGCCAACGATTTGAAGAATAGCCTACCAAGATTTTTGACTGTTAATCCGCGCCCACACAAAGTCAAAGATAACCGACCTGGAGAGGGGCAAATAAGTAATGTACTCGTATAATTAGTTACTACTAATCATTGACAACCCAAATCTACGCCTCTCATGTTCCCGACTGCCTGAGTATGCATATGTATGATTGATATGGGGCATAAAACTATGAAGACTACATAAAATTAACTTTTAGCTTTATTTTTGGTTTCTGCTCTTTTTCGGCAAGTTTAGAAATATTTAAATTATTTTGAAAAATCGTGGAGAATGATGTTATCGGTAAATATTCTCTTCTCGGTGAAAATACCGAAAAATCCGCTTCCAGTCCATGCATAGACAATCTGAGATTTGCAATATGAATTTATATTCTAAATTCTATGCATATCCGTTTATATTCGTCAATATTTCATTTGGAGCTTTTATTTGTCATAAGATTTTAGCAAAATGTAAAATAGTAAAGGCTGTCAAGGTTAGGGATGTTTAGATCCACGAAAAGTATCGTTATGTATTGATTCTTATCGTTTTAGGAAGTATCGAAAATTGGAATAAAACTATCGATATCCAGCGGAAGGAAACAAAGAAGAAAAGTAATCTGAAGTTAGTCACTTTTTCTGACACAGTCCGGATCGAAAGATGTCGATACTCGTGAAGTGTATCGATACACCCAAGTGTCGTATATAAAAATATATATCCAGAATATCGGGTATTTGAAGCAAAAGTATCGATACTTGTAAATATAGGATCGTATCGAACATCCCTACTGTCAAGATGTATAACTCGAGGTACCGACGCAGCTATTTTGGGGCGTCATGGAAATAATTTGGGAATCATTTCACGAACAGTCTTATAAAGCATAGTAGAGTATGTTTCACCAGTTGGCGGAGCTTACATCATTGGGACCAAGGCTTGACGGATCCCACACAATGTGTCACTCGTTGGGGAGTTTGGAAATGTAATAATCAGCTGTTATTCAAATAACGTCTAATATAAATATAACCTAGTATGTGTTCTCAGTGAAACAAGGAAGTTATTGCAAATTCTATTTTTTTGCAGGTTTTAAGTTTGCCGGTAGGTTTACGACATATATTTGAGTATTTCTTAATCGCTGTAAATATAGTGTCGATGTTTGTTCAGTTCCTGAGCAACAAAAAAATATTTGACTATGGATGTATGGATCTCAAAAATCCTGGAAGGTTTTGTGGGAATATCAAACGACGGTGCTATAATGGTACTGATGGACGGCAAGGAAATGAACGCATGTTTGGAAACGAGCAATATCTATGAAATTTTTAGTAGAGCCTGTCATCAAGTAGGTGCTTAATGGCTATCTGCAAGAGGTTTATAGGAAAAAACACACGGTCCATTAAAGAAAATAATATAAACATGAATAAACAATCGACAGTATGAATGAATTTTATTCCAAAATCGAACACTTTTTTAAATTTTGACTAAATCATATGTAATTTCTTAATATTCAATAAACTGCTGATATTTCAATGACAAGCTGTCATCTCACAGTTTGACAGTATTTTGTTTTCAACATTTCATAGCTACTGGTTGCTAAAATTTGTTGATTGGAACTTGAAGCTCATTCGCTGTATTTGACGGACTGTTACCATATAGGTGGAGAATAACGGACTGTTGATTTGACAATTCAGGTGGAATCCACCCGAGAGCGACTTGATAATCGACAAGCTTTTTAGCCAAGCGGAGCTTACTTTGAGCCCTCCTCTAATTAGGCCGAGTTCTATACATCTTGACGAGTACTATCACTAGATTTGTGAGGTACCAAGGAAGTTGAGTATCTGACAACACAAAGCTTCATTAACATTCGAGATTTCAAACACGCCAAGATGCAGGCTATCCATAGCTTTCATCATATTAGTAACAAGGTGCGGAAGGATCTCCAAAACTAGGTTAGGCTTGATCTTGATTGTCTCCGCAGAGCAAAGCGGATCAACCTGTTTTTGAAATGGGATCATCTTGTTCATTGCACAGCTAATTTTTTTTTTAGAGGGAGCCCGCGCATCATGAAAAAATGCGTGTCATTTCCATTCCAAGCTGGCGAGCGTGAACGGTCTAACCACCTACAGCGAAAAAACTTGTTTTACATAATCAACGTACGACTGCATAGTGCTGGGAACGTATGTAGGTCAGATTTACAAGCAGATGAGGCTGCTGCTCTATCCTAGTGAGGTCCACTAATTTCTAGCAGCGAGAGGATAAATAAACATATTTACAGTGGTGCAGTTTCAAAATTGGCCATGTGGGACTTGATGAGGCAGTCGGTGTCGGTGTATAATGCGTGTTGCAGTTTATTGTTGCATAACTTTAAGATTCGATAGAACTTTTAAAATTAATGCATAAAGTCTATATAAACATGGGTCGAAAATTGCGTGGCTTCCGAAATACAGGGTGTTTAAATTTACTCTCTAAGATAGTTTTTTTTAAATATTTCGAACAATATTTGATTTATAACAGTGAAAATTGGTATACAAGGAGTTTTTGGTACGACAAAACGAAACATGGGCATAGTTTTATTGTAGCCGCTAGAGGGCGCTCTCTACTGTACCTGTAGTGTATTAAAATGATCGACAATTTTTTCTTAGTGCAATTTTTTGCTTTTTGAATAAAAAAAGTGATTCTTCGTACTTTTCAACATAAAAAAGCTCTTCTGTGAGTTTTCGTTATAGTTAGCCGTTTTTGAGATATTTCGATTTTTAAGGTTCGATGCATTTTTAATTATTTATGGAAAAATAATTTTTTTTTACATTTTCGATTTGGGCATTACAAGTAATTAAGATGATCGTTTAGATTGTGTTTTTCAACACAGCAATAATTCCTAACTCCAAATAAACACACAAAAACAGAATATTCATTTTTTTAATTTTCCAATATTATTTTTAACAAATTAAATTAATTATTTACAACTAAAATGCTATTGGTTAGTTAGGACAAACATACAAAATCTAAAGTAGTTGCTCAAAATGTAAACCCAATTGTTCAATACACAATTCACATCTACGAATGATCGAACGTGGTATAGCATTATTCAAATAAGGCCTTATTTCATCACATGCATCCCTGATTCTGTCTATTAGCATATCTCTTGTGGTTACGGGAGTCTGGTACGCTTTTTCTTTTAGAAATCCCCACACAAAGAAATCTAATGGACTTAGGTCAGGGGATCGTGTAGGCCAGGCGACTGGTCCTCCACGGCCGATCCATCTTTCTGGATAATTTTCATCCAGCCAGTTTCTAACTATTCTCGAATAATGAGCTGGACAACCATCAAGCTGGAACCAGGCTAATCTTCTTAAATCTAACATAACATCATCCCACATATTTGCATGCTCAGCCTTTAAAAATTCCAAGAAGGTCGCAGCATTTAACCTTGCAGGCAAAAGGCAGTGTCCAAATAGTCGATTACGGTAGATACCAATCCACACGTTCACACTAAATTCATGCTGGAAATTTCTTATCCGAACTGCATGCGGATTTTCATGTGACCAAATATGTTGATTTAGAAAATTTGCCACTCCACGTCTAGTGAAGCATGACTCATCGGTCCATAAAATGTTACTGAAAAACTCCCTATTATTATCAGTTCTATCAAGAATCCACTGACAAAATGTGATTCTTTGTTCTCCGTCCCCTGGCTGTAGTCCTTGCATAGGTTGCAAATGGTAAGGACATCTATGGTCATTTATAAGAACACGGTGAACATGGCTTGCTAAAATTCCCAAGGCACCAGAAACTCTCCTAACACTTGTGGTTGGATCTCTATCAAACTCACGCAGCATCATACGGGTAAATCTGCGCTGACGAACATTTATGTTTAGATCCCTTTGGAGATTTCCAAAACTATTTTCAATTAAAAGAAACTAAATTTCGTGCATTCACAATTGCAAAAAAACGTTTCAGGTTTCAACAGACAACAAAACTAATTGACGTTTAACCTTATTCTGTTTTCAGTTTCAAAAATATTTGCAGGCACAGCCTACTACTAAAAATTATCGAGATACTGAGTTTTTAACGTTATTTTATCATAAATAATTAAAAATGCATCGAACCTTAGTAATCTAAATATCCCAAAAACGGCTAACTATAACGAAAACCCACAGGAGAGCTTTTTTATGTTGAAAAGTACGAAGAATCAGTTTTTTTATTCAAAAAGCAAAAAATTGCACTAAGAAAAAATCTCGGTCATTTTAATACACTACAGGTACAGTAGAGAGCGCCCTCTAGCGGCTACAGTAAAACTATGCCCATGCTTCGTTTTGTCGTACCAAAAAACCACTTGTATACCAATTTTCACTGTTATACATCAAATATTGTTCGAAATATTTAAAAAAAACTATTTTAGAAAGTAAATTTAAACACCCTGTATTTCGGAAGCCACGCATTTTTCGTCCCATGTCTTTATGCATTAATTTTAAAAGTTCTATCGAATCTCAAAGTTATACAACAATAAACTGAAACATCCTGTATAAGGAAGATAGGCATTGCATGGATATAATTGAATAAGGTTCACAAATTTCCTATTTCGAAGCTATAAACATACATAGTGCACGCGATGTTACTGGCGGTACCTGTTCGCGGCAGCAGGAACCTTTGCTGTCTAGAAGATCGTGTACTAATTTCGTATGCTTCAGAACTTCGAAAACAGTTCAAAAATCAGAGGCGAAGAAGACAGTTCTATTTTTCACGATTTCAACCACGCCAAGACTCATATCGACAGTCTATCTATAGCTATTATATCAGTTACATCACTTTAGTGCTTAGATTTGCCGTTGTGGTTGATTGAGCATATGAAATATTCGAAACATTAAATGAAAAAGGCCTTTTCATAACAAGTATGAGCTTGATCTCGATTTGACTCCGCAGATTAAAGTTAGGTAGCCTGTTTTCATTTCCTGTCATGTCTTTATTGTTAGATCACCATAAGATGACAACGGAAACAGTCGAGTAAAAAATATACAGAAAATAGATAGGTATATATAACACACACTAGTGCAAGATAGTCAAGATTAAACAAACATTGAGGTATAAAATAGACAAACATATGACTAAAAACAAACTTTGAAAAAACGTGGTGGACAACGTGTATCCCAAAACTTTTGGCACAAAATATTTATTATTTTCTGTTAATGAAGTCATTTATTTGAATACTAACTAGTCATGCAAGCAACTTCTTCGAATGTCTCTCGTGAGGTCCTGGACGAAATTCAGATCAATTTCTCTCAGTTTATCGTAAACTCGCCGTCTCAATTGTTCTTCCTCTTGGGCTTCTCAGCCTCCATGATAAACCTTCCTAGAGAGTAAAGCCAAAAAATTCGCTACTGGGCGGGCCTGCGGCAACTTTGGAGGATGATCGTTTTTGGGAACAAAAATTATTTTGTGTTGCTAGAGCCAGTTTTGGGTGTCTCTTGAGTAATGACATGATGCTAGGTATGGCCAAAATATGATATGGTCATTAGCATGATGTTCGTGGACAAACTGAAGCAATTTGTAAAGGCAGTTATCAATATAGCTGCTCTGACTATTCAAAGCTTCACTCACCGCTCAGTCTTCCCACAAAAGGTTGAGATACACACCTGTCAGAAATTGCGCACCATACAAGGATTTTGTCTGCAAATTTCGCTTTATGTTTGTATCTACGTTGTCCGTATAAAATCCCTCGCTACCCTTCATTTCGGAATTTCTAAAAGAAAGTACGAACGAGTTGCGCTTGACACTATTTGGGGCACTTAAGTCTCCTTTGATATTTGACCATTCCTTCCTCAATTCCAACGACGTACGCTTAGAAGATCTGTATTGACGAGCAAGTCTCCTTGTTGATTTTTTGCTCTTCTCGCCAATCTCGTTGGAGACGGGAAGCATCTTTGCTCTTTAGAAGATCGCATACTAATCTCGAACACTTCAGAACTTTAAAAACGGTTCAGGAGACAGAAACGAAGAAGGGAATATTATTAATTTTCGCGATTTCAGCCACGTCAAGACACATGTCGACTATACGAGCCCCTTCCCCTTTCAGTTGGCCCACTTCAAGATTTGTACCAAAATATGCCTTTATTTATTTATTTATTTATATACAGTTTGGGGTGTTAACAGGTAAACCCAACACACACCCTCAGTGAACTAAAACTAAACTTACATAAAATATCGTATACATATATTACAGTATTGAATACTTCAATATTAATATTTTTTTATCTTCCGATATTGTTGTAACAACATAAACTGAATGAGTAGTTCTAATTATAAACTATTAATTTAACTTTATTAATAAAAGGAGTATACATAATTTAACATTTACTTACGTTTAGTTAAAACTGAAATCAAAATTAAATTGAAATTATACCAGAAATGATATTGGAGGTTATGTAAAAAAATAAAACATTTCTATTTTAATCTGCCATAGAGCGGCAATACTCATACCTTAAAGCCTTTTTCAGGAAGGTCAAGCTAATGTTAAATAAATCTATATTACAGAAATTATTATGATTTTTTTGAGCCCTGACCAAACGGGAATTAAGACCAAGATTAGTTCTACGGAACGGTATTCTAAACAGATGATAGGTTCTAAACGTTCTATCAGGAGTGTTAAAGTTCAAGTTTGCCAAAAGATCCGGACAGTCAGTCAGGCCATTCAACAATTTATGGACACAGCAAATGTCAGAAATCGTTCTTCTATCTTTTAAGGAAATCATATTGAACTCTTTCATAATTTGCGTATATTGATGATCTGTAACAGGTTGGTGAGTTTTATGTACTAATATCTTCAAAAATTTGTGTTGAATTCTTTCTATCCTGACTATATGTACATTGTAAGACGGATTCCATATTACTGATGCAAACATCAATTTGTTGCGTATATAAGCGTAGTACAATGAAAGAAGCGTTTTTGGGTTCGTAAATTCTCTGCATGTCCTGTTTATGAACCCTAGTGTTCTATTTGCATCATTTACGATGTGCTCTACGTGAGTGATGAATGAGAGTTTCTCGTCAATGTATACCCCTAGGTCTTTTACTACATGAAGCTTTTCCAGTTCTGCCGTGCCTATCTTATATCTGAAATCTATAGGGTTCGCTATGTTTCTAGTAAGCCTCATGTAATGACATTTTGTTAAATTCAGGAAGATACTGTTTTCAGTGCAATACTTTTGCAGAGATTCAAAATCGCTTTGAAGCTCTACACCGTCATTTACATTACACAATAAACTAAACATGATGAAATTATTTACTTCTAAAGCAATATATTTTCTCAAAAACATTTTAGATACACTCTAGTCGTAAAAAATACATATTTGAAATCACTTAGACCTATAACTAATAGAACATCTGAACAAATAAACAATGTGCGAAGTTAACAAAGCAACAATTGAAAAATTACCATTGGGTAACATCACCTTTATTTTTTATTACGGCTGAAATTATTTGTGGCATAGTGTTAACCAAGTTTTAACAAAAATTTGGTGTAAAACAATCCCATATTTCTTGAAGCTTTTGCCTCAATTCGGTGATTGTACGAGCTGGATGTTGTCGTAGAACTTTTTTCATCTCGTGCCATAAAGTTTCAATACGTGACAGATCTGGACTGCTAGAAACCCATTTCAAAAGTGGTACATTATTTTCTTCCACCCTGTTTATAGCCTTTTTTGAGGTATGACACGCTGCACCATCTTGTTGAAACACAAAATCTTGGCCGGATGTCAAACATTCTTCCATCACTGATAAAAGCGATTCTTCTAAAATTGCCAAATATTTGTTTGTATCCACATTTCCACCAATAAAATGAAGTTTTCCTACTCCTTTTGATGACATACTACCCCAGACCATAATGGATGCTGGAAATTTCACATTTCTCTTCAGACAGTCAACATGGAATGCTTCATTTTTTTGCGAATAACTCTACTGCGACTGTCACCAACACAAACTTCGAATCGGGCCTCATCACTCCATTGTATTTCACACCATTGTTGAGGTGTCCATTGTCTATGTTCTTTAGCCCATCTAAGCTGATTTTTATTTGCAGTGGAGTTAATAGTGGCTTTTCTTTGGGCTATAAACAAGTCGTGCAAGTTTAGGGTTTTTACTTCACTCTTTTTTATAAGAAAACTTACTTTCCAAGTGCTAAATCCCAGTTTGTGGGCCTCTCTATCAGTTGTGGACCTAGAAATTCTCCTTCCAACAGCTTCGCTCCACAGAGCACTTAATTGTAAATTATTGGCACGCCTGTTTTGCACGATTATTCTTCTGAATACTCTTCGGTCGGCATTTGCAATGTTACTTTTTTTCACATATCGTGGCTTAATATTAACTGAACCAGTTACGTTATATCTTCTAACAATATTTCTCACACTGTACCGCGATAAGTCTAACAAAGTTGCAATTTCTGAGCTTGATTTCCCAGAATTGAAAAATTTAATTATCAATAACCGAATTTTCTCACTAATAACCTTTCGTCTACCCATTTTGAAAACCTTAACTACCCAAAACTATTTTAAACGTATTCTGACATTAATAAAAACAATTGTCATGGCTTTTATTTTTCACAGCCACCTATGCGTTATAGACTTATTTTGCATTGAAATGAAAATAGGTTGATATGCTGTAATTGCAACATGTGTTATTTTTATGCTGCAAATTTGATTAGATTGTTAATATTTTAAACCTACATTTTTATTATTTGTTTGATAAGAAAAATCTAAGATTTCAATAGTTGGGCCAGTTACATCACTTTTTTGCTTAGGCTTTGCCATTCTAGTTAATTAGTTAAAAGATTAAATGAAAAGGGTTTGGATGCCTTTCCACAGTTTGAGCTTGATCTCAATTTCACTTCGCAAAGGAAGGTGAGTCAGCCTGTTCTTGAAATTGTATCGTCTTGTTTATTCTATAATATCTTAAGCTTGACAGGTAGAACCCACGCATCATGCAAAGTATGATATTTCCGTTCCAAACCGGTCTAACCACCTACAGCGAAATTACATACGTGATACTTTTTAACCTGCACGCTGCACGCCCCACCCTAAAAAACTTGTTTTACATACAACGTACGACTGCACAGGCTTCATAGTGCTGGAAACGTATGTAGGTCAGATTTACAAGCAGATGAAGCTTCTGCTTTATCCTGGTGTGGTCCACTAATTTCTGGTAGCGAGAGGATAAATAAACATATTTACAGTGGTGCAGTTTCAAAATTGGCCATGTGGGACTTGATGAGGCAGTCGGTGTCTGTGTATATAGGGTTGATATAATGCAAGACACACATTGCATGGATATAATTGAATTAGGTTCATGGTGATACTATAAACGTACATAGTGCGGCGCGCTGTTGGCGGCAGCAAGAGCCTTTGCTATCGAAAAGATCAAGAATTGATCTTGGATACTTCAGAACGTCGGGAATAGTTCAAGTTTCAGAGGCGGAGTGAGGATAGTGCAATCGGGAGGTAGCCAGCGAAGAGCTCGGAGTGTGTTTTTTTTTGTGTTTTTTATTACTGATTTTCTTACTTCCCACGTCAATTGGCAACGTAGTCTATAACATTACGAAAAACGATGTCTTGGCCTCTCAATAATATACTCGCTCAGATTTTGATAAAATTTTGACATCAGATTTCTGCAGTGCCAAGGACAATAATGCTGGATCTACGGGCAAACGAAGATAAAAATAACAGTTACGCAAAATTCGTTTTTTGACGTTTTAGAGACTCCTGGTGGTTTCCAGAACATTTTTTGTAGGGGTAGACTATTAGAGACTGTGGGTTGTAGGAGTGGAAGTTGCAGGTTAAGGGTAGCCCAGCATAAGCGTGCGGCGTGCATTTTACTAGGATTTGGCAGAAATTCCAGCGAAGGCGTTAGAAATATTTAAGACATTGCATCTGAATGTATAGCTTTTGCTAGGATAGTATTGCTGGAATATATATACAGGGTGGCGCATCGAAAACGAAACAGACGCATTTACTGGCAGCTCAGCTCTTGTTTGGAAAAACGCTCAGACCCGTCGATTTTGTTTTCGAGGGGGACATAAGTATTGCAAAAAAATTACGTTAGCACGTGCAGCCTCCTAAGCGGGGGTGACACGACCCCCAAAATCTCAAATGGAAAGGGGGGTCGAGTGATACCTTATTTTAAAGGTCTTTCAATTCCCATTATAATGATGTAAAATACATGAGCTTCAGTTCAGTAGTTCTGAAGATTTATTGATTTAAAGCTTAAAGTAGACTTTAATGGGTACATCAGATTAGTTTGTA
Source organism: Acanthoscelides obtectus (assembly GCA_963669975.1). Classification (NCBI taxonomy): domain Eukaryota; kingdom Metazoa; phylum Arthropoda; class Insecta; order Coleoptera; family Chrysomelidae; genus Acanthoscelides; species Acanthoscelides obtectus. Next base: position 109,749,847 of record CAVLJG010000004.1, on the reverse strand, counting down.
CTACTTTCAGAAGAAATTAGACTAAAAGAATTTACTTAATAGGTAAATGCTTTTTTTTCACTACGTCCATCGTTTGTTTATCATTTTGTTGTTGAAAATAGCTATTGGAGCCTTTTTGTTGTGGCAGAAAAGTTATTTCTTGCGCCACCGTGTATAGTATCAACGGATGCTCATTGAATCCAATATACCTTCCCCTGGATGCAGGAAACAAAGTAAAAGAAGTTCGATAAGCAAGAGGTATCCCTTCCCAGTAAAATTGATCATTAGTTAGATAGAATTTTGACATATACGGGGTGTTTCATATTCGACACTCTTCACTGGGATCTCGGGAACTGTATAAATGATGAAAAAACCGAATTTCCCCAAAATCGTTTTAATGTTCCCTGACTTAATTTATAGTGGGATTCCAAAATAAATTGCACATTAGCATTGTCACTTTTTCTCTTCTACAAGATTAGAATTTCAATATGACGTTTCGTCTCTTGTTCTCAAGCATCAAAAGACAACAATCAGTTTATTTTGAAATCCTGTCTCAAACAAAGCGAGGGAAAAATAAAACTGATTTCGGAATAAATCTGAAATGCTAAACAAATGATAATTTCAAGGCCTACCTAGAAAGTTCTGTTTGTTTTGTAATAACTATGGTTTGACTATACCAATAATACGTCATACATTTTTGGAATCAGAATTAAAAACTATTTATCTGTGCAAAAATCCATTGTGGCGTTTTTAATAAAAAATAAAGCTGAGACGAAACATCATATTGAAATTCTACTTATACCTAATTGTAGAGGAGATAAAGTAGCAACTTAATGTGCAATTTATTTTGAAATCCCACTACAAGTACACTCAGGTAAAGATTAAAAATGTTTTGGGAAAATTCTAAAGTACTTTGAAACTTTCTAAGCGGGATTTTGTTGATTGAACTACGCAACTTTGACCCTATTTAAGCGACTCCGTAACTCTTACAGTTTCTGAGATCAAAATGGAGGCTATATAGTCTATAAGTTCATATGGCCTTAGATTTGGAAGTAAACTCAACGCCATCTTTTTCTAATAGCATCTGATGTCTCTCCGAGTTATTGTGAGAATTTTTTTCCGAATGCTCATTATTTTAGCTATTTGGTGAGTTGTTGTTCTCAGTCTAGTTCCAATTGTAGCAAATGCTTCTATTTCTATCGAGTAACGACCAGCTGACTCTATTTTTGCAGTTTCTAGATGAAGTGTGTATCATACGAGGCTTGTTCAGATGAAAGCCATCTTTGGTCAGGTTAGCCTTGGAAATAATTCTCATCACTTAACTGATTGCAATGTTAGCTGTGTTTGTAAACGTCATATTGATCAGTTCCTGCCATTTATATTTGACTGTTGTTGTTAACAATCCGCAAATTCATACGCGGATACAAGCAGTGTATGGAAACTGAAAATGTTCTGCGTATCCAGCTGTCAAGGAATGGTGTCGAGAATTTAAGCGTGGAAGAGAGGAGACGAATGATAAGCCACGACCAGGTCGTCGAATTTCAGTCTGAGTAATTTCAGAAAATGTTGATGTGAGAATAAGATCTGTCCATAGAATTGTGCACAAATTGGGTTTAAACAAAGTTTGTGCGCAATGGGTTCCTCGCCTTTTGCCAGAGGACCAAAAAACCTTGAGAATGGGCTGATCTTTCCAACATCCCACGGAATACAATAATAATTGCTGGCGATGAATCTTGGTGTCATTATTTTAAACCATCCAGTAAGATGCAATGGAAACACGCATATTTTCCACCACCAAAGAAGTTTTAAGTTGGACCGAAGATGGGTTCCAATTGAACAATGCTCGTATTTTGGACACTATATCTATCTTGTAACTTGTTATTGTTACTTACTAAAACATTAAACAACTGTTATTGCTCTCATATCCATTTGTGCATTTTACCGAATATTATCATCTCTCGAAATTCAGACCGCCTGAAGCCGATCCATTTTCCGGCCATAGATTTTAACAGTTAACGGAGGCGAACCAGAGCACCTGAGTTATTGCTGTTCCTGTATTTTCATTTAATGTCTTGCATTAATCTCCGCTAATCGCGATTCGCTTTCATATTTCACCGAACCGCAGACATTTTTAATAATTCAGTTATGCTTCTGTTTTCTCCATCGTGCAAACGGTGGGGAGCAGCTGTATATTAAAATAATGAGCTTTACGCTATCACGAAAGCAACAGATTTTTTGAAAGATGGCTCACGGAAAAGCGACATTCGTTATAAGTGCATTTGTGTGTTGTCGGTAATTACGAAAAATTGCTTTAAATGTCATTAAACGCTAAGCAACTTGTATCATGAAATGCAATTTTGGTTTCGATGTTCCTAGGCAGAGTTTGAAAACCTAGGCAGGGCGACTGCTAAAACAGCTTTAAGGTTGGTTGGAGTTTTGAACTGCATAAGGCGAAGCCTAGTTCTGACAGTTTGACATACCTGTTGGATGTTAGTGCAAGATGAATTCAATGGCTTCGTGGATAATGCGTGGATATTCAATAGGTATTGCAGTGCATAGATGGCTTATTTCATTCGAAGGTTTGAGTCAAATGAATCTGGACAGCAATAAAACTGAAAATGTCAGGTTGTCTCTGTTGCAGAATAATGTCAAACAACACGTCACCGTGCCAAAGTCACGTAATCTTTTTCTTTACTATTTTGATCACTTACCAGTAATTTGAATTTCTCTTTATTAAAGATAGAGTACCTATTCCTAGGCCAAACTGTTTACAATAATTTTTTTTGGCAACTTCCATAATTTATTGATCTATTGAGTTCGAAACGGCCTAATCCTAAAAGTATGATATATATTCTTTCTTAGCGACTCAGTATTGTGCTGGAAACTTTTGGACAATAATGTTATTATATTTCATCAACGACTACCTCGGAAATTTCCTCATAAAATATCGTTAGCCCCTTGTAAACCTCTTTACATTATTTTGGGAAATAACACGGTGCTGAGGTCTACCCATAGGCAACCAGTGATGATCTTTGTGCAGGTTCGACTGCGAAACTTTTCTTGAAATTCGTGTGGGTCATCATTTTCTGTTGAAGCGTTGGTTGAGAAGGTGTATCATCCGACATTCATTTGATTTACAGGTTCTGGGATATTTGGCCCTAATCACCAGTTTATGGAGTAGCACCCTTTTTGTACCTACCGTACGTCTCGTTGTAGTAGCTATACAACCAATTAGGTTACGTCAATGCTATTAGATTCTTTTCTCGGTGATTTGTGGTTTAATCCGCTCTTAACCCCCCCCCCCTTCTCTACGCTTTATTGAGTTAGTGCCTAAATTTGCACGCCACCAGACAGCTGTTTTGCATTGCCTGACCACTTACCGTGTTTTATCAATTAATTAAAAAAAGGAAAGGAGAATCACATCACCATTTCCTCTTGTTCATAAAACAAGGCATGGCAACGTGTCATATCCTATTCCTGTCTCAGCTGGAAAAACCGCATTGATGCATTGATGTCAAAAGTAGTGTATGCAGTTCGTTAAAGTAGCACATGGTGCACAGGGGATGAAATAGACATGGATAGATGTACCATAAGCCTCACGCTACCTAGATACACTTCTCATTTCATACTATGTGCATGTTCTGTTGTTTCATGCCAGACGTGCTTGATAAAATGACACTTCAGTACTTCAAAGGTGCTTCAATTTAAAAAATTTTAAACTTTAACATCTTTGAGGAAGCAGTACAAGTAAATACTTTTAGTTAAGGTGCTAATTTACCCTCATATGCAATCCTTTACTTATAAATAAATTATTTTCAGAATGCGCCAGACAAATAAACATTGCTTTGACAAAGGATGCGATGATCAGAATCATCCTATTCTTGGGCGATATGAATGTCGACTTGCTTGCTCATAACAATATCCTCAGCAGCTGTTTTGATTCATTCAATTTCATCAAGTCATTGATGAGCCTACATGTGTTACAACCTTCAGTTCCACATTACTTGATCCAATTTTTGTTAGTGACAATACAGTCGTCAAAAGGTCAGGGACACTCAATGTAGACTCAATTAGTGATCATCGGCTCACTTACTGTGATATTTCTGTTTGTTATAATAAAATAAATCTGGGGATTTCCTCCACTGAGCCAGTTCCTTCAGGAGTTCCCCAGGGTTCAATATTAGGTCCCTTACTATATCTGATTTATACGATCGATCTGCAAGACTGTTTAGTCCACTGTTGTATGCAAACTTACACAGATGATACTCAGTTAGTGTTTGGTTTCGATCCATCAAAGGTTGATGAAGTTTCTTTTAAAGTTAATTTAGATTTGGCTAACATCAGTGATTACTGTAACAAACACTGCTTGAATATCAATCCTAATAAAGCTACTGCAATTTTGTACTGTTCGAAGAACCCCTACCGTGAAATGAAGCAGAGGATTTGTGTTGTTTTGGATGAGACACTCATCTCTTTTGTGGATTACGCCAAGAATCTCGGTGTTACCCTTGACTTAAATATGGGATTCGATCTGCATGTCTCTTTCTTATCTGGAGTAACGTAAATGCGTTTGAAACTCCTCTATTCTAATCGATTCATCCTGAATTTTAAAACCCGAAAAAAGCTCGCCGAAAGTCTTATGTTGTCTGTCATTTCTTACTCTCTTGTTCTTTATTACCCATGTTTAGACTACGTCCACAAAAGGAAACTCCAGAAAATTCAGAACAGCTATTGTTGGTTTATTTTTGGATTGCGCAAGTTTAGTCGCGTCTCGGATAAAATCAAAGAACTCAACTGGTTGCGAATTGATAAGTTATTTTTATACCTTTTGACCGTCTTCACGCATAAAGTTGTACTATCTAATAGACCAGCTTACCTTGCTAGCAAATTAGTTCCCCGTGCTAGTTTTGTTACCAGAGCTCTTAGATTTAATGCTAATTTTAACATACCTCCTCACAATACCTCGGTCTTTGAAAGAGGCTACACCTATAATGCTGTCAAGCATTACAATGCAGTCAACGGTGGCTATCGATCCAAACAGGTTGCTTCTTTTAAGAAATTAATGAAATGTCAGCTGCTGGAGTCCATTTAACATAGTTCAGTTTTTCTTGTGTTATGTGCTTTTTTGACTATTTTCTACTACTTTTGTTTCAAATTTAAAACTCTCACAATACTATCTGCATTTGTCTCGTGCAGTCAATGTTGTCATGCTTATGAACTGTATAATTTTTTGTATGTTATTATTTTGTTTATGTGTTTAAGTATTTTTTTCTGTTGTGGGGTTGAGTAGCCGTCTGGCTATACTTAGACTAACTGCAGCTAATAAAGGCATTATTATCATTATTATTATTATCATTAGATATAATCCAATAATGGGTAGCAGCGAGACAGGCAACAACAAACTTAACAATTTACTTAACTAATTTATGTTCGTGGTAGAGATTGTTCTGCAGGTGAAGTCATTAAAAAATGAAGACACGTGTCCTTCCATCCCGCCACTGAATCTTTTATTTGTATTTTACTACAAATAAAATACACTTTTGATGAGCAAATAAAGCACGTTATTTGTTGTAATCATAACCCGCTTGCTTAACGTTTCTGCCCTATATATTTATCATAGGTCGCACAAGAGACGACGCCACTAACAAGGAGCATTTTTTACACTGGCCTTTCTTTCTAAAGAAGGGTGTTTTATTTCGGTGTATTATCACTGAATTACAGAATTATGTGCTGGAGAAACGCTTCTAGTCCTCCAAATAAAAATTTTATAACCCAAAAAGGACGCAGTATAGCTATAGGCGGCGCCATCGTTTTGTCGTTATCTGTCAAGGCCTTGTTTGGGCGATTGCATTTGTATCAATGTATGTCGGTTAGTGTCAATCTGTCGGCCTGGTTGAAACCATAGAAAGAGAAAGACAAAAGATGAAGGGCAAAGAATAATAAATGCCTCCAATTGGTATAGAAACTGCCTAGGTATTGTTGTCATGGCTGGAATGATTTTGATTCTTTAAAAGAAACAATTTTGGAAGAAATTTCTGCACAATTAAATTTTGTTCGCAGTACGTACAGGTCCTGAAGAGCTCGCATGTATGTTTATGCTTGATAAAGATGTAGTGGTCTAATGATTATTTTGTAAATACGAATTTAGTAAACCTAATTTACTTTTGAATAAAGGATACATTTGCCGAAATGTAATTTGGAAATTTACATGTATTTCCACCAGATCATACGCTTGTGAAGGGTAACCCCAAGCTTTCTGAGGAAATATTCCGATAGTACCGCAGTACCCCCATGTACTTTCTAAAGCACTGTGTCCAGCCTTGATCCTTCGATCAGACTCCACAGCCTTGACACATGGCCTTGCATCTAGCTTTCCGCTGTTTCATATGTCGATTCAGCCGACACTGTCCTTTCAGGAGAGACACTATGGCCCCTATAACCTTCCTATTGAATCCGAAATGCGGCACTTCGTTCTTTGATGTACTCTTTTGGCTGCCTTTGCCTCAATTGGCTGCTCGACCATTCTAGGGACATTTTCTTGGTCCAATTTCATATGGACTGTTCGGTACATGTTCCTGTCACCCCACAGAAAGGCTCTTGACCTATAAGACGATTCGCCACACCCAGTCGGGCTAGCTCATCCGCCTTTTCAGGTCCTGGTAGCCAGAGCAATGTTCCCTTGTTTCGGTTTTCTAGCCCTTTGAGTGTCCAGGCAAACCCATACTAGTTTAGACGATATTTGCGATAAGCATAAAGCATTTATGGCTGCCTTCAACTCCTTGTCTGTTTTTGAAGGTATTTTCCAAGCTGCTGACTGATCGGTGATTGGCCTTGAGTTGGTCTGTGAGCTACGGAAAGATCAGTACCGTGAATAAATATGTGCAGCTAGGATGGGCAACCAATGCAGTGTCATCAGGGCAGAGAACAGTAACATGAAAATGATCGATAAAATGTCACCCACATTTAGAACCACACTACGTCCTCACTTTGTAAAAAACATTTGGTGTTAAACTATAGTGAAGCTTGATTGATGTCAGTTTCATGTACTTGGCAAGAAGCATCCTGCAACAAAATAATTTTCAGCGGTTTACCTCCCGAGGTTACAAGACTCGCAGCGTAACTCGTTACACTTGAATATTTGGAAACTTATAGGTGGTAAAAACTTTGACATGCATTTACGACAACATATCTGGAAACTTTATTCCAGTTCCTTGAACTTTAACGATGAAAAGTTTAAATCTCAACCTTATACGCTTTCAACTTAGTTTGTCAGGAACGCGAGGTATGAATTTCAATCTAATGGTTTCTTAAAGATGCGCATGCCGCCATCTTGGGATTTCATTACTGTTGATAGTATCGGTGGTGAACAAAAGTTTAGCCACTTCATGGATATTCTTCAAGAAGCCTATACATACCCTTTACCAAAGAAAACTTATGTTGTAAGATCCGACCAGGGCAACAATATTTCCTGGTTTAATACTGATCTAAGTTCAATGAGGGAACGTTTGAGGTTTTTGAGAGAGCTGAAAGGGAAGTATGGTTTTGTGAGTGACCAATATTATAAAAACTACAAAAATCTATATGGAAATAAAATAACAAAAAGCTAAGATAAATGCTAATGACAACCTTATAAAGAGCTCAAGTAATCCTGCTAAAACCGTGTGGGATACCATTAACATAAAAAGAGGTAAGAGTAATAAGTGCCCTAGGAGCAGTGACCTGTCACCTGATGACCTTGATATTTTTTTTGTAGCATAGCAGGTAAAGTAAATCACATCCCTGATGTACATGTAGATCCTGTAAATAATATTGAAAAAATAAAAACAGTAAAGATATTTTTGGTTTCTCTTTAAAAATTGTAAAATGTATAAAGAACATAATCTTGATCCCTCTAACACGACTGATTAATATTTGTCGCAGAGAAAATATTTTTCCAACTGTTCTAAAGAGAGCTAGTGTCACACCTATTTTTAAGAATGGCAATGTTGATTCACCAGAGAACTACAGACCTATATCCCTTCTTCCAGTTATCTCTAAGATCTTTGAAAAATGTATGGCTTTGAGACTGGTATGGCAACCTTTTTTGAGGCAAATGAATTGTTTTCACAATATCAGTTTGGTTTTCGCCAGGGTAAGAGCACTGTTATGGGTGTACTTAACCTGATTTCTTCTATAATTTATGCTTTCCTTGGAGGAGGATATAACACGGTTCTTTTCTGCGATCTTAGTAAGGCATTTGATTGTGTGAGCCATGACGTCCTTTTAAAAAAACTCCATGCTTACAACTTTAGTTATGATTCCGTTAAACTAATTGAGTCTTACCTTAGTAATAGAACTCGGGTGGTGAGATGTGATGCAGTGATATCAGCGGAGCGAAGTGTTAATATTGGAGTCCCACAGGGCTCCATCTTGGGCCCAATTCTTTTTTTAATTTACATAAATGATTTACCTCTCAATAAAAATATGGCAAACTTTACTCTCTTCGCGGATGATAAAACTGTCTCTCACACCGCTAACAGTTTTGAGGGCTCAATGGCACAGTCTCTGGCTGCGCAGGATGAGGCTGAGCTGTGGTTTTGCTCCAATAAGCTGTTGCTAAATAAAGATAAGACAAAGAGAATGGTGTTCTCCATGCGAAGCATGCCTGGAGACAGTGATTTGGTTGGTGAAGCCAAGTTTCTGGGGGTTACTTTGGATCCAAGATTGCAATGGGGCCTTCACATTGACAGTGTTGCTGGAAAGGCCACCAAAGGGATATATGTGTTACGGAGTCTGTCTTCTTGTGTTTCTGAAGTCATATTGAGAATGGCTTACTTTGCCATTTGCCATTCACATATATCCTACGCCATTCTGGCTTGGGGGCATTCTTCGGGGGTCCATAGACTGTTCGCCTTGCAAAGAAGACCAGTTAGGGTTGTGAGCCGTTTGGGCTACAGGGACGATTGCAGAGATACCTTTGTCAAGTTGGGAATCCTTACTGTGCCTTGTTTATATATTTTTGAAAATCTACTGTCCGCTAAAAGAAATTCTAACTATGTAACTCATGGGGACATCCATGAGCACAATACAAGGCATAATAACAATCGAGTACGTCCTTATTGGCGTCTGAGAAGGTGTCAAGATGGACCTGGTTATTGGGCGATCAAAATTTTTAATGTACTTCCAGACGGCTTAAACTCGCTTCCGTTTAAAGATTTTGAAGTCCAAATCAAGAAAATTCTAATTAATAACTCATTTTACACGTTTGAAGAATTTTAACTATAAATCTTAATATGTTATGTTAGCGTTATATCTTTATGAGTGCTGGTGTACTTGTTTGTAATTTTTTATGACCATTAGCACTTCCTTTGTTTTAATTCTAATGCAATTCTCATTTGATCTACTGACGTATGTAAACATATTTTATGTATTGTGACATGAATAAAGAATTTCAATTTCAGTTTCAAAAACAATGTGAATATTCTGTCTTACTCGCAAGACGTCAAGGGTTAGAAAAAACTTACATGATCACGATACATCATCCTGAGAACACTGGCAAAGACCAGCCAGGTTTATTTGAGTATACAGACTGTAGCAAAAGCTTGGCACGCATCGAGTATCTGACGAATGACTCATCTGTTTTTTTTAAATTAGGTTCGAGACCACGGCGGATCCGTTGATGATATCCGCGATTGTGCTAAATCTACAGTTTTTCAGAAACTAATATCAACTTTTTTTCGATATTTGTAATTTGCGAGAAATTCTTGATACTTTTTATTAAATATACTTTGACGTAGATCTCATAGTTTTCGAAATATTGGCGGTCAAACATTAATATTTAGACAGTAAAAGGAATTTTTTCACCTAAGCAAAGACCGGTATCAAAAATAATTTCGATTCTCAGGGTTTTAGTTAAATAAATCATAGTTTCATTAACTCTACTGACAAAACTCAAAGGACTTTTCAATGTCATAAATGACAGTGAATTATTTTCCATAACAATCATTGCCAGGTCATTGCTTAGGTGAAAAAATTACCTTTTGTTGTGATTTCGAAAACCATGAGTATGTTTCATAAAAAGTATTCAGAATTTCTGGCAGAATACAAATATCAAATAAAATGTATATCGTTCCATAAGAAAAACAAATATTGGTATTGGAAAAACTGTAGATTTGGCAACATCGCGGATATTATCAACAGATCCGCCGTGATTTTATTTAATTAGATGAGTCAACGTTTGTTACAGTCTGTATGTGTATTAATGCAATTTTTAGCACATCATCGCTAGTTGCCTAGGGAGTATCTCGGTGGGAGACCTTCGGTCTCCGTGGTGAAGTTCGTCCATACGTGTCAACACAAAACGCTATAAAAATGCTTAAATCTAAAATAAGTCTCTGCATTGATAAAAGCACGTCATGTCTTGGGATATTTGTAGACCTTAAAAAAGCTTTCCACACCGTGAACCATTCACGATTACTTGATGCCATGTGGTGTATAGGGACAAGGGGAGTGGCTCACAAATTATTTAACAGTTATTTACAGGGAAGGGAACAATGTGCTGATATACTTGGATGTTATGGCAGTACACATATAGTGAATTGTGGTATTCCTCAGGGCACGGTTTTAGGACCGATGTTATTTAATATCTATGTTAACGACCTGTACAGCCTACTGACAGCTGGTGAAATAATAAGTTTTGCGGATGACACTGCCGTCATTTATAAAGCAAAACTTGGGAAGGCTTAAAGGTAACATGTGAGCAAGGTTTTAGTAATATCGTACATTGGTTCAGATCTCGCTTACTAACCATTAACTGAGACAGAACATATTTTATGATATTTCCATCCTATCCCAAACACGTACCGGAATACGAACTGCTAAATTTCAGTAATGAAACAATTACCAGAACCATGAAAAATATTTAGGAATTTTTATAGATGTAAAACTTCGTTGGGACACTCACATTGAACATGTGGTGAGAAAACTAAGATTTCTTATGTTTAAACTTAGACACCTTAAGCATTACCTGACACTACAGAAACTTAGAATATCACGCAATTATCGAAATCCACATCAACTATGGTACACTAGTTTGGGGATCTGTTAACAAGACTCATAGGTCCAGAAACTGATACTCAAGACAATATACCTGTATAATCGACCAATGACTTACGCTAGCGATATGATCTATCTAGAAACTAAAATACTTGACATTCGACAAGCATGCTTCTTCCAGATCGTCACAGAACAACACGCTGTAGATTACACCACTTATAGTTGCGAAACAAAGAGAACTTACGAGTACCATTACCAGAAAAAACATATTACAAAGATCATACGCATGCTTAGCTCCAAGATGTTTTAATTTACTACCACCAGAAATAAAGAAGAACAATACTATAAATAGATTAAAAACTGACGTTGATATGGACAATGTCAAAAAATAATGGAACAAAATACTTAATTATGACAAATCTAATCCCTGATTGAGAAATAGACAGGATGCATCCTGCATGGATGCATCCAGCCCATAATTTCATAAAATCATTCACCGTATCGTTCCTATAAATGTGTTTTTTTTCTTGTGTGTTTGTGTATCGTATCACTGATAATTAAAACTTAGATTTTCCTTATTTACATATTTGTCTGTTCATATTTGCAGTTAATGTACAATATTATCTTCTATATATGTTATGTATACCTTAGTAATTAGTTAGCAATTACTGAGGGTACTTTATTTATTCGAGTATTTTGTGTTACATGTTCATTCAGTTGTAATAGTGATACCAAATGAATTATTAAACACAAGATCTTCTGACTGAAGCCACAAATGTGCCTGCCAGCCCTTGATGGTGGCTTCTAGTTGTGTTTCCCTTTCCATCCTTGTTTTCCTTCAGCTTACATCCGTATCCAGATCTTGTCACTTCCATTGATTGTTATTGCATAAGTTTGTAATCATTAGATGCATTCATTCATGTTATAGCGATGCGTCGTAGCTGATTGGAGTTTTTTCAGATTGCAGATATCCAGAAGTTTACTCGTCGTCAACGTGAGACACAACTTTGGTTTGGTAAAAATTGCCTTAACACTTAGTTTCCAGAGACTCCAGAATACAGAGTTTATTTTGGATGCTAAATTGCAGTGCATATTCCTAGCACATATACAACAAATAAATATATTATTTATTTGTAAGAATTTTATTGAAGTATGGGTAGTTTTTGAGTTCCCAAGGCCAATGTTGTTAAGCGTCTTGTACTTTTTATGAGTTGTTATGCAGATTTACATATGCTCATAATCATTCCTCTATTATACGGAATAATATACATATAAGTTATTGTGCTTTGACTGATTGATCCATCTTTTGAATTGACCAATAAGGGAAACCAAATATTTCAAAGGACTAAATCGAAAATTCGCTGAAATTTGTTGTGGGCAACGTAGTTCTTCTATATAATATACATATTTCACATTTTATGACTATAAACTTTAAAGAAAGGCACAGTTTATTAGTCAAATTGATGGAGCTTAGACAATTTTTACATTCTTATTTGTCTCTGTCCACAGGCATACGTCTCTGGTTGGGTCGCTTTATTTGTTCCTGTAACGTCTAGCGGCTGGAACCAATTTTTTTAGACAAAACTTCAAAAAAAAAAATTAATATATATATATATATATACATACTTCGAAGTTGAGTCATTTATTTTAACAGTGAGTAGATCTGATCAAAAGAAATGTTTTTTCCTTTACCATTTTTCTGGTAAAATTAAAGTAACAAAGTTATAGCCCTTTGGAAGTTTGAGTACCGCCCTGTCTCAATAATAATATTATGTGCTCGTGTTTGGCGACAACGGATATAATTCGCCTTATCGGTTCATCGCATCGGAAACAAAAAAGCGAAAGAATTTGGAACGATGTTTTTACAATTATTTCATTCAGTTGTATACAGTCAGTGTCAGTCGGTAGTGGATAGTGGTATCTGTTGCGTGGCTCAAACGAAATAAAAAATGGCACATGTTTATGCGGATCGGTTTCCCAATCGAGTGCATCCAACCCCTCGTGCCTTTGTTAATGTAGTACAACGGGTTCGTGAATCATTTGACTTAAGACCTCACATATGGACGGCATACCGGTGCTCCAAGACCTCACGATCAAATACAGGTCCGCACTGAAATACTTGTCGGGAGGATACTTTATAAAACAAGGTAAAATATTTTTTTTATTTTTTTTTATTTTCACACACATATTTTGGTTTATCTTCCTTCTACAATCATTATCTGAAAATTAATGACTCAACTTCAAAGTCACCCTGTATATATACCGTCGCGTCCTCTATGAGAATTTGTCTCTCCTCTCTGCGATAATCATTAATATTCTTTGAAAAGGTTACTGTCTGCTAGATAACGCAGTAGCCAGCTATCTAGCTAATGGCAAAACTTCAAAATACTGTTTAATCATTTAGAAATGAGCAATTATTTTTTAACATTCGGCTGTCTTTCATTAAAAGAATTATAAAACGTGTTGACAGAAATGGAGGTCATGTCGAACATTTGCTGGCAAAGACCGATAATTTTTATGTCTGATAATAATCTTTAATTTTAAGTTGAGCCATCGTTTGTATTTTACCATTCATTCGAAGTATTATGACGGAATCTAAATAGTTTGTGGATGTGTTTTTTTATGTTGAGTGCATTGAAAGGTTTAAATGTAAATATCTCGAAAAGCGTGAATCATAGCCAGATTGAGCAAACATGATTGCACAATGCATATTTTAAATATAAAATTAAATTATACCAGGCATAAAAAGGTTGCGTAATTTAAAAAAACATAAAATATTGCCAGGGGCGCCTTCTATACGATAATTTGAAAAAAGGTAAATTTTTAGATTTGCCATATACAAAAACCCTTATATGCCAAATTTCGTTAAAGACGAAGAGTAAATGCTAAATTTAAGGCCAAAATTCAAAAAATTTAAAAACATTTATCACCTTGTATCTTGGTTGATTTTGGCTTTCGGACTAAGAAACTTTAAACTTAATCTCAATATTGCCTTGGAAGGAATCTGCTGTTAAGTTATTTACCATTACTTGTGGGACACCCTGTATGAGCATGTACATAGCTACAGCACCATCTAGGAGACGAACACAAACGAATAAGACGCTTACACTCGTTATGAATTACAACCACGCACAGTGTCAGCGACTCTTAAAAAACATGACCACTCAGCATTTGTTTTTTTTTTCATTTTTTTGTGGCAATTAAATTCAGCTTCCGCTTTTTCTGTTTCCGAGTAGATGTTCCTGACATCCAGGCGGATATTAAAAAAGCTCCAAAAACGCGAAACGTGGAGACAGCTTGGATTTTGACGTTCACGGGAGATTTTCTTAATATCATTCAGCTTTTCTCTACCTCTGCTATCTGAAAGCTCTTAAATCAAGACCCGTAAAAATGTCGGAGCATTGTAAAACGCCACTTCAAGGAAGTTATAAAGCTAATGATATCTCATAGTACAGTTACGTAAGGAAAGTCGCTGACGGCCGAGTACAAGAGTTTTGTCCGTACCCTGAGTTATGGTATTGTAACCCGATAACTAGGACTCTGAGCAGTGATGAGACGGCATATCGATGGTTAGGCAATCAGAGTTACACCGCCGCGCTTTAAGGGTGGTATAGCTTGCAGCCAGAATATGAGTGTTGGTGAGAGCACCAAGAACGTTCGACATCGATGAAGCTCCGAATTGCTCTGTAATTTGTTAATTTCAAAATAAATACCCAGACGCCTCCATCTGAGAGACATATATTTTGAGTGGAATGAAATATAATAATTCTCTTCTCACGATTTATTAATAATTGTTAAATTTAAATTCCCATTAACTAAAATATAGTTTATTCAACTGCCTCTGGTCGGTTTAACAATTTCTTACATAACATTCTGAAAATCACATCATCTGAAGTGATTTGGCAACGTTTGGCACACGCCCATAATTCGTTCCATCTTTTAACACAGACACTGACAACCTTCGGCCTTCTGTCAAAGGGTTTCATCTCACTCATTATTCCATGACCACCATTTTGTGCAATCATCAAGTGACTTCACGATGTAATGCTCTAATGTTTTTTAAATAATTTTTAATCTGTTTTTAACTTTTACACTTTTGTTGCTACTGTTATCATTGTAATTGCAGCTCCTGATGATGATGGCAAAGTCCATTGAAAGCTAGAGAGAATTAAAAAAATATAAAGAGTCCTCTTTGCTTAAATTTTGTCGAAGTACCCAACAAAAGGCGGAAGCTTTAATTTTTCACCTAACTGGTCTAGACGACAATGACCACGTCTCAAGTTATATATATATATATATACTTAGTTGGGTATTTTAGTTTATAGTATAGTTCAGTTATAACTATAATTTTTTTAAGACATCTTAGACCCGTATCGTCAGTCGTCGTTACAAATGTAGGGCGCATTTATGGCCTCCTTAATTGTCATCCTCCTTCCTCTTCTTCAAAAATTTATAGATTACACTTGTCCCGTATCAGCGTCAGGGCTCTCCTATTGTCAGGGTATGTTTTCTTTGTAAATTGTAGGAAATTTCAGGCTGATAAAACATGATATAACTCAAAAGCAAGCACAATTTGATGCAAATAGATGTTGGTGACATAGCCTAGGCTAAATTCCGCTATCTTTGTCCCTTACGTGTATAACATATAAAGGCGTTATTATTATTATTACTATTATCATTAATTTTTATTTCCAATCATTTTTCTAGAAATTTATTATAAGATGTCAAGTAGAAGATACAAATCAGCCCCTAGGTGTGAGGCAGTGCGAAAATGTTTTGTATGTGATGCGTCATTCTTAATGTTTCTAAGGTGTGGCTTAATTACGCACAGCACAACTGGGGTTCTGATTTCCCGTAATGCTTCTCAACGTTTTTGAAACGCAAAAAAAAGGAAATCGTAATGTATAACTTTGAACATAACCTCTCTACAGAAACAGATATATTTCACGGGCAGCATATTCATAATTTTCTCACATAGCACGTATTACTGATATTATACACATGCAGACTGATAAACACAATCATCCGAATGTGTTCTTGCTACTCTGCTACTCAACCACACAAACATCTTCTCATACTTGGTAAAAAATCTACAGGCGCATCCGTATGCATATAAGGGGAAACGTATGTCGCTTGGGTTACCATTCCTTCTTATTCTGCTCCTGCTGCTTATTTTCAAACATGCCCACGATTGTTCTTTGCTATTCATCTTAGTTTCTGCAGCCCTAATTGTTTTTCAAAGCACTTTGATAGTAATTATTTCCAATAAGAACTTAATGAATATCAGAGAGTGTTCTTGCTTAGCTACGAGCTAAGCTAATCTAGCCCACTGAAACTGGGTCTTTCTGAGATTCATTTTTGGAAAGAAGTAATCTCATTTTTACGTCGCTTTAAGGTACGTGTTCGATGAAACCCATTTCTTACACGTTCATGTTTCGTATTAGCGTGCGTATCCATTTTTATACCTGCGGAAAATTATACCCTGACCTTTGCATTCAACGATACTACAGTATTTTTCCGAATGTGCACTTTTACATGAAACCATTAGAGCCATTTTGAGAGGAGTATTCAAAATAAGGACAAACAATATAATGAAAACGAGAAAATTGACTTTAAACATTTTTTATTGGAGCTTTATTGATATTTTAAATATTTAACATAATTAGTTTGTTATTATCTTGTTTTTACAACAAATTAATCACCTACTGAAAGAATCACTCCTTAAGGTCAGTTTAATCCAAAAAAGCAATTTTAAAAAATATTAATCCATTGTAACTAGTCTATACTTCAATGACAAAATGTGGAGGTCCAGGAGGAATAATTTATGTACATAATAAAAAGTAGCTACAGAAGTAGTAGAAGTAGGAGGCACTGTAACAATAGAGCTTTTTCGGTACGTTAAACTGTTGAAGTTTGAAGAGGTGGGGTAAAAATGAAAATTTCAGATGTCCTAGACTAAATCCGCAGCTGCTCTTGCGTGGAAGTAGCGTAAAGTATAGATCATTCGTTTTGCATTTCTATGAAAGAAATTGGTTTTGGCAATGCAATTGCTACTTAGCAATGAACACTTTATCCCACATTTCATTGAAACTATAAATTATTTTCATGTTTCATTTTCTTATATCCTTTACGAATACTAAGGGGTTTACTTGACAGTTAATTTGATCTTAAAACCAAGGATATTGGACTTAAAATTGCCCACGATTCGAATTAAAAACATTCTTTCAAAATTTCGTTAGATTTTCAGGTGAAATTGACGTTCATAGTCAAGGTCATAAGCATACTTCAACAGTTTCTTACTCTTTTATTGAGCTTGAAGGTCATAGTTAAGGTCGCGTTCACCATTGGATGAATATTTCTAAACCTTATAATTTTATCATACATCATTTTTTTTTTCTATTAAACGTATTTTTCGAGATATTGTGTCCTTTCCGTGCTTTATGGACACTGTCTAATACGCATGAATTACATAGCCAAGGTCATAGGTAAAGACATACTTCAACGTAAAATTTTCCGCTGTTTTTATTTCTGGTGTCAAAAATATAAGTTCGGTTTAAGAAAACTGACCTGACCTTGAAGGTCATATACAAGGTCACATTCAAAATCACCGTTAGATGAGTTTTTTCAAACCTTATAGATTTTTCCAGGCTGCTATTAGAACACTCTATAGTAGCATGATGAAAGCATTAACTCTAACATGAAAAACATCACATACCTAGGTTGAAAAGTAATCCATTATTGGTCGAGCACTGTTGTATCCTAAGGTGCTCAAACGAGGTATGTTGGGATACTCGATCTCATAAGATGAAAATATGCTCATTGTATGATATCATTCACCATAATTTATTGGTAAATTTAACGGTCATGACCTTTTATACTACGGAGTGGCTCGTTTCAGTTTCAGAGGCAGGTAAGGTTTCAACGCTTGTTAGTTTTGTTCTTAATCTGTTAGAATTAAAAGCTGTTTTCCCAGTTATTGAAATACTCAAGGAGAATAGCTACATGGCGATTAACAACAAAAATTTCGAAATTGATGACTTTATTAGTAAGAAATTGCTATCTATAGCAAAATGAATTATATAAAGCCTCATTTTGAAATTACTCTCGCGTTTGATGACTTTATTAGTAAGAAATTAGCATCTATAGCAAAAATAAATACATATAGCCTCATTTTGAAGCTACTGTCATGCCCTATAGCTACTCTCTAAACCAGTCTTACCAATAAAAGATACTTTTTTGAATATATGGAGAAACGCTTTTTCTATCAATTTTGATAGTTATTAAAATGATTGACCCAGCAGAGTTGTATCTCTAGACGAAGAACCTTTTTATTTACATTCAAGAACGCATTTCTATTGCAAAATCCGTGTAATTCAATTTGGATATCCTAATTCCTCTCTGGGACACTTTGTATACTATATAAACCTACACTTGTTGTCGTTGGATCAAAATCCGACTAAGTGATTTTTTGTATATATTTTCTTCTTGAAAAGGTCTACCAACACATCATTATGAATAATATACGTATCTCGTAATTTTTTTGCGCTGGTTCAAGTCGAGCTACGTAAAAGCTGAAGCTTCAGATCATATAAGTTATAGATTGTGTTTATATTATTCGTATCGACGCTAACTTTTAACGATACAGCATTAATCCTGTTCTTGAAACAGTTACTGCAAGTTTATTTCATGCACTTAAAACTCTTACGCCACAACGCTTGTACGGAACTTTTAAATATAGAACTTGCTGAAGCACAGAAATGCACATTCACAGACGCTGACAACAATTGTGACGAATCACTCTAAATCTGCGTTTTATGGCTGAGACCGAGCCAAACAGCTAATTATGCCCGATGTCAAATAAATTGCGACTATATATTTACACTTGGAAATGTTTAAAAGGAGATGTGATGGTCTCTATTATTATTTCTGTTTCTTCTGCCCCTTGGGGTTCATATAATCTACTCTAGTACAGAGTTTGTGGCATCCAAACACACAGATCGTCAAATATCAGAGCCAATTTGGCTAACATCACTGCCCTTAGCAACTTCCCATTACCTTCCCGTTTCACTAGGGTTTTTTCAAGCTTTGGAGAATTGTGCCGGAGGTGGATACTATCTACTACTGTGCTAGGCGCCATTGCTCTTTCAGGTTCTGAGCTAGCTCCCTATATTTCTCTTCCTTGTTCCTGGCAGTTGACTCCATATTATTGTCATTGGTGACTGCCAAGTCTACTATCCAAACTTTTTTTATGTAATATCGCATAGTAGAAGATCTGCAGGGGTAGTTCTGTCTGTAAGGATGGATCTGTCTCAATACAACGTATATGATTATAGATCATACTGGATGGTACATACTCATAGTCAAACCTACCCCCTTGGATAAGATTGGGCCTAACAGCAAGGGCATGGTGAACTATCCTTTCTACAGCGTCATTTGTAGTATGTTATGTAGTTGCTAGTGAGCTGCATCCTCCTGTGATGTTCTCGATGGTGTCTCCAACTTGGCCACATATTCTGCATTTATCTTCAAGTATGTTTGGATCCTTGACAATAAATTTGAGGTAATTTCATGTAGGTATGACTTGGTCCAGGATGACGACGATGTATCGTTCAGCTTCTGGGAAAGTTGACCAGCATATAAATAACACTGGACAACAAATTTTAGTTTTTTAATTGTATCTTGTGGGAAAAGTGCACTTCTTTATTAATTTTGGGGCGCTAAATCCAAAAATGACAATGAAATAAAAAAATTAGTTGCGGTTTAGAAAAAAAACATATAAGAATCACTATATGCGCTGTCTTTTTGCTGTTCTTTTATGGATCGTTTCTGGAGCATGTCTACCAAGAGTCCAACAGTAGTCTGCAAGCATGGAAGGATTCCACTTTCCCTGGTACCTTTTTTCCATTGTTGAAATATCCTGATGAAAACGTTCGCCGTGTTCATCACTTACGGCTCCGCAATTGTCAGAAAAAAAGTCCAGGTGTGAGTGTAGGAAATGTATCTTAAGAGACATATTACAGCCCATCTTTTGATACGATGACAGCATATTTTTGACAAGGGTTTTATAGTTGTCAGTTTTTCTATTTCCCAAGAAATTAGTAACCACCAGACGGAAATCATTCCAAGCAGTTTTTTCAATACCTGTTAAAGTGTTTTCAAACTGTGTACCTTTCAAAATATTTCGAATCTGTGGCCCAACAAAAATACCTTCTTTAACCTTTGCCTCACTTAGTCTTGGAAATTTCTGACGCAGGTATTGAAAAGCTGACCCATCTCTATCTAATGCCTTGACAAAGTTTTTCATTAGGCCCAACTTGATATGCAGTGGTGGTAATAAAACTTTTTTCGAATCTACAAATGGCATATGCTGTACATTTTTTTGACCTGGCTCTAGGAATTGACGAATAGGCTAGTTTTGTCCGGTGTAATGAAGTGCCTTTGCCCGACTGTCCCATTCACACAAAAAACAGCAAAACTTTGTGTAGCCTAGCTGCAGCCCAAGTAAAAGTGCAACAACTTTCAAATCGCCACAAATATGCCATTGGTGATCATCGTATTTTATGCATGTCGATAGGTACTTCATATTGTCATATGATTCTTTCATGTGAACTGCATACCCTACAGGAAGAGATGGTAAAATATTTCCAATATTCAATAACACTGCCTTTAAACTCAATGTAGAACTGTCTATAAACAATCTCCATTCTTCTGGGTTATAGTTTTGTTTCCAATATTCAATAACACTGCCTTTAAACTCAATGTTGAACTGTCTATAAACAATCTCCATTCTTCTGGGTTATAGTTTATATTTAAAGCCGCAAGTAAGCTGTTAATGTTACTGCAGAAAACCAAGTTATTCTCTATATTGAAAAATGGTTCTAAGTCTTTGTGGCGTATACGAAAAACACATACCGAAACATCGTCTTCTAACAAGTTCCACTGCTGCAGTCTTGATCCAAGTAACTCTGCCTTACATTTTGGAAGTTCTAAATCTGTTACAAGATCATTTAATTCTGACTGTGTTATTTTGTGCGGTTGGTGGCATGACGTGCTCGGTATAAAATCAGGATCTCTTGACGTTGATGGCATATCTTCTTCCTGACGAATCACTCGATAGCCATGATCTGATTCGTTTTCTGATTCGCAAGTGTAGGATTCTGGGGGTTTTGGAATAGGATTTTCGTCACTGTGAGGCACAGGTCTCATCGCAGATGGTATGTTTGGGTAGTTATTAACCGATTTTTTTTTCTTGGACATACCTCTGGCTTGTCCAACACAAGGTACCATGCAAAGGTAACAATCATTAATATGATTTGTAGGCTCTCTCCAAACCATTGGGACAGCAAAGCGGATAGACCGTTTTTTGCCATTTAACCAGCTCCTCAGACTTGAAGCACATGTATTACAGCAGATGTGGGGTGACCACTGTTTGTCTTGATCACCTAGTTTACAACCAAAATAAAGCTGATATGCCTTTGTTATTAGTGGAGTAATAGACCGTCTCTGAGACGCAAAAGTCACATCACCACACACGTAACAAAGCTGATCTGGATTGTTTACACACTTTCGAGACATCTTGCATGAACGCTGTCAGCCAACTGAGGAAAAAATGGCTAATATAAGACAATATAATGTACACGTATGTATAACGTAACACAATCATGCCGATTACATCATCTTTCCTTGCCGAATATAAAAATGTAGCACGTGCATTCTTGTGAATTACAGTATATTAACACTGTCACAGCAGGAAGACATATAATTACCGTATCTCTAAAACTTGAACTAATATTGAAAAAATAAGTTTCATTCCGGATTTAGCACATTAAAAAAAGTAATATTTTGTTGATTTTATTTAGGATATTTTTTGGCTGTTGATCAGTGATAATTAATTGACACCTTTTATCAACGCTTTCAGAGTTTAGAATTGCTGAGTATCTTCCATGCAACGCATTTCTCCTTCTTTTCTATCTCCTTTGGTCATCATAGTCAGAAAACTTTCGTTCTTCAGGTTCAGAGCTGTATATCTGTTATTTATCATTTTTGTTCTTATTATTATTATTAAAAAACAGAAATGAGTCGATTGGAGTATTCGTGTCCAGATACAGTGTTCAATCGTTGATACAGTGAAGAAGGTTGGTCATTATCAATCATCCAGGAATAAATCCGTGCTGGCAGGTACATTAAATTTGTAATTTTGGCGTAGATTTTTAGTTCATCGGCAGATAGTAGATTGTCAAATTTCAGTAACGCTGTCAAGTTCAAGAGACAGTATAATTTGCTGAACAATAGCCATTACAAACCGACACTGTGACTCAAGAGCTAAGGTCCCACGGACCGCTCTGACAACCAACGATGACTTGACTTGACGAGGTATGTCTTTTAAGTTTTGCATATAGAAACATAGTAGGCCGCTCGGATCGAACGTCAGTACTGAATCTTATCCACATTCTTTAGTAAACTTAAAGATGGTCGCGACATTTGTGTAAAGCGGGTCATATTGCAACAATTTCCCTTAATCAGCAAAGAACTGCTAAAATTCGATATTCCTGAATTACGTGGGACAACAAAAGATGTGTGTGGACGAATCTATTGTAAAATTCAAGGGCCGCTCTTCAATAAAGCAGTACAATCCTATGAAGCCCATAAAAAGAGGCTACAAGTTTTGGATTTTGAGTGACATGTCTGGGTTTGTAAAGAAATTTGAAATTTATCAGGGAAAGACTGAACAGATTACTAAAAAATTTGCAAATTACAGTTTGGGAGAGAGAATTGTTCTAAAATTGACTGAGCAAGAATGGCTCAAAAATAAGATCATTTATTTTGATAATTATTTTATCAGTATTAGGTTGCTTGAGAAGTTAAAACTTGAAGGAACAGTGGCATGTGGTACCATCATAAGCAACAGAAAGGGGTTACCTAAAGGAATGACAAATGATAAAAGTTTGAAGCGAAGTGAATTTGATCATAAAACTTCAAGTACTGGCATTACCTTCTACAAATGGAAAGATAATAGTTACATTTGCTTCTAATTTTCATGGCACTGAAACTACACAAATAAAGAGAAAGCTGAGAGATGGCACGGATCGGTGGACCTCAAATTGTTGAAGACTATAACAAATTTATGGGACGAGTAGATTACCATGATCAACTACGCCAGTGTTATGGTATTGATAGGCGCTCAAAGAAATGGTGGCACCGTGTATTTTGGGGCTGTCTTGAAATAACTTTTGTGAACGCGTACGTCTTATACAAAAAACAAAAAGTGAACCAAGAATGACACTTTTACCATTTAGAAGAGAAGTGACTATTGGGTTATGTAGCAAATCTCCAAAATTCACTGAATGAAAGAGAAAATCTACAAACTCAGGACCGACTCCCAGAAAAAGGCGATACAACTACAGTGTATCATCAGAAATACGATAAGGATACAGAGGAAACCGCTGGCCTAAATTCGTTGAAAGAGGTGGACGGTGTGAAATGTGTGGTGCTCAAGGATTTCAATTTAAACCACACTCAACATGATCAACATGTGGTGTTTTCCTCTGTGTAAATGAAAAAAAGAACTGTTTTTCACTGTGCCGTGATGTATCATAATCTAATCTATGAACCTAACCTAATCTAGTGTATTATCTTATGAATAAAAAATTAATTATTTTCTTTTCTGACATAGTATGACTACCAACGGTACTTAGTAGTACCACTTACAGAAATATGTCAAAATACTATTTTGCTGCGGTCACTTTCAGACCTATTTATAGCTTGAACTAAAACAGTAACAGATTTCAAATGGTATAATGAAAAATACATGATTTCGACTTCTGGCATTTGAGGGTATGGTAATTTTGTGGTACTTAGAAGTACCTTCAGGAGACAAAGGGTTAAAGGAAACCTTTCTTCATACAACCTTCATGCTGCGGCTCTGTGTTATTGGCACTCTCCGTATGTCCACCAGTTTATTGTTTTCGTGAACATGGGCCATTTTTCCGCACAAAATAACACTGGACAACAAATTTTAGTTTTTTAATTGTATCTTGTGGGAAAAGTGCACTTCTTTGTTAATTTTGGGGCGCTGAATCCAAAAATGACAATGAAATAAAAAAATTAGTTGCGGTTTAGAAAAACAACTTTTTATTTTTAAGGGTATATTAAAAAAGTAACAAGATTCATATACTTATAAGAATCACTATATGCGCTGTCTTTTTGCTGTTCTTTTATGGATCGTTTCTGGAGCATCTCTACCAAGAGTCCAACAGTAGTCTGCAAGCGTGGAAGGATTCCACTTTCCCTGGGACCTTTTTTCCATTGTTGAAATATCCCGATGAAAACGTTCGCCGTGCTCATCACTTACGGCTCCGCAATTGTCAGGAAAAAAGTCCAGGTGTGAGTGTAGGAAATGTATCTTAAGAGACATATTACAGCCCATCTTTTGATACGATGACAGCATATTTTTGACAAGGATTTATAGTTGTCAGCTTTTCTATTTCCCAAGAAATTAGTGACCACCAGACGGAAATCATTCCAAGCAGTTTTTTCAATACCTGTTAGAGTGTTTTCAAACTGTGTATCTTTCAAAATATTTCGAATCTGTGGCCCAACAAAAATACCTTCTTTAACCTTTGCCTCACTTAGTCTTGGAAATTTCTGACGCAGGTATTGAAAAGCTGACCCATCTCTATCTAATGCCTTGACAAAGTTTTTCATTAGGCCCAACTTGATATGCAGTGGTGGTAATAAATTTTTTTTCGAATCTACTAATGGCATGTGACTGTACATTTTTTTGATCTGGCTCTAGGAATTGACGAACAGGCCAGTTTTGTCTGGTGTAATGAAGTGCCTTTGCCTGACTGTCCCATTCACACAAAAAACAGCAAAACTTTGTGTAGCCTAGCTGCAGCCCAAGTAAAAGTGCAACAACTTTCAAATCGCCACAAATATGCCATTGGTGCTCATCGTATTTTATGCATGTCAATAGGTACCTCATATTGTCATATGATTCTTTCATGTGAACTGCATACCCTACAGGAAGAGATGGTAAAATATTTCCAATATGCAATAACACTGCCTTTAAACTCGATGTTGAACTGTCTATAAACAATCTCCATTCTTCTGGGTTATAGTTTATATTTAAAGCCGCCAGTAAGCCGTTAATGTTACTGCAGAAAACCAAGTTATTCTCCATATTGAAAAATGTTTCTAAGTCTTTGTGGCTTTTACGAAAAACACATACCGAAACATCGTCTTCTAACAAGTTCCACTGCTGCAGTCTTGATCCAAGTAACTCTGCCTTACATTTTGGAAGTTCTAAATCTCTTACAAGATCATTTAATTCTGACTGTGTTATTTTGTGCGGTTGGTGGCATGACGTGCTCGGTATAAAATCAGGATCTCTTGACGTTGATGGCATATCTTCTTCCTGACGAATCGCTCGATCGCCATGATCTGATTCGTTTTCTGATTCGCAAGTGTAGGATTCTGGGGGTTTTGGAATAGGATTTTCGTCACTGTGAGGCACAGGTCTCATCGCAGATGGTATGTTTGGGTAGTTAATAACCGATTTTTTTTTCTTGGACATACCTGTGGCTTGTCCAACACAAGGTACCATGCAAAAGTAACAATCATTAATATGATTTGTAGGCTCTCTCCAAACCATTGAGACAGCAAAGCGCATAGACCGTTTTTTGCCATTTAACCAGCTCCTCAGGCTTGAAGCACATGTATTACAGCAGATGTAGGGTGCCCACTGTTTGTCTTGATAACCTAGTTTACAACCGAAATAAAGCTGATATGCCTTTGTTATTAGTGGAGTGATAGACCATCTCTGAGACGCAAAAGTCACATCACCACACACGTAACAAAACTGATCTGGATTGTTTACACACTTTCGAGACATCTTGCATGAACGCTGTCAGCCAACTGAGGAAAAAATGGCTAATATAAAACAATATAATGTACACGTATGTATAACGTAACACAATCATGCCGATTACATCATCTTTCCTTGCCGAATATAAAAATGTAGCTCGTGCATTCTTGTGAATTACAGTATATTAACACTGTCACAGCAGGAACACATATAATTAGTGTATCTCTAAAACTTGAACTATTATTGAAAAAATAAGTTTCATTTCGGTTTTAGCACATTAAAAATAGTAATATTTTGTTGATTTTATTTAGGATATTTTTTGGCTGTTGATCAGTGTAATCAGACAAATGAAAGTATACGCGGTAATAAAAAATTGATACAACTGATCGAACCAAAGACTCCTACTGACAGCTATACAATAATACAAAAAGTTTGCCAAATTCAGATAAACGATAAGGGATTATAAGATTTCGACAGGAACTGGTCAAGAATATCAAAAAAAGATTTTCAATACGCAACTTTTGGTATATCAACTCCTTTACACGAGTCCTACAAGCAGTTGAAGTTAATGATTCAACTTTGAAAACACCCTGTATATGTTAGATATTCGGTCAAGTTGGGATGTATCATTATTATTTAAAAATTGAAGCTATATTTGTCTACGATAATTAGTTATGATTTCTATTATACATTTGCAACTTAAAATTACTGGTCCACGTACAGGCAATGAATGCCTCCTTTGGACCCACTGTTTTATTTGCAGTTTGGGGTAAGTAAATATCATTTCTCATAACATACCGTGCAAGAAGCCGAACAGCACGAATACGGACGAAGCAGCGCCAAAAACCATCCTCGAAAATGAGCCCGCACCCGGCAAAACAAAATCCCCGCGCAAGGTGTCTGCGACAAATAACACGCGTCTCGGCACGCGACAGCGTCACATGCGTGGACAAGTGGCACGTGCGACGCGCGACGTGGGATGATCGCTACTGGCGAGGCGTCGCGGCGCCCGGCGTCGCGTCGGTAACGAAGCGCCGGATGCGTCGTCGGCGGGTTGAAATTTCGGCATTCGGGACGATTGCGAATAGTACGGTCGAAAATCGTGAGAACGGCAGTTTTAATTGAGTGGTGCAGTGCAGATATATTGACGAGTGGACAGAAAAAATTACACTTTTTTTATGCCGAAGCGGCCGCGCAGGCAGAAGCCTAAATGCCAGGGCGCCTCGGCTGCAATGGGGAGCTTAAAGAAACTTGGTTAATACGATTTTTGAACTGCCTTAGGATAGTTAGATAGATAGATAGATAGATGGATCTTTATTTCCAACAGGTACAATCACCCAATTACAGGAAATAGTTCAAAAAGAAAACAAGAGCAACACATAATCCTAGTATATAAAAAAACACAATCAAATTAATAATACAGCTAGAACAAAAAGCCAAAATATTAAAAAAAAAGATTAACTCTAACCGCAAGAAGGTCATTACATGCCATGGGAAATGGCAAGATAACGTTGTTTAAAGTCATTTCTAGATGAAGTATTCACATCACAAGATTCACCTAAAGAGTTGAAGTTCTCACACATAACCATGACCGACGATTTTCTCGAGATATTTGTTCGAGCTAATTCGCAGTAAAATGTCATTTGGTGACGCAAATTGCGCACAGGTACATGAAAGTTAAGCTTACTTAATATATATTCACATATGACATCATAAAGAAAATTTAAACTACTTATAACTCTCCTACTATTTAGCGACATACAGTCAAATGTATTCATGAGTACAGAATAATCACATCCTCTCTCCGGATATTCGCCTGTCCACTTGAAATGCAGAAATTTCAAAAACTTTCTTTGTATTCGCTCAATACGGCTTATATGAACCGAATAGATGGGATACCAAATTAAAGAACAACTTTCCAATTTAGATCGAACGTACGAAGAATAAAGAAGTTTCAAAACATGTAAATTGGAAAATTGTCTACTGTTTCGGATGATGAAGCCCAACATTCGGTTGGCTGATGTTGTGATATCATTTATATGATCACAAAATGACAAATTGCTATCAAAGAGAACACCGATATCTTTAATTTGATAGCACCTATTCAACTCATTCTCGCTTATTTTGTAGGACCATGTTATTGGTTCTTTCTTTCTGGTGTACGTTAATATGAAGCATTTATCTACATTAACTTCAAAATGATAAGCATTACACCAATCCAAGATAAGGTCAATGTTGCCTTTTGGATGTAATCATCATAGCTAGGTCGTTTATATATATAACAAGAACAATAGACGTCCTAAATTCGATCCTTGGGGAATCCCAGATGTTGGCGAGAAAATATCAGAGCGGTGCCCTTCATATTCCACAAATTGCACTCGATTAAATAAATACGATTTAAGCAAGCTTAGAAGACGTGCCGAAAACCCAAATCCTTGTAATTTTTTCATTAAAATGTATAAGTCTACTCGGTCAACTGCCTTCTGTAAATCCATGTAAACTACATCCGTCTGTCCTCTGCTATCAAGGTTTTCACTGATTTGACGTACAAGATTTTTTCTCTTGGAAGCCATGCTGTTCTGGTACAATTAGGTTTTTAGTGTGAATATAAATCACTTCATAAACAATAATTTCAAATAGATTTGAAAAGTTGGATACTACAACGATTGGGCGGTAATTTTTAATTAAAGCTCTATCACCCTTCTTCAGCACCGGGGTAACTCTGGATATCTTCCAGTTGTCTGGAAAGATGCCCGTCTTCAAAATAATGTTGAAGAGATGTACTAATGGTCTGAGTAGCGCATGTATGCAATCCTTCACTAAGAAGCTGGGTATTTGATCAGGGCCTATAATCAACTTATTTTTTAACTTTTTCGCCGCTTTAAGAACATCAGCTTCACATATTTGAGGTAAATCTATAAACAAGGAGTTACCACAATCCAGGATTACATTTTCACTAAGGTTTTGATGAGGAGGTGTATAAACTGTCGAAAAATACTGTTTAAATGAGTCAACAATATCTTGGGGTTTTGTTAAGGTAGTTTCATTATATTTCATCATACCAGGTAAACGGGATATTCCTTTTTTACTGTGGATAAAATTCCAAAACTGAGAAGGATCTGATAAGATATTGTTTTCTGCTGCCAAAATAAAATTACGATATTCGTTGTCAGCTTGAGTTTTTATCGTTCTTCGTAAAGAATCAAATCTTGTACGAGATGCTTCATCTCCATATCTTTTGTAGTTTTTATGTACTCGTTTTTTTTCTTTTATTTTATTTATTGTGTCTACGGAATACCATGGTGGGAGCCTACGGGTCGGAATAATTTTTTTGGGTACAGTTCGGTCGAATACTCTATACAGAGTTTGTTGCAACATTTCAGTCGCTACATTAGGATCCGTGCACTGATAAATATCACTCCAATCAATAGTCGACATTATTTCGTACATAAGGACAAAGTTTGCTTTACGGAAATTGAAAACAGTTTCAGCTTTGTTGGGGCTAAAGTTAATGGTTCTGGTAATTCTAGTGCTAATAGCGAATTGTAATGCAGGATGATGTCTATCTTCATACACAGGTCGTGTATCACTTCTTTCAATTCGACATTCAGTATTACTGAAAACGAGGTCTAAGTATCTATTGTTATAATTTGGTATAATTTTATATTGTTGGAACTCAAACATTTCTGCGAAGCTCTTTACTATTATACATTTCGAGTCGTTATCATCATAGCCATACATAGGGATGTTGAAATCACCAGCAATTATGGTCGAGCTGTTATGACTGGAATTGAAAAGAGAAAAATTGTCAAAGAATATTTCAAAGTCCTCAAGCGAAATATCCGGGGGATGTAAACAGCATATATATATATATATATATATATATATATATATATATATATATATATACATATAGTATGAAACCCTAAATGAAGTTTACCACCGACTAAATCAATCTTAGGACTACCTAACTGAATACCATCCAAATCAAGAGGCTCAAAAAGATAACAATTTTTGACAGCAATGAGTACCCCGCCTCCTTTGGATAAACGGGTATCTGCAAAATTTCTGTCCTTCCTAAATACAGTGTATTCAGTAGGAAAAACTTCGGCATTAAAAACTCCTTCATTCAACCATGTCTCAGAAAGAAAAATTATATCAAAATTACAATTCAGGCTTAAATTATCATAAAAAATGGAAGTTTTAGAGTTAAGTCCGCTAACGTTTTGGTAATAGCAGTTTATTTCACTAACATAATTGGGTGTAGAATCTAAAAATTCACTATCTTCGGAACGCCGCCAAC
Source organism: Acanthoscelides obtectus (assembly GCA_963669975.1). Lineage (NCBI taxonomy): Eukaryota > Metazoa > Arthropoda > Insecta > Coleoptera > Chrysomelidae > Acanthoscelides > Acanthoscelides obtectus. The sequence goes on along the minus strand of CAVLJG010000004.1, from coordinate 109,719,665 downwards.
ATATTTAATCTTCAAATTGGTTTCTCCTTTATTCTTCCTTTCCTCCAGTTCAGATTTGAGAGTGTTATAGAAATTCATTTGACGTGGCGTTTTGTCAGTAGAGATGGAAATATGTTAGAATTCACTAGAGTTTCTCAACGACCGACATTTTTTTATGAGTTCACTCACCTGTTCGACATTAGCAAGCGTAACTTTTATGGGCCTTCCAATTGTCCTATTTTCATCAAATTTGCCAAGTCGTCTAATGTTTGTAACCGTAATTGAAGGTGTGACGTGGGTCAAGACTTTAACGACTACAGACTTTTCTAAAACTGCCTTATCATCTTTTGTCGCTCCGTTCTGCTCCTTCAACCCAAAAATGATTACATTGCATCTTCTATTTTGTCTTTCTGACACTTCTTGTACAATATCTTCAAACTGGCTATCAGACATCTTTGTATCGTTATTTTTTGTTGACAACGCTTTAACCTCATTTTGTAGAGCTACAATAGCTGCTTTCAAGGCATTTATGTCTCCTCCCATCTGCTCACATTTCCCACAGGTCCATGAGACTGATTTTTTTGAGTTTATGACTTGCGTTTCTGAAGTTGACAGATTGACGCATAGATGGTAAAAGCTTTTTCTGCAGACACAACAGGATAACAATAGATGAGTATCAACTACCTTCGAGCAGCAGCTACACGTTTGTGACATGTTCAAACATTAATTGGTACGCCTCTGTATATGTAATCGAGGTTATGGCATATCACAGCCGAATTAATCAGGACATAATCAATCAGCTAATGATTATGCCGTAGATTCCTTACCAACCTCTTCCAATATGACCCAATAGCACAATCCTCAGAAAGAACTATCAATTTCAGCCACAAAAACTCTTGAAAAATACTACAAACACTGTAAGAAATATAGGCGTGTCGTCTTGTCGACAGTCTTTCTTAATCAGTAGAATTATTAAAAGCCTCCTCATGCAGATTGTTTCACAAGCTCGATACCCTAGCGACAAAGGAGCGGTCGTATCGGCCAGTTCTCGACGCACGAAGTTAAACACGGCTAGGATGGAGGCCGAAGTGAGGCGGGTCTGCCTGGCGGGCACATCGCGCGACGGCTCCAAGAATGACAGGTCTGAGGAGCAAAGCCCGTTGGAATAGCGGTAGAAGAGTCCCGAGACTGTCCGTTAGAGGACACTCAGCGATCAGTCGAACAACCCTCCTCGGAACAGCATCGAGCATAGATAATGTAGTCGAGATGTCAGCACCCCAATCATGTGAACACTGCCTCAAGGCTAAGTCCTTGTACAGAGTGAGGAGGTCATGTGGAGAAAAGTACTTATCAGCCCTAAGCAAATAGCCTAGCTTTTTCCCTGCCGCTATTGACGAAATGTGCTCATGTCAGATCAAGTCTTCGGTGATTTGAACCTCGACGAGCCGAAATATTAGGAAACTACTTCTAGTACAATTTTCCGCGTAGTGCAATGGCTTCAAAAGGACGTAGTTTTTTCGGCTCTAGAAGAAAAAAAATCTCAGATTGCAGCAATTAGTACACGGCAGCCTCATTTTTTTTGAGCTCTGGTGTAAAACTGTTTGTCAGGAATGTTTGATACCTGAATATAATAGCGCACTTGTATACTAATACATATACATATATATATATATATATATATATATATATAAGAGGCGAAAGCTTTATTTTTCACATAACTGGTCTAAATCACAATGACCACGTCTCAAGTTATATATATATATATATATATATATATACAGGGTGACTTCGAAGTTGAGTCATTTATTTTAATAGTGAGTAGATCTGATCAAAAGAAATATTTTTTTCCTTTACCGTTTTTCTGGTAAAATTAAAGTAACAAAGTTATAGCCCTTTGGAAGTTTGAGTACCGCCCTGTCTCAATAATAATATTATGTGCTCCTGTTTCTCAACAACGGATATAATCCGCCTTATCGGTTCATCGCATCGGAAACAAATAAGCGAAAGAATTTGGAACGATGTTTTTACAATTACTTTATTCAGTTGTATACAGTCAGCGTCAGTCGGTAACGCGTGAGTGAATAGTGGTGTCTGTTGCGTGGCTCAAACGAAATAAAAAATGGCACATGTTTACGAAAATGCTGAACTTGTGGACATGATTCTTATTTACGCGGCATCACGGATTTATGCGGATCGGTTTCCCAATCGAGTGCAACCAACCCCTCGTGCCTTTGTTAATGTAGTACAAAGGGCTCGTGAATCAGGTGACTTAGGACCTCCAGGTGCTCCAAGACCTCACGATCAAATACAGGTCCGCACTGAAATACTTGTCGGGAGGATACTTTATAAAACAAGGTAAATTTTTTTTTTTAATTTTTTTTTTATTTTTACACACATATTTTGGTTTATCTTTCTTCTACAATCATTATCTGAAAATTAATGACTCAACTTCAAATTCACCCTGTATATATATATATATATAAAGAAAATGATCGGGCGGAGAAAGGTATATATAACAAATAGTAGGAAAATAATGGGCAAAATCCGCAAAAACGAGGAAAGTGGATTCGAGCAGAAAATAGGATAGGTAACCCGAGCGATACGTATTTTTGCTGGTTTGCTTCATCAGGCCCGAAATGAATGCACATAATGCAACTACAAAAGTAGATACACATGCTCACACATCCGGATACGGGTGTAACCTGAGGAAACGAAGATGGAGAGGAAAAAACAGCACACGAAGTCCACAACAAGAGCCAACCTACACATTGTTGTATTAAATGGCTAGAATACCTCGAATTTTCAAGGAGACATCTAACCACAACCACGCAGCCGGTTATAGCCACTTGCTGCGGTACTCCAAGCCCAAAGGATCTACAAAAAGAGATTATTTTACCTATGCTATTTTCTGCTTGAATCCACTTTCCTATATATATACAGGGTGACTTTGAAGTTGAGTCATTAATTTTCAGATAATGATTGTAGAAGAAAGATAAACCAAAATATGTGTGTAAAAATAAAAAAAAAATTAAAAAAAATTTACCTTGTTTTATAAAGTATCCTCCCGACAAGTATTTCAGTGCGGACCTGTATTTGATCGTGAGGTCTTGGAGCACCGGCATGCCGTCCATATGTGAGGTCTTAAGTCAAATGATTCACGAACCCGTTGTACTACATTAACAAAGGCACGAGGGGTTGGTTGCACTCGATTGGGAAACCGATCCGCATAAACATGTGACATTTTTTATTTCGTTTGAGCCACGCAACAGACACCACTATCCACTACCGACTGACACTGACTGTATACAACTGAATGAAATAATTGTAAAAACATCGTTCCAAATTCTTTCGCTTTTTTGTTTCCGATGCGATGAACCGATAAGGCGAATTATACCCGTTGTCGCCAAACACGAGCACATAATATTATTATTGAGACAGGGCGGTACTCAAACTTCCAAAGGGCTATAACTTTGTTACTTTAATTTTACCAGAAAAATGGTAAAGGAAAAAAACATTCCTTTTGATCAGATCTACTCACTGTTAAAATAAATGACTTAACTTCGAAGTCACCCTGTAGATTGTTGTCGTAACTAGCTAGGAGAAAGTATCTTTGATATGTCCTAGGTAACTCCACAAAAATTGCATAGTTTTACTCTTTTAACTTTAAAACTCAAGATTTCGATAGTCCATCCACCATCATCAGGAGCTAAAAACGAATTTATAAAATAGCGACTATAAGCAATTAAGTGATATTTCATTACTTACTAAGTCGGCGAGATTGTTGCTGAATTGTTATTAGATGCAAGTGGATGAGTGTACATATTAAAAATGACCAAAAAACTGGTTGTGTTAGACAAATTACTAAAAAACCATAGTCTATGTTTAAAAAAAAACACGAATAGATTTAAAAGAATTGAATATTCATTAATTTGCCGCTCAGGTTGAAGGGTCATTTTGGACTAAATCTAATATGTACTTCATTACGCAAAATTGTTGCTGCGACATAATCAAAACTAAGGACTTAGATACATTTTGCAAGAAACCGAACATATTTTTCAGTTCCATTTTAGTTGCATTTGTGACCCATGCACTTCTTTTGCGCCCCAGCTGAGTAAAATCGTTCCTAAAAGTCTCAGTTTACGTTTGATAGCCCAGTCTCCACCGTGGCCGCTAGAGCCTGTCGATTTTGGCGTTATAGTAGATGCCATTTTAACAACCGAACATCCTGCTCTCGATCGTCAGACCACAGACCACCAACCGTCTCGTGCTTATTTGCAACTCATCAGCACGGTCTAGGCTTGGCCTCAGATGGGACAACTTCCTTTCCAAGTGGCGTGTGAAGCAGAATCTTAAAGGTCTGCTTGTGTTTTCGACCAGACTATTTCAGTATTTGCTAACAATTGCGAGTTTCCCTCGGCAGCGGCGACGGGCTGATGCACCTCCACCCTCGCACTATCCCCTCTCTTGGCCTTGCGACGCGGCGGAACACGAAGACCACCGCCACCGTGGATGCTCTAACGGCAAGCTGCATTTCCAATGCATTCACCGCCACTATGATAGGGGCGCGGTGCTTGTTAATTGAAACACTTTTAGCTTTTAGTTCCTAAGCGTGGAAGTGTTCTAATCGAGAAAAAATTCTAAAGTGAGATATAATGTTTTTTGGATGATTTGTCGCCAAAATCCTTTCATTTCCGTTTTTCTCTCCATCTGTCTGCCCGCTAATTATTGGTCCATCTATAACTTGGAAGCTTACTACTACGCCAAGGACGAAAAAGCTGTGTAGCTTTTGAAAATCTATCCAGTGGCGGCAGAACTAGGGGGCGAATAGGGGTAAAAAATTGAAATAGCTCAACCTTTGTTTTTTAATGTTTGAGAGGATCTTGATCTATATATAGAAATCTTGAGGTGTGATAAATTGAGGGTTGTAGGGGGTGGGAATGGGTATATTTTTTTGACAGAGCTATGTAATACGCCTCCAACTATGGTAATCCTACGCAAATTTTAGACTAATGTCACTTACTATATATACTAAGTGACATATAAATCCGAACACCCAGTTTAAATGGTTTTATTTTAATTATTTTGTATAAGTACTTAATGAAGCATAATAAGTAAATGATAAAAATTTCAAAATGATTGCACTGCTTTAAAGCCCTTTGATCTTTAATAATGTGTGGATGCACCCTGATGTGCTACGCATTCTCCAACGCGCCTAGGCATGCTTCTGATCAGGTGGTCAATGTCCTCCTGTGGTATCTCATTCCAGGCAACCACCAACTCCTTTCGAAGTGCTTCTAGAGTCTGAGGTGGACGTTGCAAATTGAGCAATCTCCTACCCATCATATCCCACACGTGCTCAATTGGGGATAACTCGTGAGATCTTGGTGGCCATGGTAACAATGTGACATCATTATGTTGAAAGAAATCTATTGTGACTCTTGCAACATGTGGTCGGGCATTATCTTGTTGGAAAGTTGGATCTGCCAGGGTGTCAAGATAGGGTAAAAGATGGGGTTCTAGAATATCGTGGATATAACGCTGCGCGTTCATGTTACCTCTGATGAAGATTAAAGGTGACCTGGAACCATAAGCTATAGCACCCCAAACCATAACTCCAACAGTGTGATTAACATGTCCTTCAACAAAAAACTGTGGATTCCTCATTTCACCACGTCGCCTTCTAACCCTGGCACGACCATCATGCATGCCTAAACAAAATGGAGATTCGTCACTAAAGACAATACTGTTCCATTCCTGATCCCAGAGTGACCGTTGTCTGCACCACTCAAGGCGATTACGTCGGTGTTCTCGAGTTAAAGGGAGGACCCAGTGTGGCCGGTATGAAAACAAGCCAAAACTTCTCATTCGTCGGTAAACACTTCGCATGCCAATATGTCTTCCGTGTTCTGCAAACCATTCATTTGAAATGGACCTGGTAGTGGAGAAACGGTCCCTTAAGGCCAATAATCTTAGGCGGCGCTCTTCACGGTCTGTTGTTCTACGGCGGCGTCCAGTGCCCCTTGCTCTTTGCGTACGGCCTTCTCGAAGCCATGCCTGACAACACCTAACCACAGTGTCTACACTTCTTTGCACTCTAACTTCAATTGTCCGAAAAGAAAGTCCAGCTTCCCGAAGTCCCATTATACGGCCCCTATCAAACTCACTAAGTTGACGAAATCGTACAGGTCTCCGTACTCTAGGCATCGTAACCGATCGTAAAGGATGTCAAGAACCAAAATCCGCCAACGTTGATTCTTTACTGCGGCTGAAATATTCATTTTTAGAGCCTTAGTGAATTAAAAAAAAGCAGTATAAAAACCGGAATGTCCAACTGATAAGGCTGAAAATTTTTTCACTTGTTATTTACAGTAAGATAAATACATTCAACGACTTTTATTAAAATAAAACCATTTAAACTGGGTGTTCGGATTTATAAGTCACTTAGTATATTTCCCCGTACACTTATCCTTAAAACAGAATGGACATTATATAGGTTTTTTGTGAGATCATGTAGGTTTTTCTACAACTCAGAAAGAAAACATAGCCTCACAATAAGAGAGCGCTGACGCTGACCCGGAACTGTAGAAATCTAGAAAGCCTTACTGAAGGATAGAAAATTACGGCCCTTAGGTCAGGAAAAAAAGTGATTTTGGGATGAATCTGGTATGCAAAACAAATGGTTATCTGATATTTTCAAGGCCTACCTATCAAATTCTTCTTCGCTAGTAATTATGCTTTGGCAATGTCAATATTGGACGTATTATACGTTTTTGGAATCATAATTGGAAAGTCTATTCATCTGTGCAAAAATCCAATATGGCGTCTATTAGAAAAAATAAAGTTGTAGAGGAGAAAAGGTGGCAATGTTATTGCACAATTTGTTTTAAAACCCTACTACAAATAAAATCAGGAAAAATTTCAAACGATTTTGGGAAAATTGGTGAGGATCAAAGTTGGAACACCCTTTATAATCAAGTACCTCATGTGATAATATGGCATTGCAAACATTCTCAGTGAAGCCCGATTGCACAGACGAACGTTTCAAGAAAGGAAAACTCAGCTAGGCTCAATGCTTGGGGTATATAGGAATCAAAAGGTCCTAAAATATCATAATCAACTGCTATAAAGTTTGGTGTTCCTCAAGGTTCCATATTGGGACCTTTACTTGTCTCTATATATATATACAGGTATATATATATATATATATATATATATATATATATATATATATATATATATATATATATCGGATTTTCATCAATATGTCCATAATTGCACAATCCATCCTATGCCGATGATACTCAAATTTATTGTAGTTTTCAACACAAAGATTTTAAAATAGTAGAGGCATAGCTCAACGAAGATTTAACAAGGCAAGTAGACGTCTCGTGCTCGCATAACCTAAAAATTATTCTAAATCTTCAGTTATGGTTTTCGGCTCAAAAAACAAAAGAACATTGATCGAAACGGAAATTAACCTTAAAATCTATGATTGCGGGCTTCCTATAATGAATGAGTGTAAAAACCTGGAACTCTGGATTGACACAGAACTAAAATACAAAAAACACGTAAATTCGTTATGTAGTGCATCATACTGCATTTTGAAACAGATTTATCCACATAGGCAAATAATATCTACTTCAATCAAGCTGAAACTATGCGAAACATTAATTATATCAAAAATCAGTTATTCTGACACTATATGTGGCCCCGCTCTATCAAATAGTGAACAAAGCAAATTACAGCGTATTCAGAATTCGTGCATCAGATTTTCTTGCGGAATACGAAAGTTTGATCATATTTCTTATAAATCTAAGGAACTTGGTATTCTGCAGATTAAAGGCATGCAAAAACTTCACTTATTGACACTCACACATAAGGTCTTAGCTACCAAACAACCACAATATTTGCATAATAAGTTAACACGATGTAGTGACATAAATCAACTGAATACAAGGAATAGAAATATGTTAGTGATACCCTTACATTCTAAGGCTGTCTACAAAAAATCATTCAGCTACAACGCTAGTAAATTATTGAATGATCTGCCTGTTACATTCCAAAGCTATACATTATTTAATTTCAAAAAGAGGATTAAAGTAAAACTACAAGTCGAGGTCTGATGATGAATCCAAATGCTAGAAATATGGATTATTCTTTTAATTATTGTGTTTTTTTTTGTGTTGTTGATTATTTAGTAATTATTGAGAATTATAGATACATTTTTATTAGTGAAATGTTTTATTATATATATATATTTTTTTTTATTCTTTCAAAGGTTAAGTTGAGAAACGCTAATCTTAGCGACACTTCGCCCTTTTGTACTTTTACTTAGGTACGAAATAAAGCCCAATTATTATTATTATTATCATTATATAGTCAAGGTTTAGGAATGTATACTTTATCTGAAGTCACTTGAAATAGCATAAAAACCTTTGGTCGGCGCGTCCTTTGTAATTTCATGACGTATCATAGGCGTGCGGTGATTTATTTAGAACGATAATAATAATGTTTTTATATCACAATAAATGGATTTTACTATCTTCTTATTTTTTTGATTTGGGATAAAAAATACTTATATTGGGAGTTTAATTTATGTTGACTGAAAGTTAAGAAATGGAAAATTACAGAATTCCAACGTTTGACATAGGCAAATATTTACATAGCAGGTAGGTATATAAAAAGCTATATAAAGACTTACATTATATACGTAGGTATTTATATATCATCCTCGCCTTCGTAGCTGTCGCTAGAGTCATCTTGTAGAGGAATTACAACGGGATTTACAGGAGGCAAAACACAATACATATTCATTTTCTTTTTCAATAATATGCCTAGAACACTGCTTCCATAGGTCTGTGGCAGCAATATGAGATACTGCATCTCCTATTGTGGCCAATAGCGATTCACTTAATCTAGGGGTCTGATTATGTTTTCTTACTTTTTTTTTAAAGCAGCCCAGACCAACTCAATCGGGTTAAAAATGCAGTAGTAGAGAGGTAGACGTAATACTTCATGACCATTTTGCTGAAGCAGATTGTCAACAACATACTCTTTTTCAAATTTTTGTCTTTTAATAAGATCCAATAATATGGCTTTGGTTGATTTTTGTGGTATTTCCATTCCCTTATCCTTCATAAAATCAATAATGTCTTGTTTTTTTGTGCCTGTATTCGGAATTTTGTTTTTCTGTCGGGAATGGTATGGCGCATTGTCCATAATAATCACTGAATTTGGGGAAATGTTTGGTATTAACTGCTGCTCTATCCACTTTTCAAATAAGTCGGAGGTCATGTCCTCATGATAGTCGGCACATGATTCTTTGATATTTTTGGCAGATAACAGCAAGGCATTAGGTATAAATCCATTTTCACTGCCAGCATGGAGAATAATGATTCGTTTTCCACGGTTGCATGGTGCATTTAAAATGCACTTGTTGCTGTCGTCAACCCATCCGTACTGCACAACATCACGGGGATCATACCACGTTTCATCCAGGTAAATCAGATTTCTTTTCTGCTCTCTATAGATTTTAACTTTGTGCAAAAATTCTTGACGCAATTCAACGATTCGAGACGACTCCATAATCACCATTCTTTTATCTAATTTTTTGTATTGAAAACCACACAGTTTTACAATACAGTGCAGTGAGTCTAAGCATTTGTAATTATAAAAATCTTCAGGATAATCTTTTAATTTATCCCGTATCATTTCCAACGTGGGCACCAAATTTTCTTTATAAAATCCGTATATTATACGACGAATATCTTCCTGAAACCCCACGTCTATTCTTTTTAATTTTTGCCCTATGCGCGTTCTGTGGAAGGAATGGTTGACTACATCTCCCCTTTTTATAACCCGATAAATGGTAGACCGACTGATTTTTGTCAGGATACAAATTCTGTTTAAAATTTGATTTTGCGAGGAATCTGGATTTTCGTTTTTCAGACAATCATACATATTTAGGATTACTCTTTGGGTCTGTTCCTCTAAATCTTTATGAAAGAATGCTGCCTGCACAGGTTCATCAACCATCTCCTCGTGGCTTGGAGCATTTTCCCAAGGTCTCCAAAGAGCCGTATTTAGGACACACAAGAACAATCAACACAACAATTAAATCAACAAGTAAACTGAGTATTCAAAAGTCAAAAACACACAAACTAATAAAATCTATGAAAAAACACGGACAGACTAAAGAAAACACGTTTATTCACCGCTACACGGCACTGGCTAAACTGTTTCAATTTTCAGTAGCCACCTGCACTTGTTCGGAGCTCTGAAATACACGCTTTCTCATTGGCTATGTCCACGCATAGCCGTGCTTTACTCCACGTGGACCGGTGAAACTGCCTTTGATCTTATACGGGGGATATTTGCTGCGAAATTTGGCGATTTTTGCAGCAACAGAGCGTGTTAAATATAGATATATAAAACGCACCCGGTATTTTACAGTATTTCAAGTGACTTCAGATAAAGTATACCCAATATGTATTATCATCTGCTAGTTACTGAAAACCTAACCCCCGTGGTGCTTGAATTCTTGCGGTAACATGTTGTGTGCTTGTGCATAATTAAAGTGCTACTGAAAATAAGCTTCTCTCTCTATTCTACTCAATCCAAGCAGTATTAATTTCAAGATAATCATCCGTGTAGCAGACCAATAGAAATCATACAATGGCTGTTATCCTCCTACAAGGGTCCGACATCGTCGCCTTGTGCCTGTGGCGACATTCTGCATTCTGCATCCTCGATAACCTCAATCCCAACTTGCCGTTTTGCATGGTCCCATTTAGTTGGCGAATGCTTCTCAATAGCCACATTGTCTACATACGATCCTACTTGTGGTACGTTGCACCCTTAGTGAACCTGCAATTTAGCTTATCAGTCAAATTAAACCAAGGAAAATGGTCAATCAAATTGACGTGTATAGGGTGTTACTTTAATGGCACGTTATTATTTAAGAAGGTGATGCTTGGTCTCAAGGAGAAAAAGATTTGTTTATGCATCAGCTAAAAGAGAATTAATTGATACTTTAGCGCATATCGCAAATAGTCCATTTCTCATTTTAAAATAAAAGATCAGAATGTAACCTGTACGAAAATCTCATTTTTTCTTTAAGGAATCCTCTTGTTGCTATTTTATAGAACTTCAAAGTTGCGTTTTGGGTGGTAATACTGTAGTATAGAATACTGCTTTATAAGCTGGTTTTTTCTTATTTACGCGAAAGAAAGCTCAACACTATATGAATATAACATAAACTGTGACCCTGTTCATCGCAACAATGCAATTTTGCATTATTTTAATGATGAAAATAAAACATTGTTAAGTAGTCATTTCTTTTATCGCAGATAAATATTCCCATCACTATACCACCATCATTATCAAAATTTCTGCATATAGTTGCGATGTTGCCAAATCGTGGATAGTAATATACCTACCTTGATTTGATTTGTCAAATTCTTACTTATTTACTAGCGCAAAAATATGCGATCGGCACAGGATTGCCATGAAAATGCGACTTGGTGTGGCCAGGAGGTTTTACTGAACTTAATCTACCTCGTGTCGGTTGTTGTTTTTCCTATATTATAGTTATAATCTGTCTACTTTTTGTATATATACTAAGGGACATATAAATCCGAACACCCAGTTTAAATGGTTTTATTTTAATAAAAGTTGGTGAAGGTATTTATCTTACTGTAAATAACAAGTGAACAAATTTTCAGCCTTATCAGTTGGACATTCCGGTTTTTATACTGCTTTTTTTTAATTCACTAACGCTCTAAAAATGAATATTTCAGCCGCAGTAGAGAATCAACGTTGGCGGATTTTGGTTCTTGACATCCTTTACGGATTACGATGCCTATAGTACGGAGACCTGTACGATTTCGTCAACTTAGTGAGTTTGATAGGGGCCGTATAGTGGGACTTCGGGAAGCTGGACTTTCTTTTCGGACAATTGCAGTTAGAGTGCAAAGAAGTGTGGATACTGTGGTTAGGTGTTGTCAGGCATGGCTTCGAGAAGGCCGTACGCAAAGAGCAAGGGGCACTGGACGCCGCCGTAGAACAACAGACCGTGAAGATCGCCGCCTAAGATTATTGGCCTTCTTCACTACCAGGTCCACTGCAAATGAATGGTTTGCAGAACACGGAAGACCTATTGGCATGCGAAGTGTTTACCGACGAATGAGAAGTTTTGGCTTGTTTTCATACCAGCCACACTGGGTCCTCCCTTTAACTTTAGAACACCGACGTAATCGCCTTGAGTGGTGCAGACAACGGTCACTCTGGGATCAAGAATGGAACAGTATTGTCTTTAGTGACGAGTCTCGATTTTGTTTAGGCATGCACGATGATCGTGCCAGGGTTAGAAGGCGACGTGGTGAAAGGAGGAATCCACAGTTTTTTGTTGAAAGACATGTTCATCACACTGTTGGAGTTATGGTTTGGGGTGCTATACCTTATGGTTCCAGGTCACCTTTAATCTTCATCAGAGGTAACATGAACGCGCAGCGTTATATCCACGAAGTTCTAGAACCCCATCTTTTACCCTATCTTGACACCCTGGCAGATCCAACTTTCCAACAAGATAATGCCCAACCACATGTTGCAAGAGTCACAATAGACTTCTTTCAACATAATGATGTCACATTGTTACCATGGCCACCAAGATCTCCCGACTTATCCCCAATTGAGCACGTGTGGTATATGATGGGTAGGAGATTGCTCAATTTGCAATGTCCTCCTCAGACTCTAGAAGCACTTCGAGAGGAGTTGGTGGTTGCCTAGAATGAGATACCACAGGAGGACATTGACCACCTGATCAGAAGCATGCCTAGGCGCGTTGGAGAATGCGTAGCACATCAGGGTGCATCCACGCATTATTAAAGGTCAAAGGGCTTTAAAGCAGTACAATGATTTTGAAATTTTGATCATTTACTTATTATGCTTCATTAAGTACTTATACAAAATTTTATTAAAATAAAACCATTTAAACTGGGTGTTCGGAGTTATACATCACTTAGTATATATTATGTACTTGAAGAATTATTAGAAGTGAAGCTGATGTCACAAGGATACACCTAATTAAATATGATATACATATATGAGAAATTATTGAAAAAGTAGCTATTGCCAGTCACTAAATAATGAAAACAGAACAAGCAAGAACATGCAAGTTTTTTGCCGATTTGATGAAATGCTAGTTGATCTTTATTTAACCTTAATGTTGGACTATGGTATATTGGGAGGACCAGGTGACGTGGTCCAAATAGACGAATCGACGTGTTGGGTATTTTTATAAGCAATGACCGCTGGTGCTTTTTGTATTTCTTGTTACGCGAGTGTGCATTTTCAACTGTTTAGACACGTACTGTTCAAAGTTTCATCTTATTTTCAGTAAATATTGAGATAACTCCTCATAAAATAAGCCATTTACAATAAATTTAGGATTTTATTGCACAAATAATCTCATTTTTTTATTGTGTATTTCTTCCAAAAAAAGTACAACTTGGCATCAATGGACATCATTCATCCTGTCTGTCAAGAAATGAACATTAGAAAACGGCCATTGAGAATTATTTGAACTTTCAAATATTTCTTATAAACGCAAAAACTTTGATCTCATTGAAAATACGCGAAACAAAATGGTTAAGGAATTTCAAGAAGACATTAAAAAATCTCACAACACTACACCTTTACATAGTTTACCAAGTAGATACCATTATTTGTTGTATGTATACTAAGTGACATATAAATCCGAACACCCAGTTTAAATGGTTTTATTTTCATAAAAGTTGGTGAATGTATTTATCTTACTGTAAATAACAAGTGAAAAAATTTTCAGCTTTATCAGTTGGACATTCCGGTTTTAATACTGCTTTTTTTTAATCTAAAAATGAATATTTCAGCCGCAGTAAAGAATCAACGTTGGCGGATTTTGGTTCTTGACATCCTTTACGATCGGTTATGATGCCTAGAGTACGGAGACCTGTACGATTTCGTCAACTTAGTGAGTTTGATAGGGGACGTATAGTGGGACTTCGGGAAGCTGGACTTTCTTTTCGAGCAATTGCAGTTAGAGTGCAAAGAAGTGTAGACACTGTGGTTAGGTGTGGTCAGGCATGGCTTCGAGAAGGCCGTACGCAAAGAGCAACGGGCACTGGACGCCGCCGTAGAACAACAGACCGTGAAGATGGCCGCCTAAGATTATTGGCCTTAAGGGACCGTTTCTCCACTACCAGGTCGATTGCAAATGAATGGTTTGCAGAACACGGAAGACCTATTGGCATGCGAAGTGTTTACCGACGAATGAGAAGTTTTGGCTTGTTTTCATACCGGCCACACTGGGTCCTCCCTTTAACTCGAGAACACCGACGTAATCGCCTTGAGTGGTGCAGACAACGGTCACTCTGGGATCAGGAATGGAACAGTATTGTCTTTAGTGACGAGTCTCGATTTTGTTTAGGCATGCACGATGGTCGTGCCAGGGTTAGAAGGCGACGTGGTAAAAGGAGGAATCCACAGTTTTTTGTTGGAAGACATGTTCATCACACTGTTGGAGTTATATCCACGAAGTTCTAGAACCCCATCTTTTACCCTCTCTTGACACCCTGGCAGATCCAACTTTCCAACAAGATAATGCCCGACCACATGTTGCAAGAGTCACAATAGACTTCTTTCAACATAATGATGTCACATTGTTACCATGGCCACCAAGATCTCCCGACTTATCCCCAATTGAGCACGTGTGGGATATGATGGGTAGGATATTGCTCAATTTGCAACGTCCTCCTCAGACTCTAGAAGCATTTCGAAAGGAGTTGGTGGTTGCCTGGAATGAGATACCACAGGAGGACATTGACCACCTGATCAGAAGCATTCCTAGGCGCGCTGGAGAATGCGTAGCACATCAGGGTGCATCCACACATTATTAAAGGTCAAAAGGCTTTAAAGCAGTGCAATCATTTTGAAATTTTTATCATTTACTTATTATGCTTCATTAAGTACTTATACAAAATTTTATTAAAATAAAACCATTTACACTGGGTGTTCGGATTTATATGTCACTTAGTATATTTTGGACTGTTAATTTAGCTTATTACACGGCTAGTTTTGAACCTTTCTTCTACAAAGAACAGCGATTTTTTATAGTTTCACATCTATTTTCCTTAAAAAATGATCATTGCTGCTGAATTCTTCAATTTTTTCCGAAGAAACAAGAATTTCGGCCTAAAGTATGGTCTTGAAGGTATGCACTTGGAACAGTCATTTCAGCTTATTATACGGCTAGTTCTTAACCTTTTTCTTTGAAAAAAAAACGATTTTATTACATCTATTTTCCTCAGTACTATATATTCTTATGATTTAGAGCATCCTTTTGTGCAGAAACAAAAAAAAACAGCGTTTAAAATAGTATTCTATTCTAGAATATTACCACTAACCTTGAAGTTCTATAAAATCGCAAGAAAAAATGATGTCGTGAAAGTTACATCCTAGTCTTTCATCTTAAAATAAGAAATGATATATTTACGAAATGCGCTTAAGTATAGTCTTACCCAAATTTGTTCAGAAATTAAAGAGGATTTAAAAAAAATATTTCCTACCTTCTATGACATGTACAGAGTGAGGACGTCATGTGAAGAAAGGGTACATACTTGCCTAACATAAAAAAACAATATCATACATACATGGCAATTTACTTATTAAGATCTACCAGAGGCATTGTGGTATGTGACAAATCATCGCAAGTCATGAAAAGCGCAATCAGATATTCCTCAAACATATACTAAGTGACATATAAATCCGAACACCCAGTTTAAATGGTTTTATTTTAATAAAAGTTGGTGAATGTATTTATCTTACTGTAAATAACAAGTGAAAAAAATTTCAGCCTTATCAGTTGGACATTCCGGTTTTTATACTGCTTTTTTTTAATTCACTAACGCTCTAAAAATGAATATTTCAGCCGCAGTAAAGAATCAACGTTGGCGGATTTTGGTTCTTGACATCCTTTACGATCGGTTACGATGCCTAGAGTACGGAGACCTGTACGATTTCGTCAACTTAGTGAGTTTGATAGGGGCCGTATAGTGGGACTTCGGTAAGCTGGACTTTCTTTTCGGGCAATTGCAGTTAGAGTGCAAAGAAGTGTAGACACTGTGGTTAGGTGTTGTCAGGCAGGGCTTCGAGAAGGCCGTACGCAAAGAGCAAGGGGCACTGGACTGCGCTCGCTTGAGCCAGAAGCAGCGACAGACACATCGGTACAGGCTCGGACTGTATTTTCGGCGCTGTTAGCTGCGTTGAGTATGAATCGAACAGGTCCTGTATGTGGATAAGTGTTTTGAGTCTTCAGCTATTCATATAGTTCTTTGACTTGCTGCTTACAATCTAACACAATTTTATCACAAAGGCGCTGTTAGTTAATGAATTAATACAGTAAAGTTACTTGATCAACTCTAGTGTGACTACGAAAATAGTCTTGTTAGCGCTGTTGCATCAGAAGAGAACAAACAGAACACAGATGATGATGGACCACCACTGCTGAGAAGCATCTATAGGGGGTCGATTAGTGGGTGAATCAGCGGGTTGTTTGTCTGTGGGAGAAAGGGAGGAATGTGCGGTGTCATTTTGCTTCCGCGCATTTCGGCAGATAAAGAAATGCGAGAACTCGGCTTCGGCTTTGGGTAAACAATGACGCGGCCACTTTGCCGAATTTTTATGCCGCTGTTAGGGACTGGGGACGACTCAATTACGATAATGCTTCTATGTAAGGGGTGCTCGAGAGGCAGTAGATTCAGCTCGAAGGAAAGTGAGATTTGTAAGATTCCGGTAAGTTTTAAAACTTATCCTGTGCTTGACCCTGTTGCAGTTCCTGTTTATGAACAAAGAATTTATTACAACGTTTTTCTTATTTAGAATAATAATTTCATAGTAGTTCTGAAAAATGTCGAATTTCATTTTTATAACAAAACACTACTCTTAGTCTAATAATTTTATGTAAGAAACATATCGTTAAATGTTATTCTTATAATTTCTGTAGACCGTAAATACGAGAGCTCAACGTGATTTGGTGCTATTTCCCGTGCTCTCGTGTAGGAATTCAACGGCCCACGACCCGCGGTAGTGACATAATTTCACACCCAGTACCGGGTTCTAGCGGGTTGTGGAGATTTTGATAGAAATCGGCCTCTCTTGGTGAATTTTGTTGTCGGAACCATTTTCTCTCCCTCTTGGGGATTTAGCCATTGTCACAGCTACGCTAAGCCATCGAGCTGAAGAGAACTGTATGCATTGATACTACGAGGCGGATTAACGAAAAACTCACGTTTGTGAGGAGCGGACCCCATTTCGAGGGTTCTGCTTTCGGGCTCTACCTTCGGGTATTGAGTTACATCTGGGACTTCCTGCCTTCGGTTGCCTTGCTGTGATAGCCAAGCACCTACCAAGGTGTTTTGTTTATTTTAGTTTTTGCTGTAAACCATTTAGCTGAGGGGGAGGGTACAAAATAATTTTCATAGAACTAAAACACAATTTATGATACAACTAATCAACGAATCATTTGATGTTTGCATTTACGATTAATTTGTGTATGACTAGCATTGCTAAAGAAAATATCTATTCCTTTTTTTTAAATTGTTGCCAAAGCCTAAGTTCTTTATATTGTCAGGTAAATTTACATACAATTTCGGTCCTAAATAACACATGGATAAAATTAGAGAACAAATAACGGGCGGGTCATTTAAAGTACAAAATTTGAAACGGCTATAAAAAATAAACTTTTTTCACACTCCTCGTTTTATTGGAAATGTTGAACGCTGACGTTTAAGAATAAAATATAAAGGCATTAGTGATGTTAAAGAATAAACGATTAATAGATTATTTGTTTCCTTATAATCGGTTAGTATAACTGATTTTTGATGAATCGATTGTATAAATTACATTAATCGATTTCTACAAGCAGCGCTATCTGTACGATGTACGACAGATGCGAAGACTCGAGGTTCACAGTTCACAAGTCGACAAAAGACGACACCATCTGTGTGAGACTATGTACAATGGTTTCATACCTTTTCAAATGCTTTGGTTCCATTGGTGAATCTAAACAGTAATTCTTGGTTAGCATTAAATACAGGGTGTCCCGCGAGGTAAGGGACAAAATTTTTCTGCGTGTTCCTCAGGTCAAGTCGAGTCGAAAATGTCGTATGAACATGTGTCCACAAATGCTTCCTTATCGAGATATGATTTTTTTATTTTTAGTGAGCGAAAGCCACAATATTGTTGGAAAATTGCTTTTATTTAACAGAAAATTTAGTACTGTTCGTATGAAAACAACTGTTTACAATAATTAAAGTCCAAATTTACGTTGTACTGCCCGATTAATACGCTGGAGTTTGTTTGTTTGTTGACGAAGTAGTTGTGTCAGTTTGATTGAACTTTGCAAAAATTAGTGTCATGTTTGTTTATACAAGTGAGGAATACGGTGACATGATGATTGTTTACGGATATTGCAACGGAAATGGCAGAACATCAGTGAACGAATCTACTTTTACTTTAATGTCTGGTGCGGTTTGTTAAGGGATCACTTAGTTGGCCCTTTTGTGTTTGACGGTCGGTTGACATCTGAAATGAATCTTCAATTCTTACGAGAAGAACTGCCTATGTTGTTAGAGGATATTCCGCTGCAGAGACGACAACAGTTGTGCTTACAGTATGACGGTGCTCCGCCCCACAGTGGTGGAAATGTGACTGAGTATTTAAATAACACTTTTCCTGAGCGTTGGATTGGATTGGATTGTAATCGTCTTGTTATTGGGAAAGCCACCAGTCACATTATTAAACGGGCTAGACTATGTCTACAGTGTGAAAGTGGTAGTAGTTTTGTGTTAAATAAAAGTAATCTTCCAACAATATTGTGGTTTTCCCACCATTAGCACCATAAAATTAAAAAAAATCATTTTCTCGATAAGGAAGCATTTGCGGACCCAGGTTCATAGGAGTTTTTTCACTCGAATTGACCTGAGGAACACGTAGAAAAATTTAGTCCCTTACCTCGCGGGACACCGTATGTATTCCAATAGGTAATATAGCAGAAAGCGGCTGGAGAAAATATTTCACGATGAAGATGGATAATTCCACTTCAATATGCGAACACTGCCCCAAGGAATCAAAAACGTGTGATACTCCAGAAATTTAAAACCGCATATAGAAATATAGATATATGACCACTTCTGTATGAGGCGGAGATTATTTTCCAAAGTGGGAAAACACGAAACCACATTTTAGGAAAAATCATCAAAATTATTGTTCTGAAACTCCCTAACTGATAATTTAAGACAATGATGATTTTTCGTTTTTTTTGTGATGTAATATCTGAAGTTTAGTATTTTAATTCCAGACCATAGATGCCCATATTTGTGCAGCATTTTTAACAAACAATTTATTTAAACAATTTCCAAAAATTGCTTATTTTGGTCCAGTCAAAGTGTGTAGGTTTTTTGTACATGCTGAAAAAAAACGACTTGATGTAAGCAACACATTTTCGACAGCAATACAAAAAAAAGCAAATTTTAATGTTGTCAATGCTTCTAAATATTCTTCTGAGATCGATTAACAAAGTTCCAAAGCATTTCAGGACATATTGTCTTTGTGAACGTTTGTTTTTTAATTGTTAGTCAAGAAAGCGTACTCGTACTCGCACAAAGCGTGCACTGTGTGCGCGTTTCTTTAACAATTGAAAACACATATTTACATTAACAATGCTTCCTCAGATGCTTAGTTCTTAGTTTAGTGGACGTTTGAAGAATATTTAGGAACATTGGCAACGTCTACGTTTTATTTTTTATGTTGCTTTTCATGTTGCAAATATTATACCGCTTATATCTACCAACTTTAGAGAGAAATTCTAGAGAACATTTTCTTTTGAATGTCCTAAAAATCTAAAAATACTTTGACCGAAGCAAAGAAGAAAATTTTTTGGAATTTCATTAAAAAAATTGTTCAAAAAGATTTTGACGCAAATTTATATACACATTCGTTAAAAATGGCCCTTTTTGCCCGGAAACTTAGGAAAGGTGTTCACTTTCGCGTGTTTTCGTTATAGTTAGCCGTTTTTGAGATATTTCGATATTTAAGGTTCGATACATTTAATTATTTATGGGAAAATTATATTTTTTTGTTACATTTTCGATTTGGTAGAAGTAATTAAGATGATCGTTTAGATTGTGTTTTTAAACACAGCAATAATTCCTAACTCCAAATAAACACAGAAAACAGAATATTAGTTTGTTTAATTTTCCAATATTATTTTTAACAAATTAAATTAATTATTTATAACTAAAATGCTATTGGATAGTTAGGACAAACATACAAAATCTAAAGTAGTTGCTCGAAATGTAAACCCAATTGTTCAATACACAATTCACATCTACGAATGATTGAACGTGGTATAGCATTATTCAAATAAGGCCTTATTTCATCACATGCATTCCTGATTCTGTCTACTAGCATATCTCTTGTGATTACGGGAGTCTGGTACACTTTTCCTTTTAGAAATCCCCACAAAAAGAAATCTAATGGATTTAGGTCAGGGGATCGTGGAGGCCAGGCGACTGGTCCTCCACGGCCGATCCATCTTTCTGGATAATTTTCGTCCAGCCAGTTTCTAACTATTCCCGAATAATGAGCTGGACAACCATCAAGCTGGAACCAGGCCAATCTTCTTAAATCTAACATAACATCATCCTACATATTTGCATGTTCAGCCTTTAAAAATTCCAAGAAGGTCGCAGCATTTAACCTTGCAGGCAAAAGGTAGGGTCCAAATAGTCGATTACGATAGATACCAATCCACACGTTCACACTAAATTCATGCTGAAAATTTCTTTCCCGAACTGCATGCGGATTTTCATGCGACCAAATATATTGAATATGAAAATTTACCACTCCACGTCTAGTGAAGCATGACTCATCGGTCCATAAAACATTACTTAAAAACTCCCTATTATTATCAGTTCTATCAAGAATCCACTGACAAAATGCGATTCTTCGTTCTCCGGCCCCTGGCTGTAGTCCTTGCACAGGTTGCAAATGGTAAGGACGTCTATGGTCATTTCTAAGAAGACGGTGAACATGGCTGAAATTCCCAAGGCACCGGAAACTCTCCTAACACTTGTGGTCGGATCTCTATCAAACTCACGCAGAATCATACAGGTAAATCTGCGCATGACGAACATTTATGATTTGATCCCTTTGGAGATTTCCAAAACCATTTTCAATTATTTGGCGATGCACTCTTACAAATACTGAGCGAGTTGGATGTCGTCTGTTTGGAAATCTTTGTGCGTATTCTCTGGCTGCTTCTGCTGCGTTTCCATTTACAAAGCCATGCAAAAAACGAATATCCGCTAACTCTTGATTGGAGAATAAAAATGGCATTTTTATAAAACTTACAAAAAAAAACAGTTAAAATAAACTAAATTTCGTGCAGTCACAATTGCAAAAAAACGTTTCAGGTGTCAACAGGCAACAATACTAACTGTCAACTAATTGACGTTTAACCTTATTCTGCTTTCAATTTCAAAAATATTTGCAGGCACAGCCTACATCTAAAAATTATCGAGATACTGACCTTTTAACGTTATTTTATTATAAATAATTAAAAATGCATCGAACCTTACAAATCGAAATATCTGAAAAACGGCTAACTATAACGAAAATTCACACCAGAGCTTTTTCATGTTGAAAAGTGCGAAGAATCAGTTTTTTATTCAAAAAGCAGAAAATTGCACTAAGAAAAAATTTTCTGTCATTTTAATACACTACAGGTACAGTAGAGAGCGCCCTCTAGCAACTACAGTAAAACTATGCCCATGGTTCGTTTTTTCGTACCAAAAAACCCTACCCTACCCTACCAATTTTCACTGTTATACATCAAATATTGTTCGAAATATTTAAAAAAAAACTATTTTAGAAAGTAAATTTAAACAACCTGTATTTCGGAAGCCACGCATTTTCCCACCCATGTTTATATAGACTTTATGCATTAATTTTAAATGTTCTATCGAATCTTAAAGTTATGCAACAATAAACTGAAACACCCTGTATAACGTACAAATGACATCATTATGATGATCTAATGTCACACTCAATTGACGTGATTATATGCCGTCATATATGTATGTCCTATAAAAGACCAAATACAAAGTGGATATGACGTCCATCTAAGGTCAATATGTCGTCTATGTGACGTCGAGGGTACAGTACAGTCGTTCGCAAAAATAATCGCGCAGTGTACAAGCAGTGAGTTCTGGAGTGGTAGAAAGGCGCCGAAACTGATATTCTACTGATAGTCAAATCGTGACAGTGACGCACATGGTTGCCACATTATTAAAACTACTAGATGCTAGAACGTTTTACAAAATGTGCTTTATGTCTTCGACGCCTTACAGCGATCAACATTGCGGAGCGTATATCTTGTAAACACTAGAGCTAGAATAAACAATGGAGCTCTATGATCTCGTTCGGTTTCAAAATATTTCCTCAAAGAAATGACGAATCCTTTTGCCTGTCGACCCAGAGGTTTCGGCATTTTAGCAAAACGCACCTCAAAGTTTTGTACCCGGAAAATTCAAACTATACGTACCAACTGAGGATCTATTTTGCATTAAGGTTGGCATTCAACTAGTATGACGTAACTGCTTTGTTTCAGTAAATAAACTATACGTACCACTCTTGAGCCGTCTCGTTCCGAGACGTCGGTATGACCTCCGCAATTTTTCAGGAGCATTTATACAAAGTGTATCGAGATATAATATAAAGAACTGAAAAACACCGTTTGATCTCAAACACGTTCCAGTCCTCCGATGGTACAAAATTTGTTCGTAGCAATTTCAGTCGCTTCGCTCTTTCACAGGAGGCTAAATACTTCTTGTTTCCTGGGCATCACCCTAGCCTTATTAACTATGCGTAAATTATATCGTCCCAACTAAATTGTACCATAATGGACGTTAAAAATGACAACGCCATCGTGATGTCGGTCAAACCCTTAGATTTGTAGAACAACATGGCCGAACCATTGCCAACCTGCGAACACGCTTGGGGCTTGGGCATCGTACTGATATAAAGTTCGAAAATTTAAATTCTTACCGCGCTTGATACAAATATTCTAGTAAGACTTATTTATTATTATGAAAAGAAGTTTCCAATAAATTTGTTATTTACGGTAACAGATCATGATGTAAAATGGCAATTTGAAATATCTGAACATGGAATATTATTATTAGAAGGGTCAGGGCAAGATATTTTTGGCTGAACAATTCCTGATGCTTTTTTATAAATACCAATAAGGTAGTTATTAGTATTTGGATGTCTAGTTTATCTTGCTGTTCATTTTGTTTGTTGATCATCCTAAAGAAGGATGTCAAAATGACAGCCTTTTGAAGGACGTCTTGCTGTCGTCATCAGATTCATTGATCATCATTTTTCATGATGTTTCCGACCAAAAGTGATCAAATAATGTCGTCATTTTGGCGTCATGATGTTCACTGGGAAGTGACCTCAGCACGCCCCAAAAAATTCATTAAATCAAGTCACTTAGATCATTTCGTATATCTTTTATTGGATTAATCTACTGGCAATGATATGACAGCAGTAATTACAATCCAATGTTCACACATAACATCTAAACCGATTGTCGTGTCCAAGTGACAGATTTTGGTACATCAAATCAAGTATCAAAGGGGGCGATGTATTGTCGTAGTTTACAAGTTTAATGAGCTACTCAAAACTAAGCATACACACGGGACACCGCATATTTGATTAGGTTGGGACTGATTTGGCGTTGATAAATAGCGACTGTCACTTGTCCAGAATCCAGTAATTCGTAAGCAAATTGATGGCTTAACTAAGAGCAGAGGTCCACCGGACCGCTCTGACGAGCAATGACGAATAGTAGCAAATGGATGGCGGTATTAGATGTGTATACAGGGTGTCGCATCGGGAACTCCATCGATACAGTATATTCAGATAAGAGACAGACCGGACATAAACAAGACCACGTGATCATCGAACGCTGTAACATTCGGCAGGGACGTATTAAGAGTCACGCAGTACATATTTTAGATAGTAGATGCTGCTTTGCGTAACTTTGTAGTAAATTAGCACAATTCGATGTGTATACGATTGGTGATGGATATAGGATCATGTGGGGGTGGGGTAAGAAATATATAATGATGTAAATATACATAAGGGTTTCAAAATGTTCGCTTCGACTTCCAGCTTCGGATGCCACCTGATGTTTGGTGAAATACAGTCGAATATAATCTCAAAATGGCGTTTAAATTAGCCTAAATTAAAAATAATCGTATATCTCTTAAAATTGCTTTTAGAATATTGATTAGTATATTTTTTGATTTCTAGGTAAATATGTAACCAAATTAAAACGTTCAAAACGTAAAAAAATGTGCATGGTTGAACATTGTCAGAAAGTAGATTCTTGAATAGGTTTTGCCAAAATGGGTTCAAAAATGTCAATAATTAATTAAAAAATACAGTAGCTTTATAATTACTTAAAACTTACCGAATTTGATGAACGACATCTTTTATTGGAAAGATGAGCTTGATGAGCTTTCATCATCGCTACTGCCTGAAGCACCAACGTTAATAATGAATGGCTCGACTTGTTCCTCTAAAATATTGTCCAGTTCCCACATTCTCTTTTCAACTTTGTCTTTCACGTGCTTAATACAGTTCTCCCATTTTTGCGCTGTCATTAATTCTAGTGCTTCTTTGAAAAGTCCTTTGAGGTCACAAAATTTAAAAGTTGTATTGTGCTTAGCTATATAATTTTTAACCTCTGCCCATATGAGCTCAATTCTTAATAATTGTACTTTCAGCATTGCTTTTTCAAAGTTGATATTTTTCGAGCGGAGCCAATTTTGAACATCAACTTTCCTTGAAGCCGTTGTTGGGACCTTCTCCATTCTTCGAGAATGATAAGGCGCATTATCCAACACAATTACTGCGTTTTCCTCTAAGTTCGGTAAAATTTTTGAAAACCACTGTTCAAACGATTCGCCATTCATTTCCTCGTGGTAATCTCCAGTTTTCTTAGACTCAAAGCACCACAAACCGTCAACAACAAATCCATCCTCACTGCCAATATGGCAGATAATGAGCCTT
Organism: Acanthoscelides obtectus; assembly: GCA_963669975.1. NCBI lineage: Eukaryota > Metazoa > Arthropoda > Insecta > Coleoptera > Chrysomelidae > Acanthoscelides > Acanthoscelides obtectus. Next base: position 109,694,510 of record CAVLJG010000004.1, on the reverse strand, counting down.
TTCCCTTTTCCTGGAAATCGAAGTACTAACTGGTGTAGATTTATTTCAATAAGCGAACCTTTTTCAAATGTTTTCATCACATTCAGCGAAAAAACATTGAGACATGAGTATCAGATTGCTATAATTGGGATTATTTAGTCATATTGAAAGAAAGAATATTGAACGTCGTATGATTACTCAGCGCTTCACAATTTAATTTAAAGTTATAAACCTTTAAAAAATGAATGATCAGGAACCTGAAATACGCGCAAATATTAATATTAACAAATTATAACTTTATAAAGCTTAAAGTATGAATTAAAATGATTAGAAATATTAGGAACGGTATACAATATAAAACCCCCTGGAATTAATGTTTAGAACCTTGTTCCCAAGGTTTGAAAAACATCCGATTGTTGTCTATTACTCGTATTTACCTGCTGGATTTTTTAATCCGGTGGACAGTCCATCTAGAAAAGCCCTCCTGGATGAAGTTACAGAATCATCAACCCATACTTTACTTGTAGTGTGTCCTGCGTTTACCCACGTTTCATCAAGGTAATAAATCTTCCTGTTTTGATTTCTATATTTCCCAATTTTTGTTAAATAATCCCTCCTCCATAGCACAATTTCTTCTCTATCCAGTAGTAAACTATTACGACCCCGTTTTTTCCATTTGAAATTTAAATGCTTCAGTAACGCATGGAAAGTTGATCGTTTGAAATTTGGCAACGTTGTATCTCCATTTGCCTCCTGCAGTACTTTATCTATAGTAGGTATTTCATTCCTAAATTCCATTGGCTCAGAAAAGGTGTAATTTTTTTTGTATTGTCTTAACACATTAAACACTGATGCGCGACACACCCCAACTTTGTGAGAAACCTTCACAACAATTTCTTTGATGGTTGATGCCTCGTTCTCCTCGCGCTCGATCTTATATATATTCAAAATGACCTCTTTCATTTCTGCACTCAGGTGTCTTTTTTTAGAGCGTTTCCTAGGTGGACTACAGGAGTTTACAACTTCATCGGCAGTATCTGTACTACTGGGCATTTTGCGCAAGCAGTTGATAACAATAACAATCAATAACAAGGTATAACAATAACAACGACAAACTCAACAACTTAATAAGATAACAAACAAAAACGTCCAAAGAAATATCGAAAACACATAAAAACATGGCTTAAAAAAGTTCTAACACATGAAAATGACAATAAAACATCCACGCATTTTATCGAAAGTTATAATGTCACTTGTAATATGTTTTATCTGCCCCCTGGAATTAATGTTTAGAACCTTGTTCCCAAGGTTTGAAAAACATCCGATCGTTGTCTATTACTCGTATTTACCTGCTGGATTTTTTAATCCGGTGCACAGTCCATCTAGAAAGGCCCTCCTGGATGAAGTTACAGAATCATCAACCCATACTTTACTTGTAGTGTGTCCTGCGTTTACCCACGTTTCATCAAGGTAATAAATCTTCCTGTTTTGATTTCTATATTTCCCAATTTTTGTTAAATAATCCCTCCTCCATAGCACAATTTCTTCTCTATCCAGTAGTAAACTATTACGACCCCGTTTTTTCCATTTGAAATGTAAATGCTTCAGTAACGCATGGAAAGTTGATCGTTTGAAATTTGGCAACGTTGTATCTCCATTTACCTCCTGCAGTACTTTATCCATAGTAGGTATTTAATTCCTAAAGAAGAATTCATGCACTTTCCTCCTAATCGCATGCTTATCAGCTTCATCCAATGATTTAACAATACTTTTGCGATGTTTACTGGTCATAGGTATGATTTTTTTTGTATTGTCTTAACACATTAAACACTGATGCGCGACACACCCCAACTTTGTGAGAAACCTTCACAACAATTTCTTTGATGGTTGATGCCTCGTTCTCCTCGCGCTCGATCTTATATATATTCAAAATGACCTCTTTCATTTCTGCACTCAGGTGTCTTTTTTTAGAGCGTTTCCTAGGTGGACTACAGGAGTTTACAACTTCATCGGCAGTATCTGTACTACTGGGCATTTTGCGCAAGCAGTTGATAACAATAACAATCAATAACAAGGTATAACAATAACAACGACAAACTCAACAACTTAATAAGATAACAAACGAAAACGTCCAAAGAAATATCAAATTGCAGTGATGCACACGACATACATAACACGTCTGAACCTGAATGTGACTCTGCCTTGATACGACTGCTCTGCCGCTCGGCATAGGCATTTAATTGCGAATTGACCAATGAGGGCTCCTGTTTTACGTCGAGACGGCGGCGTTAGCGTGAAAATCACCCGAACCTTTTGTTTACATCCGGTCTATCTCTTATCTGAATATACTGTAGATTTCTCGAAAAGTAGGCATATGATATTTTTGAAAACTGGGGAGTATTTTGCTTCATCTGACCATGTAATATTTTTCAGGAAAGAATCATTTTCTGGATACTATGTAATGATCAATTCGCAGAATTGAATTCTTTCAAAATAATCGGTTTGTTTTAATTGTCGGACTAATGATAGCTTGTATGGATAAAAATTGTGTTTGTGCAAAATTCTGCTAATGGTACCTTTCGTAAAACATGACTCTTGTACAGCTTGTCTTAAAGACGTCATTGGAAAGGCATAAAAATACCCCAAAACTGCTATTCCATTGGCTTCATCGTTAACTAAAGGTTAACAACTGAATTTTTTTAATTTTTCTATTGCTCGTTTAGCCGTATGTGCGTCCGGTCTTCTTTTTTCATGATATCTATGGGCAAACACATCACATGTTCTTGATATCACTCTGTTGCATTCACCATAAATAATAAATAAATTGAAATGGTCTTCGTAAGTGAAATTTAAACGCGCGGCCATGATTATTATTAATAATTTATAAATAAACTGTCAAATGCAGGACATTATTATAAAGTGATGTTTTTCTAGAGCGCAATTATTTGTTCTCCACGTCCCGCCGTCATAGCCATCTAATAAAAAAACTAAATCTGTACTTATAGGAGTTTTACAATAGAAAAGTAATAAATTGCAAATTACTATTTTTGGAATAGATTGCCCTGTATAAAGTTACGCTAATTCTTAGCGCTTGATGCGATAAACTTTAAAAATAGGGGGTTTTCATTTGAAAAAATCGACTTTTGTCAATTTTTTACATTCAATTTTTATACAAATTTTTTTACCACCGTGTATAAATAATTATCGAAATATCATACAAAGTCTATTAAACTATATCCTTATTCACCAGAAAATCAATCCACATTAAACAATAAGGTGTTCTACATAGGGAAAATGAACAATTATTTTAAGGCCTGCAAACTTCATTTTTGACATAAGATTTGAAATATATCAAAAACGGTTAGACTTGTAACCTTCCAGAAGAAAAAAGTTATAGGGTCTACTAAGAATTTTTTTAATGTGATATTTTTTTAATGAAAATGAGAAAAGTGATATGGAATAAAGTTTTTCAGGTATGGTTTATTATACTTATTTTAACAGACGTCATATACTAAGTGACATATAAATCCGAACACCCAGTTTAAATGGTTTCATTTTAATAAAAGTTGGTGAATGTATTTATCTTACTGTAAATAACAAGTGAAAAAATTTTCAGCCTTATCAGTTGGACATTCCGGTTTTTATACTGTTTTTTTTAATTCACTAACGCTCTAACAATGAATATTTCAGCCGCAGCAAAGAATCAACGTTGGCGGATTTTGGTTCTTGACATCCTTTACGATCGGTTACGATGCCTAGAGTACGGAGACCTGTACGATTTCGTCAACTTAGTGAGTTTGATAGGGGCCGTATAGTGGGACTTCGGGAAGCTGGACTATCTTTTCGGGCAATTGCAGTTAGAGTGCAAAGAAGTGTAGACACTGTGGTTAGGTGTAGTCAGGCATGGCTTCGAGAAGGCCGTACGCAAAGAGCAAGGGGCACTGGACGCCGTCGTAGAACAACAGACCGTGAAGATCGCCGCCTAAGATTATTGGCCTTAAGGGACCGTTTCTCCACTACCAGGTCCATTGCAAATGAATGGTTTGCAGAACACGGAAGACCTATTGGCATGCGAAGTGTTTACCGACGAATGAGAAGTTTTGGCTTGTTTTCATACCGGCCACACTGGGTCCTCCCTTTAACTCGAAAACACCGACGTAATCGCCTTGAGTGGTGCAGATAACGGTCACTCTGGGATCAGGAATGGAACAGTATTGTCTTTAGTGACGAGTCTCGATTTTGTTTAGGCATGCACGATGGTCGTGCCAGGGTTAGAAGGCGACGTGGTGAAAGGAGAAATCCACAGTTTTTTGTTGAAAGACATGTTCATCACACTGTTGGAGTTATGGTTTGGGGTGCTATAGCTTATGGTTCCAGGTCACTTTTAATCTTCATCAGAGGTAACATGAACGCGCAGCGTTATATCCACGAAGTTCTAGAACCCCATCTTTTACCCTATCTTGACACCCTGGCAGATCCAACTTTCCAACAAGATAATGCCCGACCACATGTCGCAAGAGTCACAATAGACTTCTTTCAACATAATGATGTCACATTGTTACCATGGCCACCAAGATCTCCCGACTTATCCCCAATTGAGCACGTGTGGGATATGATGGGTAGGAGATTGCTCAATTTGCAACGTCCTCCTCAGACTCTAGAAGCCCTTCGAGAGGAGTTGGTGGTTGCCTAGGCGCGTTGGAGAATGCGTAGCACATCAGGGTGCATCCACACATTATTAAAGGTCAAAGGGCTTTAAAGCAGTGCAATCTTTTTGAAATTTTTATCATTTACTTATTATGCTTCATTAAGAACTTATACAAAATTTTATTAAAATAAAACCATTTACACAGGGTGTTCGGATTTATATGTCAGTTAGCATATTTCGATATCATTATTTTGACTTAGATACTTGGTAAACTCAAGACACTTCATTGAGAATGATCGATCACAATAAATTGGCAAAATCAATTTTTCGGTCTTATTTGGCGATCAGTGATACAACCACAAGACAACTTACAGATGCTACGTTGAATTTAGTTATGTCTCCATTTGCTAGATCTGTCCAGTGTTTAAGTGTGGGGATAAGTCAAATATTGAGAATTACAGGGCATACTCTATATCATGCATGTTCTCGAAAGTCTTTGAAGTAGTCTTGTACAGTCGCATTTACACTGCCGTCCAGCGTCAGCTGTCATTGCATCAACACGGATTTGTCGCTAATCGATCAACAACCAAAATCGCAGTACCTCTCGGAAGCCATATAGTAATGAGCAAATTGACGTTATTTATACCGACTTTTCGAAGGCTTTCGATAAAATTAACCACAAAACTTTATTAAATAAGTTAGGTGCACTTGGTTTCACAGATGATGCTAGGGAGTTGATGAAATCTTACTTATCCGATCGTAGACAATTTGTTAGCTATAATGGCTTCCAATCTGAGACCTACTTGGCACCTTCTGCAGTTCCGCAGGGGTCCAACATGGAACCATTACTATTTTTGATATTTATCAATGACCTCTGTGACGCAGTTGAATGTGCTTTGCTGACGACCTAAAAATTTATTCGCAGATAAATACTGCTGATGATTGTATCAAGGTACAACACCAATTAAATTTTGTGCTGTCTTGGTGTGTAGAAAACAAGTTGGACCTTATTGTGAGGAAGTGTAAAACAGTCAGCTATACCAGGAAAATTAATGTTTGCGAATATCCGTACTCTATTGATGGGTCTGTGCTAGAAAGATGCTCTGATGTACGTGATTTAGGTATAATCTATGATCAAAAGTTAACTTTTAGTCAGCATATTAATTAAAAAGCATCAGAAGCATTGGCGGCTTATGGTTTCATAGTAAGGAATTTTCATAACATAAAGTCTATTAAGTTATTATATTATGCTTATGTTAGATCCAAAGTCGAATATTGTAGTATTATTTGGAGCCCTTACTATGAATGCTATAGCACAGCTATTGAAAGAGTACAACGGAAGTTTATGAAGTTTGTTCTGTTTAGGATTGATGGGACATATCCAGAGAGAGGTACAAGTAATGAGGAACTATGTAGTCGCTTAAACATGCTGACATTGAAAAAACGTAGGTACTGTGCGTCAATAATATTTGGCTACAAAATGATCAACAATTTAATTGGGCAATCATGCTGGAACAGATCAAGTTTCGTACTCCAATGTTTGCATCTCGCAATCATAAAGTATTCGGGCTTCCTAGAGCTAGGACAAACATTCTTCTCAAGTCACCATTATATGTAATGTGCTCTAACTTAAACAGAATGTTACTGCGATATATTTACGACAAATGTTAATTACCTGCTAAAGGCAGCTAAGGCTTATTCAGACCAATAGCTCATGTTACAAATTTATACCTGTGTTGCATTTGATGTTCTCTTTTCGCTTTTTTTTGCTTTTGTATTATGTTTATAAATTGTCCTATAAATGGGAAACTGTTGGACAATAAAGCTATTATTATTATTATTATTTGCTCCATTTGCTAAGTATAAACTAGTCTATAGTTTCCACGAACTCTGTTTTCACGAGCCACTGCTTCCGCGCATAATTGCTTTATTATGGGTTTTACTAATAGAGTCAAAGTTTTAACATAAGCATTAATAAATAACGGGTGAACGAGCACTTCCGATAACTCCAAATATTTATAGAAGTGCATACGCAACACCCATCTATTTGCATACAATTTATTTGTCTCTAGCCACGTGTAGTATAGTACGATCATACTGTATTTTGTTAATAGAAACTTCTTAGGCGATCTTAGGTATTGCAAGTAATATGTTACGGAAAATGCTGCGGTAAGATGAATGACCGTAATAAATTGCAGTATCTAGCAAGAGGTGGACAGAATAAAATTATTCGCCAAACAAGTAAGGTCTCTTACCAAATTAGAATCTATTACATACGCAATTTCGCGACACGACTGAATTTCTACTTTTTTTCGATAACACAAGCTCCTGTACATTTTCACGATGAACATGCACCTACGGTCAAAATTGTCGGTCGGAGGAAAAATATTAAATTAAAACCCAGATATTACTGAAACTTTTTTTCCCAGTATTTGCCGATTTCTTAGTGAGTATAGTAAATTGACTACATTTCAACAACCAAAACCGGTTTATAAACTTCTTTATCCGTAACTAAGGGTTACGAGGTGTTCTTTAAAAAGGACGGTAGTAAAATGACCTGTTGATAGCGCAAATATTATTTCAAGGACACATATTGCAAGACATAAAACAAATAACTATTCTGTGTGATACTGTTTGAAACACATTTTAGGATGTAGTGGAACACTACATTTTCTGAAGCGAAACTGAACTTTTTTATGGCATTCGCCACAACGTTGCTGGTTCTCTTGATATACTACAAGGTGATTGAGCCCATCATATCTAGAATAAGCACTCTTACATGATCACTATTTGTAGAAGCACACTGTATAAATGTCGATATATGGCTCAAGCGATACATGTGGGACTAACCAGTAGTAATGGGTGGTATGCTATAACTATCTAAAACTGTAATGACTCATCGATGTTCACGTGAACATCACTTAACTACCAGTAGTCGGCTGTTCATAGGCGGGGTATGAATGTTTAACATGGGTGAACTAGATTTGTCACATGCTTAATAAAGAGTGGTTTGAAACATATTGTAAGTAAAAAATTTGGGAATTACCTTTATTCATCGTCGCTTCCACTTACATCTGACAGTAATAAACTGTCGCTATCGCTTTCCTCGTTGAAATTGACTATAACTGGCTCTATGATGGTGTCGATGTGGTGGTCAAGCTGCCACATTTTTGTTTCTTCCTTCACAACATGACGGATAGCATTCTGCCAAGCTTCGGGCGTTACTAGCTGTATGGAAGTCTCAAGTAAAACCTTAACGTCTGGTAATTTGAAGGTTGTGTTATGGCGCGCAATATAACCCTTCACTTGAGCCCAGATGAGCTCTATTGGGTTCAGTTCACAGTGGTAGGGCGGTAACCGCAGCACAGTGACACCACATTGACGGGCCATCTCATCAGTCACGTAACTAATGTTCGCAGGTTTGTGCTGTTTAATTTTTTCATACAATTCCGCTTTCACAGATGAATCGTCAAACGGGATTCCTTTTTCGCGCAACCATTGCTGCATGTCACTTTTTCGAGATCCCATAGTCGGTACACGTTCGGCTCGACGACTATGGTAGGAAGCATTATCCATGACGATCACAGAGTTGGGCTCAACTCCCTGAAGCACCCCTTGAAACCAGCTCTCGAAGCAGCTGGCATTCATTCCGTCATGGTAATCACCTCCTTTCTTAGAGACGAAAATCAAGTCACACTCTTCTAAAAAGCCACTATCGCTACCAATATGAGTTACGATCAATCTTTGACCTTTCCCTGACGGTCCACGAAGACCTGTTGACAAACCTTCAATGCTTGCTTGTCGGTTACTCACTACGTTTTTGTCTATCCAGGTTTTTTTAACTGTGTGACCTGCATTTACCCATGTCTCGTCCAAATAATAGATTTTTCTGCTTTGTCGCCTATATTCAATCATTCCGCGTAGGTATTTTCGACGCCAGGCGACTATTTCAGGTCTCTCTATCAACACTGACTTCCGATTACGCGTTTCGTAACGAAAATTAATTCCGTGCAGAGATTTCCTCATTACCTCGACGCTCATTTGGGGTATAATTTCATTTTCCTTGATCGCTGCATGTACAGCCTTGAGGGTTGGTATCTCATTCCTAAAGAAGAATGAATGTACGGTTCGCCTTAACGCCATTTTGCTATCGTCATCCAATTTAACGGCCTTTCGTCCCTTCAAATTAAACTTTGGATCAGTAGTAGCTCCAGTTTTCTTCTTTTCATGCACCACCCTGCGAATGGTCCACTCTGGAACGCCTGTCATACTTTCACAACGCGCGAATGCATCTCCCTGCGACATAGTTCTGTTCAGATAATTGAACACGTTGAGCACGATTTCTTTCGCGTCCCTCTTCAGTGCTTTACGAAGCCGTAGACTTGTTCCCTGGCTTTCAGTACTTCCACACGTGCCATTTGTACTCTCCATGGTTAAGTATAACCAAAACAGTAACCACAGAAACCACAACAATAACAATCACAAAACAATTCTTATAAAAACACACAATATGCGATCGCTCAACGAAACACGTTCCAATGCGTTGCCGACGCCTATGAGTCTGCCGGTCTAGGCGCGTCTTTGATTTCATTGGTTCTACCGGCGGAGAACAATCAGCCATTATTTCCATCTCTGTCTGTGCTGTTGACCACCGCAAAGCCACAGAAACGACATATGTCGTACGCTATACGGCTGTACTGGAAGGAAGCCGGAATCGAGCTCTGATCATGTGTTGATCACGCGTATGAGTCATTACAGTTTTAAATAGTTGTAGTATAGTTCTAATGCTCTTTGACAGAGCACGGTGGCGACATCTTCTGTCAAATTACTGAAGCTCCTTACAGAATCCTTGAATCGCAATGCCTTTATAAAGGACGGTAGTAGTATCTGGGTTTTCAGGCATTAGGATCAGTCATTTTGACACTTTTTGTTGGATGTGTAATGCGCATCTCTCAGACAAACATTTTTATTCTGTTGTCTAGATCACTTTGATATTTGTCTATTTGTTCCCAATTTTAATTTCAGATTCGTGTTCAGCGTGGAAGAATACTTGGGAAGAGACATTCGGACCCAAGGACACAGCTCTTCTTTAATGTATGTAATTTTATTATAGTTCCTATATATGTAGGTATCCCAGAAGTGACAATCAGATAAAATCAGCATGACAGTTTTCTAGTTTTCGAGATATTGCCATTTTTAAGCTTTTTCAAAAAATCACCACTTTTTGCTCCTTTTTACCTGTCATGGCTATAAAGAACTTCTAACTTATGCTTTTTTCCTGGTTGAGGCAACGTGTATTCATTTTATTGAAAACTAGCACATTACGCTAAAAAAAAAACCTAAATTATTATATTTGGTTTCAATGAGAAAACCTTTACAAAAGTTTGACTAATTACCGTGAAAAAATGTATCAGACTGAATCAACAAATGACCTTAAAAGCTAGCCATTTAACCCTTTCACTCCTGTAGGGACACATATGTCCCAGCAGCTTTTGATAAATTCCTGAAATGACCTCCTCGTATCTGAAATACCTCGCACTGGGACATATCAGTATTTTATTGTTGTGGGAGAATAATTTACGATGTGGCAACATAGAGCAACAAAATCCAAGCAGTTGAACACGTGGTGTGATTGTGTATACATCTAGACAGCGCATGTTTTAGTGTTTTACTTGCATTTATAGTGATCTGTTTCAAATATTTATTGCTGTTTTGTAGAAAGTCGGCAACTGAAAGCTCAAAAGTAAGTATTTACATATAAATATAACACAAAACAGGTATTCATACCGGGCCAGATGTGTCCCATTAGGCTTGTACACTCTCAACTTTTTCTTTTGCGACGAATCAATGGCAAAATTTAAGGGTAGGTCGACCCTGAAACAATACATGCCACTAAATCCACTAAAACGTGGAATTAAAATATGGACAAGATGTGATTCATTGACAGGCTACGTTTATGACCTGAATATTTATAGTGGCAAGATAATGGAGGTCACTGAAAGAACCCTCGGTGAACGTGTAGTCAAACAGCTGACCTCTTCAATTCGTCAAACAAAAAATGTAGTTTTGTGTTTTGACAGATTTTTCACATCAGTAAAGTTGATGAATGACATTGAATTTGCTGCAGTGGGGACCTGTATGGGAAATCGTAAGGAAAACTGGCAAGAGGCGAATCCCAAATTAGATATAGTAATCAGGGAACTTTAGCTATTAGATGGCAAGATACTAAAGACTTTGTTTTACTTTCCAATTGTCATAAAGCTACAATAACTAAAGTTAAAAGAAAAATGAAAGACGGATCAAGTTTAGAAGTTCCGTGCCTTGAAGCTATAGAGTTTTACAATAAGTGTATGGGCGGCGTGGACCATGCAGATCAAATGGTTTCTCTACATGATATCAACAGAAAATCTGCGAAGTGGTGGCGAAAAGTCTATTATAAATCTCTTATGATGGCGGTTCATAATGCTTTTATACTATTCAGAGAAACGCATCAAAAAATACTACCTTCATTCAATATGTCGTAAAACTAGCGGAGTTACTGATAGCCCATGGTAGAACAGGTGTGAAACGTAAAAGGACCAGAAAAGTTGGCCGACACTCACAACCATGCACGGATCCAAGTAATGTTGGTGATCATTTACCTGAGACAGGGCCTACAAGAAGAAGGTGCTATCGCTGCTCTCAAAGAAAAATTGAAAAAAGGACCAAACTCTTGTGCAGGATGTGTGATTTGCCATTATGCGTAGATTGTTTTACGCCATACCATACCTGAATTACGTATCCGTTGGGACAAATATGTCCCGCCAAAAAAACCTGCTGGTACATCAGTGTCCCATTATTTTTATAAAAACCTGTTTGAAATAAAAAATTATTTCACCAAATAACCTCTTTTTAGTTTATTTTTACATGGGTATACAACATTTCAAAACAGTAATGTTAAAAAAACAAATCCGGATTGAAAGGGTTAATGTACTTTTAAAATTAGTATAAAATTTGTAGGTTCTTTTTACTAAAACTGAATAATTCCAACTTTGTCATTGTAGTCGTAATACTTGCGAAGTACTACAAATAAAAAATAATAAGTGCAGCTGTCTTTTGGGTTCAAATTACTGCTTTGCAGTTGCTGTAATAGCTTTATATTTCAACAAATGTCTGAATCAGCTATTATTATCCTTCTTTGTTCATTGTTGTATGCAGATATCAAAATTAGGTTCTATTGTAAGAGTTTTCATATTGAAACAAAATGCAATAATTTATTTTTTTTAGTATTCCGTGCTAGTTTTCAATAAATTGAATACTCGATTTTCTCAACCAGCCATAAATTGTAGCCCAGGAAGAAAATCATAAGTTAGAAGTTCTTTATAGCCATAACACACAAAAAAGGAGCAAAAAGTATGGATTTTTGTTAAATCAGTAACAGTATCTCGAAAACTATAAAACCTTTACTAAGATCATGTTGAAGCCAATATACCTCCCGTGTCACTCGTAAGTGTTATTTGTGGGACACCCTGTATACATGTGCACCCTTGACTGTTGAGAGAATCGAAATTTGCAAATTTCTTTACACTGATGATTTACAAGGATTCTGAGCATTGTTAGCCATATCTCCATTTACAAAAGTCATGCCTCATATTAGAATTTTGAACAATCTAATTCCATTTTATTTAATATTTTATATATTCTCTGTGATGACTAGAAACTACAAACAAATATTTGGAGTTTTTCAGGTGCTAACTTCGAAAACCAAAAATGTGTTGACATTCTGATGTTTGCTGATTTTCACTTATCCCTCAGCCACTATTATTTTATTTATATGGCGAAAAAGGTCCGAGTAGTAACTTGCAGCATATAGCATTTTTTGAGAAATTATTTCAAAAACTCTTGTTCTAACTCAAAACACTCGTCCATATACAGAATATCTTTGGTTTATGACATACTTAAGCAGTTGAAAGCTGGACTATGTACAAGTCGACTAACAAATATAGAGCTTGCTATTTCTCCGTAACACAGGGGTGACCTCAAAGTTGGGACTTTCCTTCACACTACGTACAGATTTTGAAGAAATGAACAGTTTTTTCTAGTGACATATTCACCAAAGACTAAAGATTACAGAGATGTTGGGTTCCGCTATATAAATCAAACCTAATCCGGTCCTGCATCTCATTCAGATCTAACGTGAACACGTACGATGCGCATCAATACTCAGGCCGCATCGTTTCAAAAAAAAAAAAATGAAAATGGCACACTCATACAGCAATATATCGGATCCTGTAGATATTATTCTAATTTATGGTGAGGGCCTTCGAAATGCTACCGACGCTTCACGAGTGTTTACAGATCGTTTTTCAAGATCCTTGGTAATTTCTTTGTTTGGAGCAAAATGAAATGTTTAGTGTATAAAACTGATGCTGGGCTACGCGGAGCACATACATACGTCTTTGAATATATCGCAAACAACTTTAAACAATACAAATGACAGAGCCGTACTTGAAATTTCTTTTCGATGAATGGTGAGCACTTGTTCATTTATTTTTTTTTTTTTACTTTTTCGCTGTTGTTTCTCCACACACTAGCTTTGTTATTACAAAGTAGTTGTTTCTGAAAAAGAGAGACCCAAGTCCGAGGACACCCTGTAGTGTGGATATAACAAACGAAATGCACCAGCTTGTGAGAGAGTTGATTTTTTGTAAACCAATAGAAACCCAATGAATCAAAATGCAGAAACATCTATGGACAAGACTTTTTGAACAAAGGTAGCCTCTAATCGGTTATCGGATGTCATATAGATTTCCGACAGTTGGCCTTCATAATCAACTTGAGGACAGCTGTAGCTCTTCCTCCGGAACAAAAAGAATACTTAAGTGAGTTGCTATCGTTCTAAAAATTACTTTCACTTCGTTTTCAGACATGCGGTAGTTACCTTTGCTCATAAACAGCGAACGTAATAGTTTATGCAACGAATTTCCCTTGAGTTAGAATTTTTCTTTGAAATAGTTTTAGGCCAAGAAATATGGAGATTTTGCATAGGGAAATCCTAGAATTTGGGCGACAGTAATTTTTTTGTAGTGTCGTTAGGTAGTTTCTTATCCCGCGTAATTGTATTGTCTTATTTACATTTCTTGTTATAATTTCGGAAGAAAAATATAATTAACGCTGTGCTCAGTTGGTAGATAATATGACCTTGATTCAACTGGTTGAGGTGTGGGCGCCACCTAGTTGTGACGCAGTTTGAGCAAATCTTGCTCGAAGATCGGCGAATCGCGATCCGGGAACAGGCGGTAGAAATTCTGCTTCTGAAAAAGCTGAGACGGGCAATACAAAGTCGAAAGGAAAAACTCGCCAAACCGTATGATTACACCAGAACAATGCGCATCCTCATGTCTCACAATAAACGAAGGACTTAATCGAGCGATTTGGCTGCGAAGTTATTGCCGGAGGAGGATGTCCTTACAACCCTGACATAGCGTTTTCCAAATTGACGGAGCACCTGAGCAGTCAACGGTTCGAGGAACTTCCTTGAGGCGTAAGTGCAAAAGGGCTGAAAGATCTGCGTTTCCAATGGTGAATTCGTTTTTTCAAATGAAAAATTTCTGCCTGAAAAAAATGTGGAAGCCTTATTTTTGAAACAGCCCTCGTATACATATTTCCTGGTGGTTGTATTCACGCACACCGTGGGGTTTGTGTATCATTAATTTTCTGTCAATTTTTCTATTATTATTAGTTATTATTATTATTATTATTATGATAATTGAGATGAGCAGAGTACACAGTACTATAAGCTCATGCAGTAAATATAGTGTACGGACACGTAACACAAATACATCAAATAGAAAAAAATAAAAAAATACAGTTCATAGCTATAAAGTTTGTACACTCCTCCAGCTATTATAATTAGAAGGGTTCTTAACAAGGTTCTGTCGTTTGTCCCCATTGGAGTTAATTATGTTTAAGAATCTTGAACTAGTGCCACCTAGTATCAGATTTAATCAATCTAAACTTACAATAACAAATTAAAAAAAATCATTAATTTGAATTACACATTTTGACTTAAACTTTTCATGTCGTGGTTTGTTCAACATTCTGCAGAGTCTACCTTAAAGGCATCTAGATGGAAAGTTTCATAAATTGCAAGCCGGAATTTTGAAACAGACAGGTCAATAGAGACTATGTTATACCGAAAATAGAAATCTTGCAAAATTTAGATATACGAAAATCTAAAAATAGAGCCCTTTAAATGAAGATTTTTGCGAAAGGTGAACGATTTAAATCTTGATCCGTCATAGGTGTACAATGCAGACGAATCAGGGCTTTTTTGGCGTGTGATGTCTAACAAAACTTTCGTTTCTTGTAACGAAAAATCCGTACCTGGACGAAAAGTAAGTAAAGAGCGTGTAACGCTGCGGGCACACACGCGCTTAAGATGATGGTCATTGGGAAATCTAATAAACCACGGGCATTCAAAAACATTGATTTACCTGTACACTATTACGGACAAAAAAGTGCATGGATGACAAAATGCCTTTCCAAAAAGTGGTTTGATGAATGCTTCGTACCTGAAGTTAGAAAATGGTTAAAAGATCATAATTTTCCTCAAAAAGCGTTACTTCTTGATAACGCTCCCGGTCATCCGTCTGAAGACGAACTAACAACTGAGGATAAATGCATCACTGCGATGTTTCTTCCGCCAACTTGCACTGCACTGATTCGACCAATGGACCAGAATATCATTCAGTTTGTCAAGCCTATAAGAAAAACCTACTTCTGAGAGCCGTATCAAAAGACCAACCAATAGAAAGAACTTTAATATGAATGACTTGGTTTTTGCTCTTTGTCAGTCGTGGAATGCGTTACCGTCATCAACTATTAAATCGTCTTGGAAAAAGTTATGGCCAGATATAGTCACCACTCCTAGCAGTGTTCCACAAATCAGTGTTACTTCGGAAGTTATGGAACAAGTCGCTAGTGAAACACAGATAAGTCCGGAAGATTTGGAAATCTGGTGCCGTGGAATGGATAAAGAGGAAAATGCTTTTCATGAAATGTCTGACGAAGAGATTATAAAATAGATTTCTAATTATACAACAAACAATCAGGAAAATAACGACGACGTGATTGCAACTGCTCCATAAGTCACAGCACAAGACGCAATTAACGCCTTTGAGCTAGGCTTACAATGGGCTGAAGAGAATGGTACATCGTACAACGAACTTTTACTTTTGAGAAGACTGAGGGACAAAGCTCTGATCTCGCGTTATAACAACCTTAAACAAAAAAAAATGATGAATATTTCCAAGCTTCATAATTTGATAAATTCATTAATGATTTTGATTAATAATTCCTGATTATTTTGGTACATATGTATGTGCATTTGTGCTTAATTTTATAATAAAACGTAAGCCCTCTATTGTTATTTAATTTACTAAATTCGACATACATAAACTATGTATGATTTGTACTTCAAAGTACATACATATATAATCTTACCACTGGATATGTAACTTGTCGGATTACAAGGTACTCTTTTGTAAAAAACTCCGGACTATAGGGGGTTTTAGGCAGTGCTCTATAATCCGACAAATCCGATAGTCCGACACTGCCCTGCATAATGTTTGTCGGATTACCGGAGGTCCACTGTCATATTTTGAATTACGAAAAAAACAAGAGCGCACAAGAATTGACGTGAACATATGTACTTTTTTTTAGTAGGACAGTATCTTTTCGAACTCTGTTGTTGTAAATGTACTTTTTTAATAAAAAATATTATGTCCTACTTTCTGTTTGAAGAAACGAAATAATTATAACTGTTTTTGTGTTTTTGATGTATTGCGTATTTGGATTTCAACCCACTGTGGAGTGAAAATTTAAGTGAACTGATGGGCTTGCCTGAGAAGGCAAGTTGCTTAAGCGGATATTTTATCCTCGTGTGAGGCTTTCAATGAAGTTAGTCTAATACAAACAAACGTCACAGAAAACAAAATTGCTGACTGGAATTTAAGAAATATTTCTACTGAAGATCGATGACTCGAACTTTTCCAAACAGAAAATGCATTGAAAAATGTAAAAATTTTATGGGAGTTTGTTTCTTGTTTGCCTGATACCAGTGCATCAATTGAAAGGTTACTCTCAAATATTAATAGCTATTGGAGTTCTGAAAAATCGCGGTTGAAGATATGTACTCTGGAAGCCAATACAAGTTTACACCAACCTTAATGATACTTGTATTGAAATGTTTTACTTTCTAAAGGGTGAAACACAAATTTTAAAGGCAATTCATAGTTTCCAAAACTACGACTGGTACCAAAATGAAGATCCGAATGGTTAAGCTAACAGGAAAATTAACCTTCAAATACTTATGTACATATTTTTTTAAAAATATTTTGTTATAGTGCTGCTGTATCTGTATTTTTTTGTATTAAAATGTGTTCGTGATTTTCCTTAAAAGTGTACTTTTTTGTTTAAAAACTATGGTCACCCTACGTATGCAGCACAAATAAAATTGAAAGCACAGGGAAATGTAAAAGCTGGAAAATTAATCAAAGATCTATTTTACCTCAGATTCTTTCTTTCAGACATCAGTTTTTATAAAACGTAAAAATGAATGTACGAGTATCAACTTATTTCAGTGATCCCACGCCATATTGGATACGGCATATTGAATTTCTGTTTTTTGGCAGCCGATTCTAAACCTTTTTTTTGGTTGTACTAGACCATTGTGCGACGCGGGCTTTTCTCTAAAACTATTCGTCATTTATTTGTCTGGGCGGTCCGTAGGACCTTTGCCTTTGTACTTTAGTCGAATCTGTCAGTCCTGGTTGCCCAGAAACCACACAAAGTCAAGGAAAAAGAGAAAGGGAAAGAGAAGAAAAAAGGAGAAGAACAAAGAAAAACAGATATGCTTAGTTTAAGAGGAAACACCTAGGCTTTTTGACTTGGTACACGGATTAATTTTGAGGTGAACTAAACAAATTTTTGATTCGGTTCTGTTAGAGTGTAATTTTGAGTTTACTAAAGATTCACGCTATCTTTTGATTACAGTGCGAGCCGTGGCCTTGAATGTTTACGAACTTGCTCCACTGTGTAGTCCACTGAGTCACGCAACAGAGGGTTGCTGTGCGATTCGCGGGCTTTTCTCATTCTCTCTCATCTTCCGGTCGCCAAAATTGTAGGAATCACCTATTTCCTGGCCTATTTCCACTAATAACGTACATAGCAAAAGTAGAGCACCAGGATGCTCGACTCGGTCCATGCGTTTTCCTTAAATTCCTCCCTTAGGTCCTGAGGCTATAAATAGGTCTGATAGAATACGAAATTACTACAAATATACGCTCTAAAGATTTTACTTTATATTCCAGACTCGAGTTCCCACTTCTTTATTTTAAATGGAACAGTAAAGATTTTATTACATGCCCTGAATCCATTCGAAATTTAAGAGACAGAGGAGCTTTAACGTTGCTCTCTTCGTGATCATTTATTTTTAATGCACTGAATGGAGACAGATCTAATAGAAGGCTGTCATTCAAAATTTTATATTCTACTATTATCAAAGAGAACGTATCACATTCTCAAGTCCTGTCGTGAGCTTGTCACGAGGCTGATTTATCGGAATCTCAATTTTCCATCAGACAAAAATAGTTATTTATTATACAAGGGAAAACAGTACTAGATTTTAGCTTGAGGTAGTATTTTCCCGTGTATAATACACACATTTTTTCTGTGACGGGAAAACGACGATTTAATATTGAAAAAGTATATTATTACAATATTTAAGTCAGAAAATTATCGATGTAAAATTTGAATTCTGAAATTAGTAGACTATGTTGTACTCATAGCGAAAATTAGACCTGCGTTGCTAAGGAAACTTTTCAAGTAATCAAATAGCTGTCAATTGAATTTTGTGAACTTAATGGTTGCTTAGAAGTTATTTTTAATACTATTAAGTAAAAAATATCTGATTCCGAGTTTTCTTTGGCTCCACCGGAATTAGTAGAAGTAGCCGAAGTACCGTCACAAAAATTATTGCCAGCTAAAAGAATTTACTTAATAAGTAAATGCTTTTTTGTTGTTGAAAATAGCTATTGGGGCGTTTTTTTGTGGAAAAAAATTTATTTCTTGAAGAAAGATAAGGAAATATCTCGTACTTATCTTAATTAGGAATTTTATGGTCAGATGAGATCACATTTAAGAAAGATGGGTACATGAACCTGCATAACTTACACGAGTGGCACGTAGCAAACCCACATTTGACGAGAGAAGATAAATCTCAATATCGCTTCAAGATAATCCATTGGACAGGAATTTTAAATGGTAAAATAATCGGTCCGTTTGAGTTAGCAGAGACTTTGACTGCTGAGGTTTATTTAGGTTTTTTGCAAAATCATTTAGAAAATTTATTGGAGGACGTGCCACTGAGTATTTACAGGGACATGTGGTTTCAGCATGATGGCTGCCCAGCACACTATGCACTCTCAGTGAGAGAGTATCTTGATCAAAACTTTCCAGGCAGATGGATAGGGCGGTCTGGTACAATACCGTGGCCAGCCCGGTCACCAGATTTGAATCCGTTAGTTTTTTTTTGCTGGGGAACTGTAAAAGAAAAAGTGTATTTCAAGCCGATTCAAAATGTAGCTGAGCTACGGCAAAGAGCTGAGTTTGTTAATATCCGTGGATTCGCTCGTTTAATAATCCGATCTTTTTTAAGATGTCGAGCGTGTATTGCATCTGAAGGAAAACAGTTTGAGCATTTGCTGTAAAGGTAAATCATCATCAGCAGCATTTTGACGCCCACTGTTGTGCAAACAGTTATCCTTAAGGATCCTTGTGCGTTTTCATAATCGCTATTTAATTAGGAAATTTTGAAATATTTTCATCAGTTTTTCTTCAAATAAAAATTGTGCATAAGTTAACGAGTAATCTTCTAAGTGTTATACCATTTTGGAATCCTTATTATATGCGCCAACTTTTAAGGTTACTTGCCAAACTCTCGCAGTACATTTTTTTCCAGTACAGCCAGTTAAAGTTGAGCAAAGTTTTACTTTGGAATACTTGGTTGGGAAATAAGTGGCGATTTTTCCTGAACCAGAAAAGTTGGCAGTAAGATTGAGACACCAGTTTGAAGATGCATTATTCATCATTACATTGTAAAAATAAAATCCAAAAAAAGTTAATATTTGTAGTAACAGGAGTTGACAGACTGCCGTAGGGTGTGAAATTATATATATATATATATATATATATATATATATATAAATATTTTTCTGATAGCTGTTATGACTTTGCCTATCACTCGGTTTCGGCTTGACGTCGACTTCTGGGACACCCTGCATACAGGGTTTCTGAAAAGTTTGGGAACCCCTCAATAATATGTGAACTAATAACGTTGGTATGAAAAACTAAGGCCCGCGATTGTTTTTCCCAGAAATTCACTGCTGGCCTTGAAAGGTCAAATCGACTTTTTTAAATGGAACTTTACAATTTTACCCTTTAAATGGGAAGAGCGGAAAATTCTGCTTCCAAATATGGTCTCGACCATTCTTAAATGTTGACCTTAGGACGTCACGTTCAAAGTCAAACCCAGGTACGGTGATATACATTGAAAACGAGTAGTCGCATAGAGAAACTACTGAGATATTATTTTTTCCTTGTTTTTTTCACGGATACTCAATGACGACCTTGAATCTGACCTTAACCATGATAACCTTTAAGGTCATGTGAAGGTCAAGTCGATTTTTACAGCCAGAGAACAATCCTGAGCGGGCACTGTAGACACTCTATCTGGATATTACACAACAAAAAATTAAGGTAAACTTGTTTGACCTTGATAGTGAAGTCCATAGTCAAGCTCTAAAAAAGGTCGCGGACATACGCGAACACAAATTTTTCCCTTTTCTCAATTTTCGCCCCGATTTTCGTGGTTAAAAGTGTGGGGTCCCGTTAAAAAAGTTCACGTTCAAATGACCTTGAACGGCATGGTCAGGGTCAGAGCCAAGGTGACCATTGGATATCCCTGAGAAAATCACGGAAATAATGTCTATGTAGTTTCCCTACCAGCTTTCAAGTGATACTAAGTGACATATAAATCCGAACACCCAGTTTAAATGGTTTTATTTTAATAAAATTTGGTGAATATATTTATCTTTCTGTAAATAACAAGTGAAAAAATTTTCAGCCTTATCAGTTGGACATTCCGGTTTTTATACTGCTTTTTTTTAATTCACTAACGCTCTAAAAATGAATATTTCAGCCGCAGTAAAGTATCAACGTTGGCGGATTCTGGTTCTTGACATCCTTTACGATCGGTTACGATGCCTAGAGTACGGAGACCTGTACGATTTCGTCAACTTAGTGAGTTTGATAGGGGCCGCATAGTGGGACTTCGGGAAGCTGGACTTTCTTTTCGGGCAATTGCAGTTAGAGTGCAAAAAAGTGTAGGTGTGGTTAGGTGTTGTCAGGCATGACTTCGAGAAGGCCGTACGCAAAGAGCAAGGGGCACTGGACGCGCAGCGTTATATCCACGAAGTTCTAGAACCCCATCTTTTATCCTATCTTGACACCCTGGCAGATCCAACTTTCCAACAAGATAATGCCCGACCACATGTTGCAAGAGTCACAATAGACTTCTTTCAATTTAATGATGTCTCATTGTTACCATGGCCACCAAGATCTCCCGACTTATCCCCAATTGAGCACGTGTGGGATATGATGGGTAGAAGATTGCTTAATTTGCAACGTCCTCCTCAGACTCTAGAAGCACTTCGAGAGGAGTTGGTGGTTGCCTGGAATGAGATACCACAGGAGGACATTGACCACCTGATCAGAAGCATGCCTAGGCGCGTTGGAGAATGCGGGTGCATCCACACATTATTAAAGGTCAAAGGGCTTTAAAGCAGTGCAATCATTTTGAAATTTTTATCATTTACTTATTATGCTTCATTAAGTACTTATACAAAATTTTATTAAAATAAAACCATTTAAACTGGGTGTTCGGATTTATATGTAACTTAGTTTATTTGTCAGGTCTTCGGATAGATAAACCACTGTGCGGCGGTATTCAGTACGACTGACTATCGAACAGGTAATTAATCTAGTTAGCTACGACGTTCCCGTTATCAACATGTCAGTTACTCTAAGTTCCTAATGCGCTGATCAACATTATATATATTCTCATCTAATCCGGGCCGTTTCTGAATAATTCGTATCCTTTCAAATAACAGTTAATCTCCCCTCGGATTAGAAATCAATCAAGTGAAGTCAACTTGTTGACACATTGATTATGGGCTGCAAACTTACCTAATGCGCAAAAGTTAAAACAGGTAGTTGCGAAACCCTTTGGGATATGACCCAGACAGAAATAGGGGTGCAGATGAATTTAACCCACCCACCAGAGATTACGACTAGGTTTACGAGGGCAGTCCGATGAGTATTTATCCTTACCGTCCGATGGCGCCACTATCATAAGAAAAATTACTTTTGTGTAGTACATTCTTGTACACGGCTGCTGTCAAAATTTCAGCCTAATCGGACTGCGGAAGCCGATTTTAGAAAAATTTAAAAAGATCAGTATCGGTCGATGATTCGATTCCTCTATTTGGAAGGAAAATCGCGCAGCGAAATCAAAGAGCGCTGCTTGGATACTGTGTACGGTGACTCTTCTCTTCTCTTATCTTCTCTTCCCTTCCCTTCCCTTCCCTTCCCTTCCCTTCCCTTCTCTTCCCTGCCCTTCTCTTCTATTCTCTCCTCTTCTCTCCTCTTCTCTCCTCTTCTCTCCTCTTCTCTTCTCTTCTCTTCTCTTCTGTGCTCTTCTCTTCTCTTCTCTTCTCTTCCCTTCCCTTCCCTTCCCTTCTCTTCTCTTCTCTTCCCTTCTATTCTGATGGCGACAGTCAAAATTTGGTTTATCTAGTTTCAACGTGGTCGTGCGTCGGTTTTTGGTGAGCCACGCCCAGGTGCCCCGAAAACGCCTACCACGGAGGATAATGTGACAAAAATCCACGATCTCGTATTGGCAGATCACCGATTGAAGGTGCGCGAGACAGCTGAGACAGTACGCATCACCAACGATACACAATGCAGAAGGTTTAGTCACGTGCTATCGATAGGGCTACATGGTTGACTAATGTCAGTGTCAATCGCCATTTTGCCTGGTTGCCAATTTGTGCACGGCCGCCGCATGCGACATTGCCAGCTCTTCGCATCAATCTGAGACCGCTGTATAATTTTATTGTGCTCAGTTCTAATGATATATATGGAAGATTTTATAACGCCATGTGTTATTAACATATTTTTGCTGTTTTGAGAAATAAGAAGTCACTTATTTGTTAAATCAGCAGCGTCTATAACACATACCATTATAAAATTATGCAATATATGTTCTACTTATTTGAAAGTTTGAGAACAGTATCAAAATCTGTACTTGAGCATATATTTTATATATATATATATATATATATATAATTCGAGACGTGGTCATTGTCGTCTAGACCAGTTAGGTGAAAAATTAAAGCTTCCGCCTTTTGTTAGGTACTTCGACAAAAATTTAAGCAAAGAGGACTCTTTATACTTTTTTTATTCTCTCTAGCTTTCAATGGACTTTGCCATCATCATCAGGAGCTGCAATTACATTGATAACAGTAGCAACAATAGTGTAGAATGAATTTAAATTGACTTAACTTACAGTAGTGTGTGAGGATGTTGCTAATTGTTGTTTACGTTCAGGATGAGGGAACACTCAGTAACATGGTGAAAGCTGGATAGATGGTACAATGGTCAAAATTATATAAAATATACACAACTGTGTGACAAGAACAAGTTAAAAACAGATTAAAAATTTTTTAGAACCTGAAAGCATTACATCGTGAAGCCACTTGATGATTGCACAAAATGGTGATGATTGCCCACAATTCGTTCCATCTCTCTACACAGACATTGACAACCTTCGGCCTTCTGTCAAAGGGTTCATCTCACTCATTATTCAATGTCCACCATTTTGTGCAATCATCAAGTGGCTTCATAATGCTTTCATGTTGTGAAAAATTTTTAATCTGTTTTTAACTTGTTCTTGTCACACAGTTGTGTGTATTTTATATAATTTTGATCATTGTACCATCTATTCAGCTTTCACCATGTTACTGGGTGTTTCCCTCATCCTGAACGTAGATAACAATTAGCAAAATCCTCACATACTACTGTAAGTTAAGTCAATTTAAATTCATTTTACACTATTGTTGCTACTGTTATCAATGTAATTGCAGCTCCTGATGATGATGGCAAAGTCCAGTGAAACCTAGAGAGAATAAAAAAAGTATAAAGAGTCCTCTTTCCTTAAATTTTTGTCGAAGTACCCAACAAAAGGCGGAAGCTTTAATTTTTCACCTATATCTATATATATATATACAATCAGTTGTTAATTGGGAAATTGGCAAATTTTTAGGCTTAAGTTGACTCTTTTGACGATAAAATCAAGCTTTCGGCATTCTGTATGGAGCCTTCATCAGGATTCTGAAAACACAATTGTGATGCTAGCAAAGAAAACAGGACAGATTTAAATTGTCAAACAACTTACTCGTCGTTGAGGTTGCAGCCACAAGGTGCTTCAAAACGAACGTAGAGGAGATAGAACTTGTAATCAGTATAAAAACAAAAGGACGGGGACATTGGGCTTGTTGAAAACGACAGATACCTTCGTTGCATGTCAAAAATATCAATTCACCCGAACAAATTAAAAATTATTAGACGTGAGAAGACATTTTAGTGAAACAATCGGAATGCAGTCTCTAACCTCCTACTTCCGCTACACGTGGAAAGGGGGACGGCATGGAAAGATAAAGCGTCGACAGATGACAAGTGATTGACGCGACGGACCGTGGAACTGTAAACCTCATTTTCCAAATTTGGGTATGAAGTATACGAGGGACGCTCGGTAAACCTCCACCCAAAATTACTAAAATGCTGAATTAATTTGTTTTGAAAAAATGTGTGTAGTTCATATGAGTGTACGAATGTGTGATATTGATACAACCTTGAAAAGATGGGTTATGTGAGTTTATATTGAGAATTGTGAGTGAGAAAATGTATTCTAATTTTGTGAAGATGTTGGTTCGATTTGGATATGTAGCCGTTCTAGCTTTTCGCAATTCAACAGGTAGGAATAAATGACTCTCTGCTGCTTAACATCAACCTTTTTATTCATGCAATGATCTGTCATGAAAATGTGGGACATTTCTAAAAATAAACGTTTTGAGAGTCTTTTTTCTTTATCAAGAACCTCAATACTGCTACAATTCATAGAGTGACCTGTGTTGTTAATATGAGATGCCAAAGCACATCTCTCTGGATGTAATCTGGCGTCACTTTTGTGTGAAGTTATCCTGCCTTTCAGTGACCTAGAAGTTTGGCCTATATAAACTAAATTACAGTTGTTGCAATTAATGCGATAGAAAGTGTTGGTTGAATCAAGCAACTGAACCTTATCCTTCATTTCGGACAACAAGCTGTTGACTGTGAACACTGATTTACAAGCAGATTTATGTAGAATAGCCTTATTTGCAAATAAAACTCTGAGAAGTTAGATAGTCTACGTATACAACAAATTTTAAGTCATCATCCATTACAATACCTAGGTTCGTTGAATGATCTACAGGAACTAATTTATTACCTTTTAAATGTATGTCTATGTCCTTTTTTAAAGTATTATTTTTTGTTCTTCTTGCGTATACCAACATATTTGTCTTCAAAGGGTTCAAACGAAGATTATGACTACTACTGAACTTTTCAATTTGGGCAAGATCTTGATTCATTTTATTATTTGCTGTTTCCAAGTCACTACTCCTAAATGAATAGAAAATTTGAGAATCATCTGCAAAAAATTGTATGCTGCATGATTTTACCTCTGTTTCTAAATCTGAGATATATAATGAAAATAATAGCGGTCCTAAGACTGATCCCTGTGGTACACCTTGTGAATAATCTGTTTTTCCTCTTCGCACGAGCGTTAATGCACGATTTCTGAAATACGTATACCGTTGCCAACAGGCGGCTGTACGATCACTTTGACAAAGATTCAGCTCTCTGCTTAAATACAAGTTTAATATTATCATCCAACCAAGGAGCTGGAGCGTTGTTTACACGCACTACCTTTTTTGGACAGCGAACATTAAATAAACAAAAAATATTATCTGTTAAAAGTTAATTTTATGTTCAGTGTCATCTAAATAGAGAAAACTATTATTAATATCTTTAACATTATTATTATAACAGTGACATGGTTTTTCATTATATATATGACATGTAACAACAAAAAATATATCTCATTTTAGAAGTATTTAGCGATTATGATACTTGGAAAACAAAGTCCCGAGGGTTCTGTTTTACCAATTCTTGGGCTTTTATAATGCCCATTGCATACTACCATGTTTATATTTCCATATCCTCTGTAATTTTCGCCATCAATAACTACGAATGATCGTCATATAGCTCTTTTCAAATGTAATTGCTATTATGGCAACTAGTTTATGTCTACTGATTATGATTATGAATGTGGCTTATCTTGCCTGTACTCAGGCTTACAGCATCTAAATTCACTTTCACGATAACACAGCCGTGTAACTGGTATACTTTATTAGCAATTGCAGCACGTCTGACGCTGTATGCTGTATCTGGCAAAGCCCTGAATTAAATCGACTGCAGTAACAGCATCCAACCAATTCACGCGATGCGTTACTCATATCGCGAAATTAAATACACCGTAACTGACAAACTGCCCTAGTATCTGCTTATTGTTTCTGGCAGAGTTCTAAACATTTAGAGAATGCAGGTACGGCTGGTTACTAATTTGCTTGGTTGTGTAATCATTTGCCTGTTTTGTCTAATTGCGGCTTGAATATACATATACGGAAGGTAGGAAAATCTCGAAATACTACAAACCAAAATATGTGAATTGACACTCTCTATTTCGCAAACTATAAAGTTTTGGACTGAGGTAAATTTGATTCAATTCACATATTTTGGACTGTAGTATTTTCAATTTCGAGATTTCCCAACCTTCTGCAGACACATTGTATAGCAGAGTGTAGCCATCTTGAGAGTTCTTTTCTGTATATTGAATTTTATCATTCACTTGTAGATGGCGCTTCCTGCATTGCCCTATATTAACTCAAGTTATAAGTGGCGCTGAATCACAATGAAATAAGATGGCGTCGATTTTGTAAAACAACCAACAACGCATAAGAAGAGTTTGTCAGCTATTATTCCTAGGCATTTAACCCAGATATGCCTAGCGTACAATTTATGGTACACCGTAAACAAGTCGCCACTTGCACCGACCTGTGCTTATTTTGACGCGGTAATAGCACAGATGCTTACAGCATCCCACAAACCGGCGCGAAATATTCGCTTTGGCTGCGAAAATTTCGCGGCGATGAATTCGCGATCAGATTAAAACGCGGCGGTTTACGGACAGGCTCAGACTTGTGCGAAGCTAATGCGATTGTTCCAGCGTTTTTATCGCGGCGTATTTCAGTTCGCCTTTGACCGCGTTTTTGACGCCGTTCTCCAAAAATTCGCAATGGAAAAAACGGAATTATTGATAGAAATAGTGAAAAACTATCCTTGTTTGTATGATTTGTCGAACGATGAAAAAAGTCTTACATTGTATTTCTCTTTTCTGACATCTGTTAAAGTCTGCTTATAAGGAAATGGTCTCATAAGGTATGGTTTTAAAGCAAATGCTTCATCACCAATTAAGACGTACGAGCAGATTTCATTTTGCCCAGGGAGAAATCTAGGTGCAGGGACACTCATTAAATTTTGTTCAAATCGTTTTCCCATGTTTGAGGCTTCGAAAATACCCCCATCACTATTTTTTCAGAAACCACCAATATCAACACATATAAATTTATAGTCCGGACCAACAATGGCCATAAGTACTATTGAATATTTATGTAAATAGCACCAGTAATTGGAGCCACTGTTGTTACGTCTCTTGATTGTTACATGTTTACCGTCCACGCTGCCAATGCAATTGGGAAATCCCCATCTATTTTCAAATTCTTCAGCACATTTTTTCCATATATTCTCTGTTGGTTCTGGTAAATATATATGTTCCATATGTCTGCATATCGCTTCACAGACTTCGGTTACGATTGCACTCACTGTTGTAAAGCTAACTCGAAAGCTATGCCCAATGGTATAGAATGTGTCACCAGTGGCAAGGAATCTATAAAAAAAATCGTTTTTAAGTGATGAAGTAAAAAAAAGGTGGAAGAATATCAGAGACACATTTGCAAAATATATAAAATCTACCAAACCAAAGACCGGCCAAGCAGTGGGCAACATAAATAAATGGCAGTGGGCTGACTACATGGAATTTTTCCGTCCTTTTTTGGCATTTGCCAAAACGTCGTCTAATGTGAAAGATATTGACGTCATAGATTATGAGACTGCCGAATTTAACTCAAATATATATCAGGAAAGGGCTGGAAATGTAGAAACCGAAAATTTGGAAGACCGCGGCCATGGAGAAGATGAAAATGCTGATGTAGATGCAGAAGATGCACAGAACGCCTCGGCAACACAGACAGCACCACCTTCTTCATTGAACACTACAGCAGTGACTACTCCAGGGCACACCTTTCCGCAGACTGCAAGTACACCAAAATATAAAACGAGCAGAAAACGCTATCAACCACCATCTTCGTCTGTACAACAGCTCATTAATTATTTTGAAGGTAAAAAACCTTAAAAAGAGAACGAGGCCATTGATTCACTTTTCTTGGCACATGCACAGACTGTGAAAACAGTTCCCTTAAAGCGTCAAACCCGAATAAAACTAAAAATAGCCGAATTAATAGCGCACGAAGAATTTGAACATATTGAAGAAATGTCTTCAGCGTCTACCCAGAATTCTGCAAGAATGTATGATAGTAGTATGTCGTCCTTCCCAAGCGGCACTGGGTTTACTCCAATAATATACCCAACAGAGGAGGCAAATTCTGCCTCGAATTATTTATCAACATTTAATCCTAGTGGCAACATGTAGTCCAATTATTACAATAAAATATTTATTTCACGATCCCTGAAGTTTTCGTATTCGATAAGCCTACTAATTTTAATACATATAATTTGTTTACCTGAGTGTAATAGCAAGTCGTTCTTCTGGCGAAATAGCTTCACGATAATTTGTGTCAGATTTTCGTATTTCATCTTTCACCAAGTTCAATATTTCATCGAAACACTCTGGAGTCATTCTAAAATATACGTAAAAGCGCTGTTCATCCAGCCGAAGTTGTGGCATCAAGGTATGGTATTCCCCAAATTTATTTCGTTCCAAGTTAATATCATCTACCCACTTCCTTCGTTTCCTAAACAAAATTGAAAATATTTGTTTTAAGTACTTCGTTAAGCTTAATACATACCCAACTATCAAACCAATGGCGTTAAATAAACATAACTTACCGTGCTTACATTCAGTAAGCCTTAGTAAATCATAGCGTGCGGTTGGGTGTTATCGTTGTATTGAGTTTTTTTGCGTTTTCGTGAAGAAGTTTTTATTTTTTGTGACATGGCTGAATATGGAATAGGTACGATTTGCCAAGTAAGTAAATATATGGTCTTTACGTAAATAAAAAAAATGTTTTGTTTGCTTGCTATAATGCCAAATTACTTATGTTATTATTTCGGATTCACAATTGCGTCATTATATTTGAGTGTGCAAAATGTTGTACGCCAGGAAAATACGTGCCTGTTCCATTTTTAGGGGCTCTTCTCTGGAGGAAGCCCTTGCTATGCTGCAGGATAATGAAGATGTAGCAGCAAATGTGGATAATATCAAATTGATGCCTCCAATCAATGCTTGTGACATTCTCACAGACGAGGACTCCGGCGATGAAAATGTAATGTCAGCTGATAATCTACCGGGTTCACAATTACAAGCACCTGCTGAGCTAAACATACCTCATGAAAAATTTAGCATATAGTCATCTGATTCCGAAGATAATATTCCATTGTCTGAATTGGCTAAAAAAATAAAAAGCTAAAGAAACGAAAACCATACAAATAAGTGAAGGAGGATCTACCACAAGAAGTTCCAGGAAACTTCGAAGAAATTCTTGAACAAAATAATTCTTCTAAGACTCCACTTGAATGGTTTTCACTTTTTTTACGACGGCGAACCTATAACACGCATAACAACTGAAACAAATAGATATGCCAGGCAAAAGAATCGCCAACAAGAGGTGCAAGAGTATGAAATAAGGGCATTTATTGGAACACTAATATTGAGTGGTTATGTAGCTGTACCACGTAGAAGAATGTTCTGGGAACGTGAAAGAGATGCTAATAATCAACTCGTCACAGAAGCTCTTACACGAGATTTTTTTTTTTGGCATTAGAACTAGGTGTTCATGCAGCATTATATGAATGATGGATCATCGGTTTGATAGTTGGATTCATGTTTTTCCGAACTGGAAGTCTACTGTTATAGTGGGATGATGCTAGGGATCTTCACAGAGGACACTTCTTCACGCCTCAGGGGTCGGTCAGGGCGACTTCTTACACGTGCAAGGGTAGACCACGGTAGACCACGGTAAGAGGAGGGATATAACAAATAGGGAGGCAACAAGGGTATGTGAGGTGATTATAGGTTTACATTGATTGAATGGATAAATTCAGCCAGGCTGTCGTAGATCTCCTTTCTATTTAAGCATAATAAATTAATGTATGAGGTTAAAAGGAGTCAGTACATTTAAGTCTATTACTCTGTTTATTAGTCGCAGAGATTGATTCCTATTGTTTTGACAACCGAAGAATAGGTGGTCGAGGTTTCCAATTTCATTACATCTTGTGCATAGGTCAGTGTTCTTACACGAGATAAATTTGAGTATATTATGTCAAATTTTCATTTAGTAGCTAACTACAATTTACAGCAAGTAGATAAGTTTGCAAAAGTTGGACCTTTATTTGCGAGCCTGAATCAAAAGTTTATGGAACATGGTATTTTGACAGAAATGCATAGTGTAGATGAGGCAATGGTTCCTTATTTTGGGAGACACTCATGCAAACGGTTCATTCACGGAAAACCTATACGATACGGCTATAAATTATGGGTTGGCGCATCAAGACTAAGCTACATTTACTGGGTTGAACCGTACCAAGGGTCATCAACCAAAATTAGTGAGAATTATGCAGATTTGGGGGTTGGTGCTGGTGTGGTATTAGAGTATTCTGATGCACTGAGGAGAAAATAGTCAAATGAAAAATTTCATTTGGTTTTCGACAATTTTTTCACTTCTCTCCCTCTTATGATAAAATTGACAGAAAAACATTACTTTGCGACTGGTACTGCTAGAGAAAATCGTTTACAGACCGTCCAATTCCGAGATTCTAAAATTATGAAAAGGGAAAAAGAGGTAGTTACGATTACAACAAAATTTCCGATACAAACATAATTGCAGTAAAATGGCATGACAATAATTCAGTAACACTCTGTTCAAATGCCGCAGGATTGCAACCAATTCGCTTTGTGAAGCGATACTGTCAAAAGGATAAAAAAGTATTCAGGTAATAAACATAATCTACAAGAAAATCAATGATTACAAAAATGCTTTTGATTTTAGGTAGAACAGCCTTATCTTGTAAATGTATACAACGCAAATATGGGCGGCGTTGATCGTTGTGATCAAAGTATTGGTCTCTTTCGCATTTCCATCCGGGGTAAAAAGTGGTATTTTTCATTGATCGGCCACTGTATTGATATGGCTGTTCATAATTCTTGGCAACTTTATAGATCGCACGGAGGACATATGGATCAATTATTATACTAAGTGACATATAAATCCGAACACCCACTTTAAATGGTTTTATTTTAATAAATTTTTGTATAAGTACTTAATGAAGCATAATAAGTAAATGATAAAAATTTCAAAATGATTGCACTGCTTTAAAGCCCTTTGACCTTTAATAATGTGTGGATACACCCTGATGTGCTACGCATTCTCCAACGCGCCTAGGCATGCTTCTAATCAGGTGGTCAATGTCCTCATGTGGTATCTCATTCCAGGCAACCACCAACTCCTCTCGAAGTGCTTCTAGAGTCTGAGGAGGACGTTGCAAATTGAGCAATCTCCTACCCATCATATCGCACACGTGCTCAATTGGGGATAAGTCG
The DNA here is from genome assembly GCA_963669975.1 of Acanthoscelides obtectus. Lineage (NCBI taxonomy): Eukaryota > Metazoa > Arthropoda > Insecta > Coleoptera > Chrysomelidae > Acanthoscelides > Acanthoscelides obtectus. The sequence continues at coordinate 109,662,729 of CAVLJG010000004.1, read as the reverse complement.
GGAGATCTTGGTGGCCATGGTAACAATGTGACATCATTATGTTGAAAGAAGTCTATTGTGACTCTTGCAACATGTGGTCGGGCATTATCTTGTTGGAAAGTTGGATCTGCCAGGGTGTCAAGATAGGGTAAAAGATGGGGTTCTAGAACTTCGTGGATATAACGCTGCGTGTTCATGTTACCTCTGATGAAGATTAAAGGTGACCTGGAACCATAAGCTATAGCACCCCAAACCAGAACTCCAACAGTGTGATGAACATGTCTTTCAACAAAAAACTGTCGATTCCTCCTTTCACCACGTCGCCTTCTAACCCTGGCACGACCATCGTGCATGCCTAAACAAAATCGAGACTCGTCACTAAAGACAATACTGTTCCATTCCTGATCCCAGAGTGACCGTTGTTTGCACCACTCAAGGCGATTACGTCGGTGTTCTCGAGTTAAAGGGAGGACCCAGTGTGGCCGGTATGAAAACAAGCCAAAACTTCTCATTCGTCGGTAAACACTTCGCATGCCAATAGGTCTTCCGTGTTCAGCAAACCATTCATTTGCAATGGACCTGGTAGTGGAGAAACGGTCCCTTAAGGCCAATAGTCTTAGGCGGCGATCTTCACGGTCTGTTGTTCTACGGCGGCGTCCAGTGCCCCTTGCTCTTTGCGTACGGCCTTCTCGAAGCCATGCCTGACAACACCTAACCACAGTGTCTACACTTCTTTGCACTCTAACTGTAATGGCCCGAAAAGAAAGTCCAGCTTCCCGAAGTCCCACTATACGGCCCCTATCAAACTCACTAAGTTGACGAAATCGTACAGGTCTTCGTACTCTAGGCATCGTAACCGATCGTAAAGGATGTCAAGAACCAAAATCCGCCAACGTTGATTCTTTACTGCGGCTGAAATATTCATTTTTAGAGCATTAGTGAATTAAAAAAAACAGTATAAAAACCGGAATGTCCAACTGATAAGGCTAAAAATTTTTTCACTTGTTATTTACAGTAAGATAAATTCATTCACCAACTTTTATTAAAATAAAACCATTTAAACTGGGTGTTCGGATTTATATGTCACTTAGTATATTTAGATGGCGGCTTGCCACAGCCTTGTTACAACAAAACAAGGAACTGTCATCTTTTTCTAGAGGACGTCCTTCAGCTAATGAATATATAGATATTCGTTATGATCGTTTAGATCATTTTGTGATACCACAAGAAAAGCCAACTAGATGTGGCTTATGTCATGATAGAGCAAAAACAAGGTGATCTAAGCGCAATGTAGAGATGCATGTAAAATGTTTTTTGTCCTTCCATAGTAAACCTTAATGTTCGCCTATGTGCCTAGTGTACCATATTTTGTACGGCTTTTTTTTACCCATTTTCCTAAAATAAAATTTAAAAAATAATAAATTTGTTTAATATATGCTTCATATAGAATGAATTTATACTTTATTATAATTTATTTGAGCTGTAGGCATGTCTGGGTGTTATTCTCAGAGAATAAAGAGATTAAATTCTAACATCAGTGGCTTATATTATATGATGCTTCGAGAAATCAAAACAAAACTGAAAAAGAAATCTGGTTACCCATGTTTCTGGAGAACTGGACTCGAGCCCCACCACCCTGTATAAGAGTGACGTTCGAAGTTTAACATGTACAAGTGTGTCTGATGAACCTATTTAAGGGTGGTTTATTTTCATTAACCCTGGTTCTTCTTTCAGCTAAAATTTGAACTGAACCGTCCTATTCAAATCACGAATATCTTTCTAGTACTTCCACACACCGCCATTTTATCGATGTACCGAACGAGAAACGAAAACCGATTTTAACAAATGGAATGCTACCCATTCATCGCAAGTAGCGCTTATTTGTTAAGTGAAACCGCTTCGAACACTTTAACTAACCTCGATATCGAATATCTCTGGAGAGACGTCTGCTGAATTTTGATGAAATCCTTAAGAAAATAATACCGGCACGTACGATCGTGATACAGCCGGAAGTTCTCCAGATTTTGATAACTTCTTGGTGCGTCCTTTGTGCGAATAAGCGGGAAAACTTTTAAAATGTATATCGTTGACAATGTAACCTAGATCGCGAGCTTTGAATAAAATTGCTTTGGTATATATAGATCCGTGACACCGATATGCGATTTTATGTGAAAGACAATTGCAAATGCTTAGCTTTTTGAAACATGGTCATTTTATTACGTTCTTATCACTTATTTGAGATGCGGCTTAGCAATTTTTTTCTAACTTTCCCATCCACCTTCTTTATGATTTTCATATTTTCATGTAAGCAGGTCTATCTCCGTCAGTCAACACGGTTTCATGAAGGGCAGGTCCACAGTTACTAACTTGCTACATCTTACTCAATACGTTTGTGAATCAATCGATAGACAACTTCAAACGGATGTAATATATACGGATTTCTCTAAAGCGTTTGATAGTTTATACCATAACATTCTACTCAATAAGTTATCTAGATTTGGTCTTTCAGATGCACTGTTGCTATTTTTCAGATCTTATTTATGTCATAGGAAACAATATGTTATGTGCAATGGACATAAGTCAAGCGAATACCCTGTAATGTCCGGTGTTCCTCAAGGATCTAATTTGGGACCTCTGTTATTTATTATGTTCATAAATGATATTTCTGAAGTTATCGATGTCGATTTTCTTATATATGCTGACGATATGAAACTTTTCTGTAGAGTCTCTAACATTGACGATTGTCATCGCTTGCAATGCAACATTGTAAGGGTTGACAGCTGGTGTCGTGAAAACAGACTTGTTTTGAATGATGCTAAGTGTCACGTTTTGTCGTTTACTTTAAAAACAGGGGCAATGATGTATGAATATAGTATTGGTGACAGGAAACTTGACAGACCTAGTACAATTAATGACTTGGGAGTCACATTTGACAGAAAACTTTCCTTCTCCTATCACATTGAAAATGCTGTTGTGGCTGCATCAAAGGCGTATGGTTTTATTGTAAGAAATACCGGTGATTTCCACAACTCCTTTACACTGAAAATACTGTACTATGCTTATGTAAGATCTAAGCTTGAGTATGCGTCCCTGGTATGGTATCCTCATCATCAAATATATATTGACCGCTTAGAATCCGTTCAAAGAAAGTTTTTAAAATACCTCTCATACAAAGCTGACGGAATATATCCCGCTATTGGCTTTCCTCAAAGTGAGTTGATGGCGAGACACAAAATCTATAATTTAGCGAGCAGACGCAAAATGAATTCACTTAAGTTCATTCACAAGCTCATCCATGGCATTATTGACTCCAGTGTCATCTTAGAACAACTCAACTTCTTAATTCCTAGATTAGCGTCACGAACTAGTTTAACTTTTTACTTAGCCAGGCCTAGGACTGACATACTTAAGTTTTCCCCTATATATATAATGTGCCGTAATTATAATTCAGTTAATAGCGTTTTAGATATATTTTCGTTTTGTGCGACTTTGGGAGACATTAATGCTTATTTTCGTTAATGCTTGCCGGTGTGATTGTTGAGTGCTGGGTAGGTAAAGCTAGAACGTTTTTTTCCTCCCAGTTCTGTTTTGAGGTTTTTTTTTGCAGCGTTTTAGCTTTCTCTAGATACATCCACAACATGCATTTGTTTATATCTTCATATTTATCCATCCTGTAATTGGCTATGGCTGTTGGATGTTGCTAAATAAATAAATAAATAAATAAATAAATGATGACACAGGAGACCGTAGTTTGACTGTTTACCCCATTTTGGTCACTGACCGTAGATGGCAAAGTATGGATGAGGAACTGAGACAAGAGAAGTGGTAGTACCACATGGTGATCGAGCAGTATAATTAACTCTCTTGCAGGTAAGCGGTTTAATCCTCAATCAGATGTCAAATAATAATAATAATCGTCTTTGTTACTATAAACTACAAAAGGTGAGATTAATCTCAAGGCTACTCTTACACACGACCTTCAGTAGCCATTGTACACTGATAATAATTTCAAATTCAACGTATTGTTACATTACATTAAACTATCTATTTGTATCTCGTATTTTCACATGTGCATAGCAACTAGTATTTTAAAGTTTTCGTATGGGTATTTTTTTTAACAACGGAAATGCATTGAAATGATAAACTGACTAATATGTAAAGTTTCTACAGAAAAGGCTTGAATGGGAGGACATAGCAAGAGATAAAAAGCTCCTATATCTAGATTATGGAGATTAGATCCGAAAATTAATTTATTTTCGAGGAATGAAGATGTGGATTGGTTACATAACTTAAGTACAAAAATTAGCAAATCATATTTACTAACGAAAATTTCAAACCAACTTGAATATAACATCTATCATCATCTATGCCTCTTCTCTCTTCTAAACATCTACAAAATGTAATTAAAATTCTTAGCTGGCAGGGTACGACGGATATTTTGGTACCTAGACAAATAACTACGAGTCTATCAATGCGATGTTGTTCCCAGTACTCAGTAGCATACCACTTTACTGGTGATAATTGAATCAGAAATATTGGAAACTGGGAGAGACAAAGATTCGATGCCGATGCTCCCTTTGAACTCCCGTAGTTTGTAAAAAATGCAAAAACGGGATATGCAAAATTCGGAAGAAATGCTGCAACCAATTTTCCAGATCAGGGAATAATACTGATATTGAAACTATCGAGCGGTGGCAATATTATCAACTTTCTCCAAATAGCTGGAGTTCATATTGCATAATGGTATTTTTATACAGAGTGACGCAGACGCATTTACTGGCAGCTCAGTTTTTTTTTTTTGGAAAAACGCTCTTACCCGTCGATTTTGTTTTCCACGGGGACACCAGTTTAGCAAAAAATTACGTTAACACGTGCAGCCCCCTGGGCGGGGGTGACACGAACCCGAAAATCTTAAATGGAAAGGGGGGTCGAGTGATACCTTATTTTAAAGGTCTTTCAATTCCCTTCAAAATGATGTAAAATACATGAGCTTCAGTTCAGTAGTTTTGATGATTTATTGATTTAAAGCTTAAAGTAGACTTAATAGGTACATCAGATTAGTTTGTACTATTTTCAGAAGAAATTTGACTAAAATAATTTACTTAATAAGTAAATGCTTTTCTTCACTACGCCCATGGTTTGTTTATCATTTTGTTGTTGAAAATAGCTATTGGAGCGTTTTTTTGTGGCAAAAAAGTTATTTCTTTAAGAAAGATAAGGAAATATCTCGTACTTATTTTAAATAGGAATTTAGTACATAGTTTGTGATTGATTTGACTAAACTTTGTTGCTAAAATAACTTTAACGCTTTATTACATAAGTTAATCATAGTATATTCCACAGCAGACAGAGTTGAAATTATTGAAATATTTTTCGGAAATAATCAGTGCGCTAATAGAACAGCAGAAATATTTAATGAGCGACATGAAAACAGTAACGTGCATCGAAAATATGTTCTAGAACTTGTAGATAAATTTCGGGAAACTGGGTCAGTCGCCAATAAAAAACGCAACATTGAAAATCCCATAATTAACGAAGCAATAGGAGTGGGGGTTTTAGAGCAAGTTTATGCAGATCCTACGTTAAGTACGCGCAAATTGGAGACTGTGTTTGGTGTTAGTCGACGTACTGTCCAACGGGTTCTAAAGGCCCATAGTTTTCATCCGTATAAAATTCACCTTGTACATGTACTTAATGAAGACGATTTTGATCGGCGATTACAATTTTGTGAAGATATAAGTGAACGAATTATAAACGATGAACATTATCTATTCAACACTTGCTATTCCGACGAATGTTGTTTTTTCTTAAATGGCGTAGTAAATCGTCATTACTACCGATATTGGTCCGATTCTAATCCCAGAATTTATCACGAGGTTCATTATAAAGGGAATTGAAAGACCTTTAAAATAAGGTATCACTCGATCCCCTTTCCATTTAAGATGTTGGGGGAGGTGTCACCCCCGCTTAGTGGGCTGCACGTGCTAAAGTGATTTTTTTACAAACTTGTGTCCCCCTCGAAAACAAAATCGACGGGTCTGAGCGTTTTTCAGAAAAAACTGAGCTGCCAGTATATGCGTCTGTTTCGTTTTCGATGAGCCACCCTGTATAGAATCTTCGGCCGCCCAGAGTCACTGTTGGTTTTGAATTCTGCATAAATGAGATCGAAACTGGAATTTGTATCGTTAATTTGGAACACAATTTACAAGAAAGTTTCTCAAATTTTCATCTTTTAAGATTGATGGTGCATATCTTGAGCAGGGTATATCTGAAAATGTATTATTGTCTATGTTTCAAATGCAGTCTTTAGAGCTGAAAACGAGGTGTGTATCAATTATTTTCTTATATAAGCCGCTGCACAATCAAATTGGTTCTAATGAGATTGTGGCTCTACTAAAGTCTTCGAACCAGTACCGTTAAAGCTTTTTATTGTTACAGGATTCTCAAAAATTTATTTTTGAAAGCAGCCAGATTTGTAATACGTGAAACTTTTATTGCCATATCTAATTATTGTGATATACAGTCTGACAGTTTAAACAGCATTCTGGGAGTTCTTTCCTTTAGAATCGCTTGCTTTTTGTATGTTTACTATTTTTGTTAGTTTGATTCATCTCTTAGGATTGTCCTGTAAATGGTTTTATTAACTATTGAGCAATAAACGCTATTTATTTATAACCACTTCTTACCAGTGCCTCATAGATCGCACGTTATAAGTAATCAAGCAAAAGTAAGAATGAATGGTAAAAAATACATATAAGAGTAATGAAACACCTTTATTATAAAGTGATTAGTTCTTACTACTTATTATACACTGTCAAGAAATAAAACGAACTGTCCTTCATTTAATATAGTATACAGATGCTAGTATGTATGAATCTGACTTTTCATTGCGTTTCTTTGCTTGTGGAAGCTACCAACTTGACGTAGACAGGAATCAGACTGTAACTTTCAGGCGGCCATCTGTCTCAACTCAGATTATGTTGCTATCATTGGAGAAAGCACCGTTGCCAAGATGTGCCAGGCGGATCAAACAGCAACGTGAAAAAGGTCTGCTTTCAAGCTAAAGAACGAGAACACCGCGATCCATACCGCTTGTTTGTTTCTCGTAAGCAAACAGTTACATTCCAACCTCTTTTCATACTTTCATTTTCAATGTAGTATTAATTTGTGAGAATCTCTTACTTTTATCTTTTTCAGCTCATTGCAGCGCTAAGCGAGGCTGATCTGCCAGGAGTCAAAACTACCTCGGGGACTTTTAAAAAAATCGAATCTGAACCCTAAACTTAATCCGGTCCTGAACTTGAGGAAGATTTATGTCCTGGCTATGAATGATATAAGTTTCTCCATTATGGCTCTTACAAAGGGCCGAACATAACATGAAGGTTCACTAACCCAAGATTTCTCAGCAGGACCTACAACTCAAGTTTAGAGGGAATATTTCTATAGTATAGTGAATTGGCAATCTTTTTACGGATGAAATAAAGGACGCCGGCCGCTCTTTATTTAGTGCAAAATCGATAAAAATGTCGTTTGGGAACAAATCTTATTGCCTCAGTGGCGGCTCTGCGTAGACACTGGGGAGTTGTCTCGGAAAATTCCGACTTCAGCAGTCCCGGGATTTTCAAGGACTTTGAATCGAACTTTAGAACCGGGTTCTTGAAGCGTTATCCGGGTTCATTCGTTACTTCCGGGACTATACAAAATTTTGTCCAAAATTCGGTATCAAATTTCGTAAAAAAATGCGTACCTGGATATAGTTCCCAATTATCTTACCACTTACAATTCTGTCTTTCACGTTAAAAAAAGTTTATAATAAATTTCGTACGAAATCATGCGCAGTCGGTAGAAAAAACTATAACTGTCAGCTTTGACCTGCCATTTTTCACGTCAAATTCATACTAACGACACTTTTCGTTGAGGGTTGCTTCTTTAATCCTTCATTACTTTAAACGAATAGATAATTATAGAATATTATATGGGACAGCGATCTGCGTTGTAGCTGCCCACCTTATGAAAAAATAAAGTACACGCAACCCTAAAAGAATTTGGTGTCGAAAATGGATCAGAGAGGGCATCGTGTGCTTCATGTGCTGAATAAAGAGCTTCTAGTGGCGGATCCACTCACATAGGGTGTTTTTATACACCGGTGTACAATACGGGTCTCCTTTCTCGTTAATTGAAGGCAGAATATCAAGAACATAACTGCAATGAAAGCGTTTGAGGTCTTATCATTACAAAATATCAAGAAAATATCAAGGTGCTAAAACAGAACATATTAGTAGTGCTCCAAATGCACAGTAGGTGTCTGCAAGCCTTTAACATAGTATTAGAACAGTCTTTAAGGAATTTAGCACTCAATTTGTTCATACAAAATGATGTACTAAATGCTGTCCGACATGACCTTGATTTTGTACGAAATTTTGCGTTCTAAATTCAGCAAACAAAAATGCATCGTGACAAAAAGGAAGCGAAAGTGCACATCGGGGTTCCATTACACGTAATCAAATGACAGCGCGCACGCTTGAGCGGCATGAAGGGAAGCGTGTCCCGGTAGACACGTGCGGATGTCAAATATCCGCGGTTCTCTCCACAACACGTGCTCGCGAATTCATTTCTTCTAAATACAAGAGAACTACCTAAGGATAGTAGAACCAGGGAAAGTCTCCTGAGGTAGATAGTTCCACAATCTCGACACTCTAGCGATAAAGGAGCGGTCGCATCATGGAGATCTAGATCGGTGCGAAAGGGTCCAAAGAATACTGGAGTGTGGCTCATTTTAGCGCCCATGAAGTTAGTACCATTATCTGAAAAAAACTGTATAGCATAACTATCACTTTTGGTAACAATGAGGCACCCTTGTAACATCGACGCTTATTATTATTAAATATTCGCCACGCGTCGAGAAGTATCGACCGCCATCTACCAAACTTCGATAAAAGCTCGCCTTCAGACTAGAAAACGCGGGAGTGCTTCTGGACTCGTCAGTTCGCAGATAAATACACGCACAGAGGGCAGGGAGAGTCAGACGCGGCGGATGAGTCAACAGCGCGGAGCACCATAGTTCCGTCGACAAGGTAACACATTAATTGAAGTGTTGTATTAAATTGGTGTGAGAGTAATAAATTAGGAGCAAAATGTAGTCAGGGCGGCAGCACCTCAGACGTGTGAGCAGTACTCAAGGCTAGATCTTATCTGGACCTTGTAAAGAGTGTGGAGAAACGTACTTATTAACCGTAAATAAATGACCTAGTTTTTTCCTTGCACCTGCCGGTGTTCGTATCAGATCTAGTCATCGGTGACCAGATGAAATGTACGGCTTTTAAGTAGAAATCTGCCATCGGTTGAAACCAGATGAGGGGTAGAGCGCTAAATTTTTACATCATGGTGGTATATGACATCGCGAACCACTCCCTGCGCAAGTGTCAAGTGGCAGGTTAGTACTGTTAGTACTGTTCTCATTGTAAGCTGTCAGCACTTGAGAGTCAGCATTGCTTGCCAGCTTTGCATGCAGATCCTAATATTTTTGCCTATGACATTTCTGTAGGCAATTTCCTTTACGACCATAGACTATTTAGACCGTGTTTTTCAATCGCAATTTAACTGCAACTTGACTGATAACCAGAAGTTAAGTCTCAAAAAATGTTTTTCAATATCAAGTTTCTCCTAAAGTGGTAGTTAACGAGGGGACCATGTATGAGATAACCATGAAGTTGAAGTCAAATCATAATCTCCAATGTGCTTGACAATGACACGAGGCACAAATACCAAACGACACGAAACGTATATAGCTCGATAATTCAGGTCTAAAACGGTTTATATATTTTTAAGCAGAACTTGAAAAACGAATTCACAGACAACTGATGGTCAACTTACAAGTCATAGTTACCTAACTTAAAAGTTAACCAGTTCGCCTTAGAATGCACATAGAAGCTCCTAGAGTATACAGGGTGGCGCATCGAAAACGAAACAGACGCATTCACTGGCAGCTCAGTTTTTTTTTAAACGCTCAGACCCGTCGATTTTAGTAATTTAACAATGAAGAATGAACTTACCCGTTAGGCAAGTAAATGTCGAAAATGGCCACCGTGACTCTTCATGCAAAACCTTGCTCAAAACGTTGCCGCATGTTTTGCAATATTTGAGGAGTAATTTGAAGGCACTCATTCACAATTCTTTGTCGCAGGTCTTCTAATGATGTTGGCTGAGTAGCATAGATTTTGCTTTTTAAATGACCCCACATAAAGAAATCCAAAAGTGATAAATCTGGGGATCTTGGGGGCCATTCAATGGCACATCTTCTACCAATCCATCGTTCTGGAAACGTCTGATCTAAATATTGTCGAACACGTAATGCGTAATGTGGTGGGGCACCATCCTGTTGGAACATCAACCTATCCGCAATGTACCGCCGATCATTCTGATTTTCAATTATGGCTGTTAATGCAGGATCTATGGCGTCTTCCAGTAATTCCAAATACATTTCACCGGTCAAATTTCCAGGTAAGAAAAAAGGACCAACTAAATGATCGCCAAAAGGAACATTCGTCGGAAAAGCAAGTGTTGAATAGAAAATGTTCATCGTTTATAATTCGTTCACTCATATCTTCACAAAATTGTAATCGCCGATCAAAATCGTCTACATTAAGTTCTTGTACCAGGTGAATTTTATACGGATGAAAACTATGGGCCTTTAGAATCCGTTGGACAGTACGTCGTCTAACACCACACACAGTCTCTAATTTGCGGGTACTTAACGTAGGATCTACATAAACTTGCCCTAAGCCCCCCACTTCTATTGCTTCGTTCCTTATGGGATTTTCAATGTTGCGTTTTTTATTGGCGGCTGACCCAGTTTCCCGAAATTTAGCTACAAGTTCTAAAACATATTTTCGATGCACGTTACTGTTCTTATGTTGCTCATTAAATATTTCTGCTGTTCTATTAGCGCACTGATTATTTCCAAAAAATATTTCGATAATTTCAACTCTTCCTGCTGTAGAATATACCATGATTAATTTATGTAATAATGCGTTACAAGTTATTTTAGCAACAGGTATCACTCGACCCCCCTTTCCATTTAAGATTTTAAGGTTGGTGTCACCCCCGCCCAGGGGGCTGCACGTGTTAACGTAATTTTTTGCCACTCGAAAACAAAATCAAGGGGTCTGAGCGTTTTCGATGCGCCACCCTGTATATACTACGTAGCCACTCCCATCATTTTCTTAAATTCATCAGTGAAAATGTCAACACCTTCCTTGATCTAATTTTCAGGAGCTGACGTAATAGCATAGGGTTGGCCAAATGACATACTACAGATTGACAAGGGTACAAACGATTCCTAATCAAAATCTTAAATATCCTCGCTACGCCACTGAGCACAGGAAAAAGATATAGCGAAAGTTAGGGATGTAAGAAAAAGAAAAACATCGATAAGGGAACTTTTATTATTTCGTTTTGCTGTGAGAAAGAAGGAACAGTCGACCGGAAAGATTAAGGAGTTAATCGAGCTTTGCTGGACAGAGATGATGAAGTTGTGGATGGTGGTGGTGCACTTACCTTCCACTTAGAAATATTAGTTACACACTTATAAAGTTCAATTTTCACTTCACATGCTCAAGCGAAATTTTTCAAGTTTTTGGTGGACTTTTGGAGATACCTGCATCACCAAGGTTCATAATCATTCCAGGTCGGACGCGGTTGCACCGAGTTGCAATTCAAAAAATGTACTTCCTCAAATATTTTAATAATTGACTGTGGCAACTAGTTTATAGTTGAAATCACAGGTTTTTCAAATTCGGAAACGGTAAAACATTCGAAGTCGCTTAGATGAGAGTAAAGTTGCGTCTTTACGTGACTAACACACATTAACAACCATTTTTTTCTCCTTTCGCGTCTTGTCCTTCAGGTTCAACTTTCTTTTTTCATATAGACGCCAGATTGGATTTTTACTCAGGTGAATAGGGTTTATAATTCTGATTTAGAAAATGTTCAAAATACCATACTTGACATTGCCAAGCCATAGTTATTTCAGAAAAACAGAATTGTCTAAGCAGTACCTGAAAGTACCAGATAGTGATTTGTTTCGTATACCATTCCAGACCTCAAATTGAACATAGTAGAGTTCCGAAGAAGGGAAATAGACCGAGAAGTGAACAATGTCCAGAGTAGAGTCAGGCCTTGCCTACAAAATATCAGAGAGGTTTTGAACATCCACTACGATTTACCTCTGTTTGTCTATGATTATTATTGTTACCATCAATACAGTTTTCATTTCGGGATCAGGTTGCACTATACCTTTTTATTTCCTTATAATGTTCGTTCCAACAAATTCATAGCCAACTAACGCAATATATCGCTGGATTTAAGACTACAAACTCCATTTATATCTATAAAATTACAGTATAGCTTCCATATGAAACAGCAAAGTGATGGAAGCCGAAAGCATAAACCTCAAATTGAAAATCTGACTACGCCATCTTGTAGCGGAGAAAAAGTGGCAATGACAGCACGCAATTTACTTTGAAATGCCATGTCAAGTAAAGTTAGGAAAAATAAAAAATGCTTTTGCGATAAGTCTGGTATTCGAAACAAATGATCATTTAATGATTTCAAGGTTTTCCAAGTAAATACGCTTTTTTTAATAATTAAATTAATTAAAAACTCTCTTAATCTGTATAAAAATCCAATCTAGCGTCCATAAGAAAAAATGAAGTTGATGCTGGAGGACAAGAAACGCAACGTCATATTTAAACTCTAATCATGCAATTTTGTAAAGTAAAAACAGTGGCAATGCTAATACGCAATTCATTTTGATATTCCTTTACAAAGTCGGGAGAAAATAAAACGATTTTGGAGACATTCGATTTGTTCCGCCTGATTGATTCCATAAAAAGGATCACTTCAATAAACCGACTTAAATCTGAGCTAAAAAGCTACTTTACCAGTAACTGTTTTAATGTAATTAGCGACAGTTTTTAAATATTGTTTTCCACACTCGTTTCAACTTGTTTGTTGCTGCACGTTTTGTGTTTGTTTGATTTTTATTTATTCAATAGACATTTATTTATTGTATTTTGACGAAATATTAATGCATTTCAAAAAGAAAATAAATTAATTTTTATTTCCTATGGCATTGTGACGTAACCGCAAAAAACATAAAAAGAACTGTACTTCATTCAGCTCAGTTTAAATATAGTAGTTTCTAAACAATTTCTGTCAGTTTGGCAACATTGCTTCAGATGTCGCCCATCTATGAGCAAACCACCAAACCAAGGACGCTTCACTCATGTGATCTTGGTTATATATTTATATATTTCTCACATACTAAAGAAAATTAGATTCATAGCATATAAAATAAAATTTCTAACCGGTATATTAACTGAATATTCTCTACGAATAATATATCAAGCTTTAGTCGAGCCACATATAACATATGGTATAGTAGTGTGGGGTGCTGCATGCACGACATACTTTTAACGATTTAGATGTACTTCAAAGAAGAAGTTTAAAATCAATGTTAGGCAAATCAAAATTATACGCAACTAATGACTTATATAATGATGCACAAGTGTATGATACTAAACAACTTTACTTCTTACATACCATCACTCATTATCACAAAACTATTAGTGAACACGACATAATTAAACATAATCATAAAACCAGATATAAATTATGCGCAAAAAATGTTCCTAAACCAAACAAATCCCTAATGAAACGATGTCACCTGTATATAGCTCCAAAATTGTACGAACATTTACCAAATAATTCAACACAATTACGCAATACATTAGGCTTCAAAAAAAAAATTAAAAAAAATTATTAACACGATTGGGAGAAATCAAATTAATAAAATAATCTCAAATATTACACAATAAATACTCTACCATTCTTACCAATAATTTCTTTTTTCTCTCTATTTTATTATATTTTGCAATTCAACATACATATGATCCATGCACAGGCGTTGTCCTCCTATGGATATATTATATTTATTTACTCGTTTCATGTTCCCTGTATTTTAGAGTAAATAAATATTATTATTATTATTATATTATTATTAACTAGTAATAGAAACCCAAGGTCAATGGAGTCAAACGGCATTCCACGATGTATCTTCTCTTCGTATAACTATTCTTTGGTATTATTATAAGAACTGTATGCGCAGAACGCCGTGGTGATCGCAACATTGAAGCTCTCACTGCCTCAACGTTTTTAGGTGATTTGGAGGGCCGCTGGACTCTAGTTGTTCGTCTTGTTGTACTTGCTATTTCTCTGAACGAGGTGACCCAATTCATTTCCGATCCGGGACAGGAGCCAATAGGGCTAAATTAAAGCGATTCTGTAAGGCGCGCTGGGTTGCGATCAGTGCTGCCAGGTGTGGTGAAATTTCACCAGATCTAGCGATCTTATGAATAATCTGAAAAACTTTTTGAAAAATGGTAATTTCTGGTGATATTTAAAATTTCATCGATTTTGAATATTTTTAAGAATCTTTCAACCAGTTCCGCGTTTCGTGGCTTCGCATATTGTATCGTTACGTAACGATCTAGTCTGGACATCACTACGGTCTGCAATATCCTTCCGGTGATTCTCCAAAGCTGGTGTGGGATTCACCAGAGTATTTTCCTTGTTCTTGTTTTTGTTTTCGTAATTTCGTTTCGCCCTGAACATGTTACCCATTATCTGATAGTAATCCATGATTACATCAGTGCTTTTTTATAATTTGTATTTTCTAAAGAATATAGTGTTCACCATTTTAAATCCTATCAAGCAGGATAAAGTACGTTTTCGCATTTTAAAATTTGCAAAAGTAAGTAATTGACACGATAGATAACTGATTTTTAATTTTCTTTTAATTTCATATTAGCAATTATTAGGAAACGTTTTTTAGTTTAGTTTAGTTTCTTTCAGTTTGGCAACATTGCTTCAGATGTCACCCCATCTATGAGCGAACCTGCAAACCAAGTACGCTTCACTCATTCGCTGTGATCTTGGTTTAACTAGTAATAGAAACCCAAGGTCAATGGTATTATCATGAAAATTGTACGCGCAGAATGCTGTGGTGTTCGCAACATTGAAGCTCTCACTGCCTCAATGTGTTTAGGTGATTTAGAGGGCCGATGGACTCCTGAACGAGGTGACCCAATTCATTTCCGATCCGGGACAGGAGCCAATAGAGCTAAATTAAAGCGATTCTGCAAGGCGCTCTGGGTTGCGATCAGTGCTGCCAGGTGTGGTGAAATTTCCTTAGATCTGGCGATCTAGAGTGCAAAGAAGTGTAGACACTGTGGTTAGGTGCTGTCAGGCATGGCTTCGAGAAGGCCGTACGCAAAGAGCAAGGGGCACGGACGCTGCCGTAGAACAACAGACCGTGAAGATCGTTGCCTAAGATTATTGGCCTTAAGGGACCGTTTCTCCACTACCAGGTCCATTGCAAATGAATGGTTTGCAGAACACGGAAGACCTATTGGCATGCGAAGTGTTTACCGACGAATGTGAAGTTTTGGCTTGTTTTCATACCGGCCACACTGGGTCCTCCCTTTAACTCGAGAACACCGACGTAATCGCCTTGAGTGGTGCAGACAACGGTCACTCTGGAATCAGGAATGGCACAGTATTGTCTTTAGTGACGAGTCTCGATTTTGTTTAGGCATGCACGATGGTCGTGTCAGGGTTAGAACGCGACGTGGTGAAAGGAGGAATCCACAGTTTTTTGTTGAAAGACATGTTCATCACACTGGTGGAGTTATGGTTTGGGTAGCTATAGCTTATGGTTCCAGGTCACCTTTAATCTTCATCAGAGGTAACATGAACGCGCAGCGTTATATCCACGAAGTTCTAGAACCCCATCTTTTACCCTATCTTGACACCCTGGCAGATCCAACTTTCCAACAAGATAATGCCCGACCACATGTTGCAAGAGTCACAATAGACTTCTTTCAACATAATGATGTCACATTGTTACCATGGCCACCAAGATCTCCCGACTTATCCCCAATTGAGCACGTGTGGGATATGATGGGTAGGAAATTGCTCAATTTGCAACGTCCTCCTCAGACTCTAGAAGCACTTCGAGAGGAGTTGGTGGTTGCCTGGAATGAGATACCACAGGAGGACATTGACCACCTGATCAGAAGCTTGCCTAGGCGCGTTGGAGAATGCGTAGCACATCAGGGTGCATCCACACATTATTAAGGGTCAAAGGGCTATAAAGCAGTGCAATCATTTCGAAATTTTTATCATTTACTTATTATGCTTTATTAAGTACTTATACAAAATTTTATTAAAATAAAACCATTTAAACTGGGTGTTCGGATTTATATGTCACTTAGTATATGATGCTTTCTGCTCTATGAACACTGCAATTTTTTTAATCACTCTCTAACTGAAGTAATGTCACTTCAGTCATCGCTTTTTGCACAGTTTCTCAGTAGCCAATCTACGTGTTGTCACAGACCAAAATCACGTAACTTTTTTTACTATTTTGATCACTTACTAGTAATTTGAATTCCTCTTTATTGACGGTAGAGTGTCCATGCCTAGGCTAAACCCTTTTTAATGATTTTCTTTTGGTAAATTTCATAGTTTAGTGATTGTTTAATTTCACACGTATTATACCTTTCTTTCTCAGTGATTCGGTATTATGTTGATAAAAAACCCCGTTGTTTGGTTTCCTATCTTCTTCAAAGTCACTCATTTAACCTTCCTTTATAAAGTTAGGTGTTTCGTGTCAGGCACTTTCCTCCTGAGATTGTGGTATGAGCGCCATTTGTTTAACCACCAGATTATGGGATATTAGGTGCCGGACACCAGTTTGTGGAGTCGTACCATTTCATATTGTACATTGGGTTTAGTTGTTTAAGTTTGGGTGCTACCCCGTCCATTTTCTTATGGGATTTTAATCTTCAGCGTTGGAAGGAATTGCGGAGAACCACAACACATTTCTCCAGTTTTTTTTGTAGATGTTTTGCAGCTGGTATTGCCGGAAGCCGTCTCTTCCCTTTGACAAAAAAAAAGTTACGTGATCTTGGCACGTGACAATGTGTGCTAAAAATATTTCCCCCGTTCTCGGGTTTCTTGTAAATGCCACAATTTCGCGCATGCCACCGCTGGTATTTTGCGTACATAAAGAAGCGCGTCGGTTATGGATATCTTAATATTGTGCTGTTGACGCCACGTTTTGTAGTAAACACAGTAAAACTAGAAATAGGTGGGAGTATAACCGGGAATCCCCTTCTGTATCTCCTCCCTAGCTAACCCGCGTATTCGCAACGTTCTCCATTCGCAGCATCCGACTGTCTGGCGCCAGAAGGCGATGAAATTAATGCCGATGGCCGCTCCGGTTGCCAGTTTGTTGCTATATCGTAGTACGGGCACTTTTGGACGCCGATGTCACTTCCAGGAGGCTGGAAGTTTGCTCAAACTCTTATTCAACGCGTTCAAAAAAAAAGGATCGAGTGCTATCTTTACACCTACAGGTCTAGGTATTGTTCTGATGCTTGTGAGTTAGCGCTGCCATTCGCCCCGTATTTGATCTAGTTCAGATGGCATCCAGAGGCGACAAAGTTGTCTAAGGAGGAACGAAACCTGTCAAAAATAATATTGATAATAATAACACTTTTATTCCAATCGACCAAGTGTACTAAGGGTGGATTTCACCACGGTTATCAAATTAACAGTCCGTTATTCTCCACCTATAGGGTAACAGTCCGTCAAATACAGCGAACGAGCTTCAACATCCAATCAACAAATTTTAACAACCAATAGCTATGGAATGTTGAAGACAAAATACTATCAAAGTGACAGATGACAGCTTGTCATTGAAACATCACCAGCTTAGTGAATATTAAGAAATTACATATGATTTAGTCAAAATTTAAAAAATTGTTCGATTTTTGAATAAAATTCAAGTTTTTATTTAATGCTGTCGATTGTTTGCTCATGTTTATATTATTTTTTTCAATTGACCGTGTGTTTTTTCCTATAAACCTCTTGCAGATAGCCATTAAGCACCTACTTGATGACAGGCTCTACCAAACATTTCATAGATATTGCTCGTTTCCAAACATTCATTCATTTACTTGCCGTTCATCAGTAGGTACCAATATAGCACGGCCGATTGATATTCCCACAAAATCATTCAAGATTTTTGATGTCCATACATCCACAGTCAAATATAAATACAAATTTAAAACCTGCAAAAAAATAGAATTTGCAATAACTTTCTTGTTTCACTGAGTACACATTCTAGGTTATATTTATATTAGACATTATTTGTATAACAGCTGATTATTACATTTTAAAACTCCCCAACGAGTGACACATGTGTGCGATCCGTCAACCCTTGGTCCCAGTGGAGTAAACTCCGCCAATTGTTGAAATACAGGGTGTCCCAGAAGTCGACGTCAAGCCAAAACCGGGTGATAGGCAAAGTCATAACAGCTATCAGAAAAATATTTAAAAAAAATTCATGTACGTGTTTTGAAAATTATAGGTCTTTGAAAAAAATATAGAAATTTCACACCCTACGGCAGTCTGCCAACTCCTGTTACTACAAATATTAACTTTAATTGGATTTTATTTTTATAATGTAATGATGAATAATGCATCTTCAAAGTGGTGTCTCAACCTTACTGCCAACTTTTCTCGTTCAGGAAAAATTGCCACTTATTTCCCAACCAAGTATTCCAAAGTAAAACTTTGCTCAACTTTAACTGGCTGTACTGGAAAAAAATGTACTACGACAGTTTGCAAGTAATCTTAAAAGTTGGCGCATTTAATAAGGATTCCAAAATGGTATATCACTTAGAAGATTACTCGTTAACTTATGCACAATTTTTATTTGAAGAAAAACTGATGAAATTTTCTCAAAATTTCCTAATTAAACAGCGATTATGAAAACGCACAAGGACCTTTAAGAATAACTGTTTGCACAACAGTGGGTGTCAAAATGCTGCTGATGCTGATTTACAGCAAATGCTCAAACTGTTTTCCTTCAGCCGCAATACACGCTCGACATCTTCTTAAAAAAGATCGGGTTATTAAACGAGCGAATCCACGGTTATTAACAAACTCAGCTGCTTCTAATAGTCTTTGCCGTAGCTCAGCTATATTTTGAATCGGCTTGAAATACACTTTTCCTTTTACAGTTCCCCAGTAAAAAAATCTAACGAATTCAAATCTGGTGACCGGGCTGGCCACGGTATTGTACCAGACCGCCCTATCCATCTGCCTTAAAAGTTTTGATCGAGATACGCTCTCACTGAGAGTGCATAGTGCGGTGGGCAGCCATCATCCTGAAACCACATGTCCCTATAAATACTCAGTGGCACGTCCTCCAATAAATTTTCTAAATGATTTTGCAAAAAACCTAAATAAACCTCAGCATTCAAAGCCTCTGGGAACTCAAACGGACCGATTATTTTACCATTTAAAATTCCTGTCCAATGGTTTATCTTGAAGCGATATTGAGATTTATCTTCTCTCATCAAATGTGGGTTTGCTACGTGCCACTCGTGTAAGTTATACAGGTTCATGTACCCATCTTTCTTAAATGTGGTCTCTTCCGACCATAAAATTTTTTCAAAGAACTGTGGATCTTTCCTGTGTCTTTCTAACATTGTACGACAAAAAGCAACTCGGGGCTCATAATCCCGGGCAGGAGAGGTTGAACACGCTGTATGTGGTATGGATGAAGCACATCACTTACTTGCTATTGCACACTTTGATACCGATCAGTACTCGTTCGCTTACTGCGCATCTTTACATGTTCGTGCTTGTTGATTTCGTACTGTTACTAATTTTGGATTCGTGAACTGGACTGTTGATCGCTTGTGATTTGGAATTGGACTGTTTAATTGCTCTTCAAAACAACATTTGCTTTCCTTAGACTATCTTTGATAGTGTGATTGTGCAGTGCCGCTATGTCCGTGTACACCGTACAAGAATACACTAACATGCACCTCGTTTATGGGGAATGCAGATGCCACGCTAGTGCTGCAGCGAGACTTTACTGTGAGAGGTACCCGAATGCAGCTCGTCATCCAGATCATAGAGTATTCACAAATGTGCACCGCTTACTGTTCTCAGAGGGCCAACTACCAAACCAATCACACGGTCAGGGAAGATCTTTCCTTCCTTACGAAAACGTGGTGCTAGGAGCTGTCGAAGAAGACCCGATTACTTCAGTGCGTGCAATAGAACCAAAAGTACAGCCCATAGAATCTTGCAAAAAGACGTGCTCCATCCTTACCACGTACAGCGTGTTCAAGCTCTTCTGCCCCGGGATTATGAGCCCCGAGTTGCTTTTTGTCGCACAATGTTAGAAAGGCACAGGGAAGATCCACGGTTCTTTGAAAAAATGTTATGGTCAGATGAGACCACATTTAAGAAAGATGGGTACATGAACCTGCATAACTTACACGAGTGGCACGTAGCAAACCCACATTTGATGAGAGAAGATAAATCTCAATATCGCTTCAAGATAAACCATTGGACAGGAATTTTAAATGGTAAAATAATCGGTCCGTTGAGTTTCCAGAGACTTTGACTGCTGAGGTTTATTTAGGTTTTTTGCAATATCATTTTGAAAATTTATTGGAGGACGTGCCACTGAGTATATACAGGGACATGTGGTTTCAGCATGATGGCTGCCCAGCGCACTATGCACTCTCAGTGAGAGAGTATCTCGATCAAAACTTTCCAGGCAGATGGATAGGGCGGTCTGGTACAATACCGTGGCCAGCCCGGTCACCAGATTTGAATCCGTTAGATTTTTTTTACTGGGGAACTGTAAAAGGAAAAGTGTATTTCAAGCCGATTCAAAATGTAGCTGAGCTATGGCAAAGACTATTGGAAGCAGCTGAGTTTGTTAATAACCGTGGATTCGCTCGTTTAATAACCCGATCTTTTTTAAGATGTCGAGCGTGTATTGCGGCTGAAGGAAAACAGTTTGAGCATTTTCTGTAAAGGTAAATCATCATCAGCAGCATTTTGACGCCCACTGTTGTGCAAACAGTTATCCTTGAGGGTCCTTGTGCGTTTTCATAATCGCTGTTTAATTAGGAAATTTTGAAAAATTTTCATCAGTTTTTCTTCAAATAAAAATTGTGCATAAGTTAACGAGTAATCTTCTAAGTGTTATACCATTTTGGAATCGTTATTAAATGCGCCAACTTTTAAGGTTACTTGCCAAACTCTCGTAGTACATTTTTTCCAGTACAGCCAGTTAAAGTTGAGCAAAGTTTTACTTTGGAATACTTGGTTGGGAAATAAGTGGCAATTTTTCCTGAACAAGAAAAGTTGGCAGTAAGGTTGAGACACCAGTTTGAAGATGCATTATTCATCATTACATTGTGAAAATAAAATTCAAAAAAAGTTAATATTTGTAGTAACAGGAGTTGACAGACTGCCGTAGCGTGTGAAATTTCTATATCTTTTCCAAAGACCTATAATTTTCAGAACACATACATAACATTTTTTTAAATATTTTTTTGATAGCTGTTATGACTTTGCCTATCACCCGGTTTCGGCTTTACGTCGACTTTTGGGACACCCTGTATACTCTACTATCCTTTATAAGCCTAAGTGTGGAATTTTTCCCAAAATCGTTGCACAACACTTGAAAAGATGCAAATGAAAATTTAAAATTATTTCCATGACGCCGCAAAGTAGCTCCCTCGATACCTCGGGCCTATACATCTTGACAATACGGATGTTCGATACGATCATATATTTAGAAGTATCGATACTTTTGCTTCCCATACCCGATATTTTGGATCGATATTTTTATTTACGACACTTGGGTGTATCGATACATTTCACGAGTATCGTCATCTTTCGGTCTGTGTCAGAAAGAGTGACTAACTTCAGATTACTTGTCTTCTTTGTTTCCTTAGGCTGGATAATTTTATTCCAATACTTTAGTACAATACAAAGACATAAATATTTTATCTTCGCTATTTGTCCTTCTTTACAAAAAATACTTTTTGTGTGTATGCAGTCGGAGAATTTGGTTTTCCTGCACTATACAGCCCCGAAAAGGGGGGAGGATATACAACCACTGTTACTAGGTTACTGAACTCGTAAATTCCTGTCGTGTGATGCGGATTGAATCAGATCATTGCTGCGCATTTGTATTCTTTGGATATGTAAAAAGTATTAAAGTTGATGTGAAAGAGAGAATAAGAGGAACTGACTTATTTTGTATATTATCGACAAAACTGTGATCGAGTAATCTATGCTAACTGAAAATCAACTATAATAAAGTAGTGGGGGTTTCTACTGGAGGTGTTTCAGAACATCGTGTGTGAAAGGAAGATCGATATGCGCCAATCTAGCGGAAAGGAAACTTTGGCTACAGTAAAACTATGCCCATGGTTCGTTTTGTCGTACCAAAAAACCGTTGTATACGAATTTTCACTGTTATACATCAAATATTGTTCGAAATATTTAAAAAAAAACTATTTTAGAAAGTAAATTTAAACACCCTGTATTTCGGAAGCCACGCATTTTTCGATCCATGTTTATATAGACTTTATGCATTAATTTTAAAAGTTCTATCGAATCTTAAAGTTATGCAACAATAAACTGAAGCACTCTGTATATATTAAATAACAGTGGACCCTAAGACTGTTGCTTGAGCAGGTATCTAACCATTCTAGTAGATTTCAAAATCTTTTGCTGCACTGGATATAATTTATATTGGTCAATTATATTATATTACTTTTTTATAAATTGCTGATTTCAAAGCATTTGTTGATTAGGTGAGTGTTTCTATTATGTCCGCAGCTATAATTTTCAAATCTTCGTTTTTAATACCGTCAAATCTAGAACTTTTTCTATTTCTTAAGGACATAATAGTGGTGTATACTTCACGTTATTTTCCTTTTTCCAAAATAAACTAGTCTAAATATCTTTTTGGGAACTGAGTATGCTACTTGCTAAGTTCTCATCTACATTAGTAAAAAATTGTACAAATTCATCGCATATTTAATTAATATTTTTGATTACTGCTGTGTTTAAATCAGTGACGATCTATTTAAATGTTGTTCCTCTAGTAATTAATTAAAAACATCGTCGAAAATGGAGATTTCTTCGGTGTTCCGGTAAATAAGTAAAATCGAAAGGCTTGGCAACAATGTTCTCAACCCATTTGACAGTCATCATCTTATCCTTTGTCTTGTAAATCTTATACTGGAATTTCTTGTAATTTTGGAAAAGTATAATTTTGGATTGTGTATTTATGAAAGATCGGCTTTTCTGAAACGCTATCTCAACTGATCAATAATATATAAAACTACCAATTCGGTAGTGTTTTCTCATTACTTTTGCGCGAGGTAAATTAGCACCACCCGATTCCATGAATTCAGTTTCTATTTTTTATCAATAATGATGTAAATATTCCAGTTACACATTCACCATTAGCATAAGCAATACAGGGTGTCACATGCCATACATAGAGCTGGATCGATCATTCAAAAAGTTAACGTTACATCAATATGAAAAATTGGGGTTATGGTATAATTAATATTGGAATTTTAAAACATTATCTCTGACATATCTGGTAATGTGCTCTTGTCTGTGTATATCGTTGTGACAAAACATCATACAACAATTTTGAAGGTTTTGAATTTTCTCTGTTAGAAAATTATAATAACTGTAATTCCAGAATCTATATGTGTAAGAATTAGTGAATTAACAAGTCTTGCTTTAGTATCACTTTGCAATAAATTATTGTATCTCCAGAAAGATTTATATTTAAAATAACATACACCAAGTTCAGTTAGAACATAATCCCCAAAACATAAATTTGTATCTAACATTATTCCTAAATTTTTAATTTCATCCACGATTTCAATAACGGTTCCATCTAAAACTATATCGGTTTGCATGCTTTATAAATTTGGCCATCATCCGCATAGAAATGTACACACTCCAATCAGATGTTATACAATCTATCAAATCTGAAGTGTAAAAACCAAACAGTATAGGACCTAAAGCACTTCCTTGTGGAACACCTGGTTGTTCCGGAAGTGGTACCAAGTTACATATTTTGGATAGGACACCCTGTATATTTTTTAATTTTTGAAAGTACACTTTATGTATAACATCCGATACCTAACTGTAACCTACTTCAGTAGACTTCATTTGATATTTGATAATTAATAGATAATACAGGGTGGTCATAAAAATCCGATGAATATCAAATTGAACAAAATACAAAAACGCTCTATTTTCAAAATCTGATCATGTCAATCAATATAATTATAAGTATATTTTTATAACTCATGTTTTAATAATTTTCCGCGTCATGGCCAATCATGATGAACTTGAAATAAAAAACTGTATGGAAAGATAGTAAAACAATGATTTGCAAAATACTTTCTAAGCTAGTCATTGCAAAGTAAATAGTAAATAAATTGTGCAAAACTGTGCTTACTTTTGACGTCTCCTTAATTTAATTTTCATCCGTTTTTTTTACCACCCTGTATTATTCATTAACAAAAAATCGAATAAGTCTCCTAAGGCAGACCCCTTCTGTAAGGAACCTGTAACAAATCGTTCGGCAAGGGGGAAAATATACGAAAAATTCATAGACTTTTATGAACCTGATTTGTGATTTTTTTTTCACGAAATTTAATATTTCTTAAAAACGGTTATAGTTAGCTATAGGATGTTATGCATGAAATATGTCTATAATCTTGCGGGGATTTCGAACATTAAATAAAACACAGGGTGTTTCATCGAAATTAAGCAACGTCGAACCAACAATCGATCTCTGCAGTTCAAGGTGACTCACCCTGTATAATGCATACGCAGCTTTTTCGGAACATATTATATACATATATATTATATATAGTATATTTGAATAAAAGTAATACTAATGTTTGCCAATGGAACAGTGGTTTTAAGCCAGCATTTTTAATACCCTGTACCATAATTAAATGCAAACATTTGTATTATTCAACGAAATTCACCTTTTTCGATACATTTTACTAGAATTTGTTAGCAGCTATATTTATGGGAATATAACGTGCAACTCGTATTCATTCCATTTTGTTATTCAGTGTTCATGCAAATTTAGGTTCTCTGTTTATTCTGGCTGAATCAATAATAATCACTGTTGTCCCTAATACTCGGGCATCAAAAGCGACGTAAATGACGTAGTCCTTAATCGTTCTAATGTCGCATCCACATATTGGATGCAACGTTGGGGCCAACTTTGGTTGCGCGGCTGTGTAAATGCCACATGCCACATTAGACTAAAGCAAAAACCAACATTGTACGTTTTGCAACGTGATACCACAAAACATGAATCGCCCTGTATAGGGCACTGATATCAGCTGTCCCGTAATTTCGATCCGGAAGATTTTTGAGGCGAAAAGCGAGATAACTGAGGTATTTGCTATGGAAACTGACCCAGGTGGGTCAGGAAATGGCGCTTCCACCATGGCAATCGAGACGGAATCGAAGGAGCAGACCGTAGAGGGGTTGAGAGTTGAATTGGAGATGGTTCGACAGGAGCTGTCAAAAAAGGACGATGAAAGATTGATGATGATCTTCGGAGCCGAGCAGCGGACAATAAACGACCTAACAGTTAAATTAGACCTCCTACTGATAACCCAGGTACCTTCCCATCTAAATATTACACATTATTCCCAAACACTTCAACAAAATCCCATTAAAGACAAAGCTATCAATCTTAAGAAACCGTTAAATAATTCAAGCGATCATTCCACCGACGATGATACAGTCCCTGATGGTTTTATCAAGGTTAAGCCCCGTAAAACGCGACGAAACAAGACCGACACGACAGGCTTTCCTCCTCTCCCTCCACCAAAATCGCAGTCTGAAACGTATCGTTCAACTGCAAGCGACTAGAATAAACAGCCAGTGCCTAATATATCGGTTACTTCTTCGCATTCGACATCTCAGGTATCAGAAGACACGACCGCACAGCCCCCACGCAAGGTACGTGTTACCCCCATCGTTCCTCGCGATGCTTCGAGATGGCGAGGCGTAAATCACAAGTGTATTCCTTTGGGCATCAAATTCGAACGCGCGGTTTCCGTCGATGCAGGAATCAGAATAATTCCCAAGTCCGAGGATGTTTACCGCAGGATTATTCGTCTCCGCGGGGAGGAAGAGGTGCCCCTCCACACTTTCCATTTAACATTGGAGAGGAACATTCATGCTGTAATCAGAGGAGTACCTGCGACACTTTCGGAAACGGAGATCAAGGAAGAGTTGCAACAGAGGGGATATTCCCCCCTGCACATATTTCGCCTGAGATGCGGTAGGCGTGCCCATGCCTTTGGTAGTAGTCATACTGCCCAAGATAGAAAAATCTCAGCAGCTGTTCAACGAACATGAGCTGCTAGGTTTGGCTATCCGAATCGAAGTTCAAAACAACTCAAGACTCATCGGGCAGTGTCACCGTTGCCAAAAATATGGGCATGCGCAATCTTACTGCCCTTTTTTTTTTTTTTTGGTGAGGGGGGAATGCGTTTACGCACCATACCATAGCCCGAGCTACGGCGTGTGTGGGACTCCAGGTTGTCTTGAGGAGACCACCTAATACCCACTAAACCCTAACCTCCGCGTGGCCCGACTCATCAGCGTCTCGGTAGGCCATGTGTTGTGCGTGACCTGCGGTCTGCTACAACGTCTCCTCATGTGTTTCAGTCTCTGGGAACGCCGGGTTGGTTCCCTTTACCTCGCACATTCTATCGATGTCGTTAAGCGATCATCGATAGAGGGTCTGCTAGGTTCTCTTCAAACTCTTGTTTTCGAAAAATCAAGAGTTTCAAGTCCTCTTACCTATATATTGTTCCTGGTCCTGATAATGAAGGGTCCTGGTCCTGGTGGGTTCTGGTCGTGGCGGGTCCTGGTCCTGATTGGTCCTGGTCCTGGTCCCGGTGGTTCCTGGTCCTCGGCATCCACGCCGTGGGCCGTGGGGGGGGGGAGCAACCGCGGGTTCTCCTAGTCTCCTAGTCAAGGTTCCAGTTAGCGGGTGCCAACTGGGACCTTGGTCTAGGAAACCTGGTTCTGCGGTTGCGAGGCCTCTCGTCCGGATCGTAGTCCATGAGGAATCGTAGCTGCTCGTTCGGGTGGTCCTGAGCTTTCAGGAAGGTCTTCTCCGCTTTTTTCCTCATGTACTCGTGAATGGTATCCCAATGCAGGTCTCTACGCAAGGTTGAGTTTCTTACGTAAGATGGTGTACTGGTGACGATCCGGAGTAGCTTCATCTCGAGAGCAGCAAGTCGCTTGCGGTAGCTGGGGGCAGCGTACCCCCAGACCGCGGAGGCGTAAGCGAGCTGAGGTCTGGCGATGGCCTTGATCAGCCGTAGCTTGGTCGCTAGCGGCATCCGGCTGTGTCTACCCAGTAATGGGTAGAGTTGACCCATGGCTGATCTGGTCTTTGCGATGACAGCTTCTATGTGGGCTTTCCAGGTGAGGGACTTGTCAAATACGATCCCCAGATATTTGACTTTGTCGCTCCACTGGATATCTTCGTCGAATTACTGCCCTGCACCACTTAAGTGTCTAAAATGTGCTTCTGGCCACATGGCCCACTTATGTCCTCAAACAGAACAAGAGGAACGAAGGTGCGCGAACCGTGGAGGGCGCACACAGCGAATAGCCGATCTTGCAGATTTGCCCCTAGGAAAAACCTGCAAATGATAGCGCAAAGGCGCAATGTAAGTTACGCGGATGCAGCTAGGGATGCAACCCTCTGTGGGATCTTCTGCTAACACGCAAAATGTGGACCTGGCAACCGCGCTAAGGTCCTTACAGCAGATCATAAGTCCTCTGGTTAGCGCAGCACGGGCTTTGCAAGCGATCTTTCCTGCAAATGGCTAGGTACAATAGACGACGACCTGCATTTATCAAAATTCTTTTTTGGAATTGTTTGGGTCTAAGGGACATTCCCAAAAAACCGGAATTTCATCAAGCTCTTGTGGACGAAAGTATATGTATATGTGGCCTTGCTGCAGGAAACATTACTTGATCCGGGAGATCGCCTAGCTTTCCCGAATTACGATGTTATCCGAGCTGATAGATTGACTGGCAGTGCTAGTGAAACGCGGTATTGACTACCACAGAAGCACAAACGCTGAGATGCAGAGCATCGAAGCGGCTTCCGTGGTGGTCAATATGACGGGAGATGTGCCGTTAAAAATCACATCGGTGCATGTCAGGTGTGGTATCGGGCTGCAAGACGCGGATCTGGAAGTCCTTTTATACTGCTCGGGTCCACTTATTGTGGCAGAGGACTTCAACTGCAAACATCGAGCATGGCATTCCACCAGTGGGATCCGGCTGTACAACCATGTGATACGAAATGGCTACCTCATACAAAAACTGTAGATACAGTATCACTTCCCGTCGTTTTGGAAGTGGGTAATGAGCAGATCTGGGGGGATGAAACCCCTCCAAGGAAACGCATTGATTGGGAGCTATACAAGTCGCTCCTCAGAGAGTTCCCCAATAGTCTGATCATAGATGATGTGAACGGTATAGATGCGGCTCAAGCTGATTGGACAAGTTTTGTTCAACAAGCTCCGCAGCGTGCAGCTGTTCTTCCCGTGCAGCGACACGTCAGACATTTTCTGTCAGCAGACATTCGTCAGAAAATTTCTGATAAAAGGGCTGCAATCAAGCAAGCGAAAAGGTCTTGTCATCCTGATGACATTCGCAGAGCGACGAATCTTGCTCATGAATTCCGCAATGAGCAATGGAACGACTTTCTAGCGGGAAGGTGGCGAAGTCGCTCAAAAACGAAAAGCGTGAACAAATCCCACACATCCACGGTCCTGGAGGCATTGTCTTCAGGACAGAGGAAGAGGTTGGAGTTTTCGCCGCTGCCATGGAAAGACAGCTCTCTCCCAACTATGATCTTGATAATGACCTCGACGACTAGCAACATATGAGATATTTTAGGGCCAACGGCGTCAGTGACAGTCGCGCTATCGTTGGTGATTTTTCTCCATCAGAGGATTCTTCTTCAGAAGCTTCTTCAACCGAAGATCTGCTTAGCACATCAGCGGCATCTCCCGAGATCCCGCATTGCACACCACCAGAGATTCAAGGTCATATTAAAGACCTTAAAGTGCGTAAAGCACCTGGGGAGGATCAAATCACTAATAAGGCGCTGAAGCTGCTTTCGCGGAAGTCCTTAACTTATCTCGTGGCAATAGTCAATGCCATGCTAAGGAACCAGTACTTCCCATCCGCGTGGAAGACCGCTGAAGTTATAATGATTCCAAAGAAGGTGAGTTCGATATTTCCCCAGGATTATCGACCCATTAGCCTGCTGTCAGCTCCGTCTAAGCTCGCTGAAAAGGTGATTCTACGTCACCTTGAGAATTTCTCGTCAGATCACCATGTGATTCCTGACGTGCAATTCGGTTTTCGGTCTGAGCATAGTACGGAGCTACAGGCGGTTAGGCTGGTGGAACGAGTAACCAGAGGATTCACCCTTAACCAAAGTACTGGCATCTTGCTTTTGGATGTCTCAAAAGTATTTGACAAGGTGTGGCACGCGGCCCTCCTGTATAAACTAACCCAAAAGGGCGTCCCTTTTTGGCTTCTAAAACTACTGAAATCCTTCCTTGAAGGTAGGAAATTTCTGATCAAAATTGACAATGTTCTGTCGACAACACGGCTGATTACAGCCGGCGTCCCTCAGGGTTCGGTCCTTGGACCTATCCTTTACTCACTGTAAATCCATGACGTCCCTAGTCCCAGCAACTGTGAAGTCTATCTCTATGCTGACGATACTACATTGGTGGCTCAGTCGTGGTCTGGTGACCTAGTCCATGACATGCTGCAAAGTACGGTGGAGGAAGTATTAGATTGGGCGGATCGGTGGCTAATTAAAATTAACCATGACGAAACTCTACATAGAGACCTCGATCTCCCTTACCTAAAGGACTACATTAAGCAACAGGTGCAGCGGCGCTATAGCCAAGCGGAATCGCACAGCAACCCTCTGTTGCGTGAGTCAGTGGACTACACAGTCGAGCAAGTTTTCAAGCACAAAAGGCCGCGGCTCGCAATGTAATCAAAATTAATTCGTGAACCAAAATTGGAGCATTTTGACAAAATCTTTAGAAAAAATCGAATATTTTTATACCATATCAAAATCTGTGAAGTGATGCCTAAATGCCTAAACGCTGCCTATTCTAAAAGATTATCTTCTTCCCCTTTGCTCTCGTTCTTCCTTCTCTCCTTTCCTTCCCTTTTTTGCTTAAAATTGTCTGGTTTCTCGGTTACCAGACCTGACAGACTTACAAACTGACACTGTGACTCAAGAGCTAAGGTCCCACGGACCGCTCTGACAACCAACGATGACTTGAAAACCACAAAACATACATACTGCTGACTTATGTGGTTGTCAGCGTCCATGTTTTGAGGGTGAGCCATGGTTGCCAGATTGTGTATTATGCCCCCCAACGTTACCAGCTCTACATAAAAATTTGAGATTGCTATACTTTTATATATAGAAATTTATGGATCTTATAATAGCATGGGTTATTAATATTTTGAACTATATTGACGAATAAATGCTTTTTTGTAAGTTAAAATAGCCATGTCAATAACACAAGCTGTTATAAGATTACTACATATCTTGAAAGGTTCTTGAAGATCTGAATGTGAGTTTATCAAAGAGACCTAATGTCTCTTTAGTTTATGTAACAGGTAAATCAACTCACATCAACTGATTGAAACGCACCCTGTACATGTACTACAATGAAATGTTCGATCATTGCATGAAATGGTCAGTTTTACGATATGTAGACCACATATACATATATTTAATGAAGTAGCAGAGTGTTTGTACGTTAATTTTATCATAGAACAAAAAATACAATTTACTGGGTATTCATAGATAGTAATGACAAATGCAGATGCATTTAATAGGGTTCTATTTATACATTTTTTGTCCTTACTTGCATTCATTGTGCTCGGAAAACGTAGATTACATTTTCCGATATTCGTCATGATTATTTTGTTCGGTAATGGAGCATAGCTTTCACATATGGGATATTGAAAGAGAATCGGTGCAATAGGAATATTGTTAGGGTATTAAATACATTGGAAAGTATAAATGTTAATATAAAATTCCAAGAAGCTCTGCTAGAGGATTAATGGAAAGCCTTCATCTCCTATAAGTACACAAGGCGTCAAGTTCGAGCATTGTCTTTCCTCATCTGAATCCACTAACAAAGCCAAAAGCAAAGCTTCTTCTTCTATATACTGTGCACTCATTGCATATTTTAGTTCTGAATACTCTTAAAGATACTAAATTTGTCGTTGAAAAATCGCATTGGCCAGTCCTCCGGTTTGCGCCTTAGGGGCCGTTCAAGTATTACGTGAGCACCATGGGGGGGCGGCGGGGTCTTTGCTTTGCTTATTTTGGATGACATGGGGGTTGGGGGGAGTCTAGATGATGATTAAGTCATCGGTAGTTATTTACTTTTTTACACGAATGGCAACCCTCGCATTGTCTTTGCTTGAAAACGAAACGCATTTTCGGGGATTCCCGCAAATAATGCATACGATTAGTGAACAGTGCGCGGTAATTCCCCTACTCGCTTTGGAACCGAGTAGGGGAATTACCGCGCGGTGTTCACTTGTCTAAATTTCCTCTATCAGTGTATTGTTTCGTTTGGATTCTATAGCGAGTAGACGTATTGTAAGCATAGTAAAGCAAATTAACATTTGTGTTACCATTGATTCCATTAGCCAAAGTTTAATGTTTAAATAAGATGTCGTTTCACATAGACAAATCCAAGTTATACCAAAAATTGTACAAAAGTTAACGAAGTGTGGCGAAATTACAAATTACAAGCAAAATCCGACAAGGAACTAGATATTATTGTATCTAAGAGAATCGAAGAAGAATTGCAAGCGGCGACTAAGAATAAAACCAATCTACTAAATTTTTTTTCTAAGGTGAGTGACGAAATCATTTTAGGCACCTATGAGTACTAGAAATATTAGAAATCGCCAAAAAGTTTCTCTTTACTGATTAGAAAATATTATGGCCTATCTCAAAGTATAGAAGTAGTATTCATTATATTATAGATTTATTTCTTATGATTGATTCCGTCAATTGGTCACAAAGTACAGGTTGTTAGTTTTATACATATATAAAGAAACCTAACACCCTGTATTTTGTGACCGGAACGAATTGCTCGTTTAAACATATTAGATTTAAAGCCATAGCAAAATATAATCTCTATCCTGAATCGATTTTCTTATTTTTCAAATTATAATTATACCGGTATAATCATAATATTAAAAAAAACAATACATTAATTGACAAATGTTTACGTAAGCATGGGGGGAGGGGGTAAGAGCTTTGCTTACTTTTGCTGAAAAGGGGGATGGGGGGTAAATAGTTGTCATAAATCTGCTTACGTAATACTTGAACGGCCCCTTAATGAGTGCTCAAACTTTCAAATAATAATATTTATTGTCCGAGCTACAAGACATCTTTTACAATAATACATATGGGAGAAAACCGGCAGAAAGCTTGTCTTGTACGCGGGTATGCATGAGCCTATAACATAAATACTATACGTGCTACTATAAAAAAATGACACACGTGATTTACTAAGAAAAGTAAAATTTCAATATTAAACAGAAATTTAGAACACACATTGTCTGAGAAACTGAGAGTATGGATTATTTCATCCAATCATAGATTCTTTTTAGATAAAGTATCTGATTTCGGGTATCAAATCCATCTTAGGAAGGTGATTAGTGCTGTTTTCTTGTTGAGCATGTTGTCAAAATCGGTAAATAGGTATAGTAGGGGTATATTGTCCAAATAGGTAAGTATCTTTTTAAACCAATGATTCACTGGATACTCTTTCTGGTCATAGAAATTATCCAGCCTTTTACTTCCCCTTGTATGTGTATTTGGAGCATATCATCTTCAGGTCTTGTAGAAGGAGATTGTAACATCTTGGTCCTAGGTAAAAGTACATTATATTTTTTTATGTTTTGGAATCTTTAAATAATTCTTGTTTTTTTTTCGTCGCTAGGAATATGGTATATCAGGTCCGCGTCGAGATATTTGTACTCGTATATTCAACCTCTTAAGTAATCCGCGTATTCTTTGGTCTGTATCATATAGTATATATTTGATTGTCGCTCCGATTTTCAGCTTGCTAACTATCAAAAATAAGTGAAGGACTTCCTGAGAAGCTCTATGTGAAACATGTTTTCGAAGATGAATTATTTTATTCCCATAAGAGAATCATATCGTTCATATTTAAAAGGCCTTGACAGATTTTCTCGTAATGGACCTTATAACTAAAAATAATTTTAGTGATTACAGCACAATAATCATCTCAATCTATTGTTCAAAATATACTAAGTGACATATAAATCCGAACACCCAATTTAAATGGTTTTATTTTAATACAATTTTGTATAAGTACTTAATGAAGCCTAATAAGTAAATGATAAAAATCTCAAAATGATTGCACTGCTTTAAAGCCCTTTGACCTTTAATAGTATGTGGATGCACCCTGATGTGCTACGCATTCTCCAACGCGCCTAGGCATGCTTCTGATCAGGTGGTCAATGTCCTCCTGTGGTATCTCATTCCAGGCAACCACCAACTCCTCTCGAAGTGCTTCTAGAGTCTGAGGAGGACGTTGCAAATTGAGCAATCTCCTACCCATCATATCCCACACGTGCTCAATTGGGGATAAGTCGGGAGATCTTGGTGACCATGGTAACAATGTGACATCATTATGTTGAAAGAAGTCTATTGTGACTCTTGCAACATGTGGTCGGGCATTATCTTGTTGGAAAGTTGGATCTGCCAGGGTGTCAAGATAGGGTAAAAGATGGGGTTCTAGAACTTCGTGGATATAACGCTGCGCGTTCATGTTACCTCTGATGAAGATTAAAGGTGACCTGGAACCATAAGCTATAGCACCCCAAACCATAACTCCAACAGTGTGATGAACATGTCTTTCAACAAAAAACTGTGGATTCCTCCTTTCACCACGTCGCCTTCTAACCCTGGCACGACCATCGCGCATGCCTAAACATAATCGAGACTCGTCACCAAAGACAATACTGTTCCATTCCTGATCCCAGAGTGACCGTTGTCTGCACCACTCAAGGCGATTACGTCGGTGCTCTCGAGTTAAAGGGAGGACCCAGTGTGGCCGGTATGAAAACAAGTCAAAACTTCTCATTCGTCGGTAAACACTTCGCATGCCAATAGATCTTCCGTGTTCTGCAAACCATTCATATGCAATGGACCTGGTAGTGGAGAAACGGTCCTTTAAGGCCAATAATCTTAGGCGGCGATCTTCACGGTCTGTTGTTCTACGGCGGCGTCCAGTGCCCCTTGCTCTTTGCGTACGGCCTTCTCGAAGCCATGCCTGACAACACCTAACCACAGTGTCTACACTTCTTTGCACTCTAACTGCAATTGCCCGAAAAGAAAGTCCAGCTTCCCGAAGTCCCACTATACGGCCCCTATCAAACTCACTAAGTTGACGAAATCGTACAGGTCTCCGTACTCTAGGCATCGTAACCGATCGTAAAGGATGTCAAGAACCAAAATCCGCCAACGTTGATTCTTTACTGCGGCTGAAATATTCATTTTTAGAGCGTTAGTGAATTAAAAAAAAGCAGTATAAAAACCGGATTGTCCAACTGATAAGGCTGAAAATTTTTTCACTTGTTATTTACAGTTAGATAAATACATTCACCAACTTTTATTAAAATAAAACCATTTAAACTGGGTATTCGGATTTATATGTCACTTAGTATATTTTACCTGATTACATCAAGGTTTCTTAAGAGAAAGAGGGGGTTTCTCATCGAAATAAGCTACAAGACAGCTACAAAGCTGGAGGAGTGCAAATGGTGGTTTTTCTCAATGCCTTTCCACTAAAAGGAAGCAGATACTGAGCAAACTTCTTCGTAATCAAAATGGAGAGAGTAGCACCCAAACAACAACCAAAACAAACATCTAAATGTAAGGTAGGTACAAAAAAGGTGCTACTCTATAAACTGGTGATAGGGGCCGAATATCCCAAAATCCAGAAATCAAACGAAGGACCCACACACCTTAGCCTATCCTTCAACAGGAAATGACGGACTGTCACTTGACAGAATGTAAGCTTTCTAATTAAGTAATGAAAATGAGGATAACAAATCGTATATATTTGGAATAAAAAAGCGGCAGAGATTTTGACTGAAAATATGAAAGTGGAATACCTTCGGAACCAAATACGGCGGGCTTGGGATGAGATACCTCAAGAAGACGTTAGTCACCTCTCAACGATTGGATGAATGTACACGGCATCTGGCTGACCCAACCAATGTTACTAGGTCCACCGATTTTTCGGTAGATCTACCGGTTTTAGATCTATACCATCGAACTACCGATTGTAATACGAAGTCAACCAAAAATTCAAAGAAACGCAAGAACAGAACACGCGTCTATCCACACCTCCCCTACCCGTTTCACGTTGGGCTCTTTAATCTTCAAAGTCGTCTGGAGCTCAATCAAGGTGCCCGCCTCTTTAATTTTCAATCACCAGCAAGTGTTTGTTTTTTTGTTTAATTTCCACTGAAATCTATCCAAATATTCACGCACAAATCTACCGAAAACAGATCAACTACATCTGGCCACACTGGAGCCAACGCTTTGTTAGGGAAATACAACAACAAAAGTTAATCACAACTTCCTTTCGCCTATGTCTAACTGTACATAGCATTTCGTTCAAATAATTATTGTTATTGATATTTATTAATGACTTGTCTTTTGAACTGAAGTGCTTCTATTTGTTTTTCGCTGATGACCTTAAAATCTGCACGTCAGTCAAGACAGTCGAGGATTGCGTCATGTTGCAAGATGACTTAGCTCTGATTTCGTCATGGTGTTCACGAAACTATCTCAGTCTGAATGTTTCGAAATGTAAAGTTATGACTTATACAAGAAAGGTTAACTATTTAATTTATGAAAGCTATAACATCAATGGTCAGGTTATAGACAGATGCACCTCTTATAGAGACCTTGGAGTAACTTTTAATACCAAGCTAACGTTTACTGAGCATATACTCAATATCTCGTCGGCTGCCACTCGACTACTTGGTTTCTGTATCAGAAACTGGAAGGGTTTCTCCAATGTTGATACATTAATGACTTTATTTTTTACTTTTGTCAGGAGCAAGTTGGAGTACGCGACTCTGATCTGGTCTCCTATATACCAAAATTCTGTCGTGATCCTTGAGGCCATTCAACGTAAAGCTTCAAAGCATTTTCACCTTAAATGCACAGGTTCTTATCCAGGAAGAGGTTGTGACCATAGTGCCCTATTAGAGTTTTTCAATTTGGATTCACTGTCAACAAGACGAAACATATTTGCTTTGTCGTTTTTGTATGGCCTCATTCACAATAAAATTAACTGTCAAAATTTACTTGAAAAAATATGTTTCCGCGTTCCAAGGCTAGGGAGTCGACAACAAACGGCATTCTATTGTCAAGCTGGCCGTACAAATGTTATGACAAAATCGCCACATGAGAATGTGCTGCGTCATGAACAGTGTTACTGAATCGTGTGATATTTACAGTGACAGTTGTGCATCGATTATTAACTGCTATAGATCATCCAATCTTATTTAGAATGTGTGATACTATAGATTTAAGTCCAAGAACCATGTCTCTTTAATTGTTGTTTTTTTAGCATT
Organism: Acanthoscelides obtectus; assembly: GCA_963669975.1. Lineage (NCBI taxonomy): Eukaryota > Metazoa > Arthropoda > Insecta > Coleoptera > Chrysomelidae > Acanthoscelides > Acanthoscelides obtectus. The sequence goes on along the minus strand of CAVLJG010000004.1, from coordinate 109,626,009 downwards.
TCCTGTAATTGGGTTTCACCTGTTGGACATACATAAATAAATAAATAAGACCTTTTTAATAAGTGCTTTGGCGTTGCGTATATATTCGGAGAAATTACTTGTTGCATCTACTTTTAACATGCGGATCTTACTGGTTATCCTTTAAATATGCCAGACTCAGGAATTTCTCGGTGACGACATTTTCTGAATTTACAGGATGAATTTTTTCTAAAAAAAAACTATGCACAAAGAAACTTTTAATATCTGGAAGTAGTCTGCAAAGGACGTTCGATAGAATAAATCCGGAGAGTTTCCACTGAAAAATAGGAGTTACTTTACACGGAACCGAACGTTCCACCAGTTCCACGTAAAATCAATCTCGGCTCAAAGGACGTAATCAAAAGGACATGCATACACTTTTTCGAGTCCTTTCATGTACCCCGGTGATTCAGGAGAATTATGCAGAATTAATTTGCTAAACGTCGATCAGACGTTTTCTGTGAAATATATGGTATATATTAAAGCTAACACAGAGCTTAGCTTTAGAGGAATTCAAAAGCGTTCCACTCTGCGGCTAAGGCGTGCTGCCATACATGAAAAACTTCTTAATGACGATCTGATGACATGAGTTATTAAACCTAACTATTCTAATAAGTTCTTTTCAAATCCATATACATCTGTTTCCAAATACTGCATGTGTACATTTGCTGAAACTCTTGAATTTGTCGTCTGAAGCAGCAATATGCTAGAGTGCGCATTTGAAAAATTTTCATACAAAAAAATACTACTAAGGTAGTACTGACTGAAAATAAGGCTCAAGAAACTCCAAAACAATTATGAATATCGTCAAGTAGGTTGTCTCTGCACTCCCCAAGCAACGCCGTTATCAATTCATAAAGGACAATGTTTAGCACAATCTAGACTCACTGAGAAAAAATTCAGTCAAACAGATCGGTAAAATTGGTCCGTTAAGGTTAGGCAGACTCAAATTAATCCTTCAGAAAACATATCTGGAGATTGAAAATGTTCGTCATCACAAACTCTGCCACCTCCGCTTAGTATGGGAAGCAAAAATTCACTTTGAAAGACTCAATCGAATGAGAATAGAAAATCAATGATGAACAGACGCATTTACTGGCAGCTCAGTTAGTTTTTGGAAAAACGTTCAGACCCGTCGATTTTGTTTTCGAGGGGGACACAAGTTTGGCAAAAAATCACGTTAACACGTGCAGCCCCCTGGGCGGGGGTGACACCAACCTAAAATCTTAAATGGAAAGGGGGGTCGAGTAATACCTTATTTTAAAGGTCTTTCAATGCCCTTTATAATGATGTAAAATGCATGAGCTTCAGTTCAGTAGTTTTGAAGATTTATTGATTTAAAGCTTAAAGTAGACTTTAATAGGTACATCAGATTAGTTTGTACACTTAATAAGTAAATGCTTTTCTTCACTACGCCCATGGTCTGTTTATCATTTTGTTGTTGAAAATAGCTATTGGAGCGTTTTTTGTGGCAAAAAAGTTATTTCTTGAAGAAAGATAAGAAAATATCCCGTGCTTATTTAGTGCATAGTTTGCGAAAACTACTGAACTGAAGTACATTAATTTTATATCATTATATAGAGAATTAAAAGACCTTTAAAATAAGGTATCACTCGACCGCCCTTTCCATTTAAGATTTTGGGGGTAGTGCACGTGCTAACATGCTTTTTTGCCAAACTTGTGTCCCCCTCGAAAACAAAATCGACGGGTCTGAGCGTTTTCCAAAAAAAAAACTGAGCTGCCAGTAAATGTTTCGTTTTCGATGCGCCACCCTGTATACACATCAATTAATGTGACATTTAACGGCTTGAATTATGTACTCATGACCACAAAGTAGACAGTGGTATGTGCTTGTGTTCGCACTTTGTTTTTCCCATGTACTTTTTTCAATCTGCAGTCAAACTTGGGAATCGGTGGACAAATAAAGTAATTCAGGAATAAGATCACACATTCAGCATTTTTGGTGAAAGTGCATCGCTCCAGAAGTCTCTGCTAGATAGACATCCATTAAAATATCAAAATGTTTAATTCTGTTGTCTATATTACTTTCATATTTGTCCATCTTCCACCAATTTTGATACTTCATATTCATCTGCTGGGGAAAAAAATATAGTGAAACCCCAGCACATACCACTTTTATTTTCTTGTGAACATGTGGATCGCTGTTCCGCCTTTTCTTTATAAATTGTCCACCAACTCCCAATTTTCTGGTTGTTATTTGATTGTTTCCACGAATTGCCGTTTATGTTGGTAGTTTCCGTTTTAAATTATAAACGTATTGTAGATTTGGCAAGCCCTAACGGGCAACATTTTGAACACTTATTGAAATAAAAGGTGATGTTTTCGTGTTTTTTGTTTTCTATGTGAACAAATTAAGATAAATAAAGGTTTTATATTTTTCTTGAAAACGAAGCGTCTGATTTTAAAAAATGAAGCGTCAAAATAAAAGACATCGAAAGACCTTTTAAACAGGCTATTACTCGATACCCCTTGTCATTTGAATTCTTTAAGTGAACGACCCTGGGGGAGGCAAGGGTGAAAGGAGGTGATGTGGTTCTTGGTTAAAAAGTTGTCCCCTATGACAAAGCTTTTGACGTGTGTCGGCGTTTTTTTTTTCCTTTAATGGGTGGTTTTCGATAAAAACGTGGTGGGAAGTTATCAAATGAACACTCTGTATATTATTCAATTATACTAAAGCTACCAATCACGTCTCACGCGCATTACATACCCGCAGGGTTATTACGTAAAAAAGCTATAAAACTTCAAAATGTAGACTTGCTGCCTAGACAGATCCTAGTATGCAAATAGTGGCGGATAGTAAAGGGTGATTTTTAAGAGGTATAGGATTTGATTTTCAAAAAAAAAACACAAAAAATTTGAAAAAACGATTAAATCTTTATTTGAGTCGATAGAGCGGTCGATATAATTTAATGGTTAAAGATTATTTCATGTAAATGTTGGCTGCGGCTCCGCTTTAGATGGCCCATGCGCAAGGTCCAATTTTGGCACACTCTCTCCAACATATTGGCCGGTATCTCGCGAATAAGTGCTTCAATATTGGCTTCCAGTGCGTCAATCGTTGCTGGTTTATCCCTGTAGACATTAGCCTTAACATGGCCCCACAAGAAATAGTCCAACGGCGTTAAATCACACGATCTAGGCGGCCAATTGACGGGCCCCAAACGTGAGATAAACTGTTCACCGAACTCGCCTCTCAATAGGGCCATTGTTTCGTGTGCGGTGTGGCATGTGGCACCGTCTTGTTGAAACCACATGTCAGCCAAGTCAACCTCTTCCATTTTGGGCAAAAAAAAGTTTGTTATCATCGCACGGTAGCGCTCGCCATTCACAGTTACGTTTCGGCCATTGTCGTCTTTGAAGAAGTACGGCCCAATGATGCCACCGGCCCATAATCCACACCAAACAGTGATTTTTTTCGGGATGCATTGGTAGCTCTTGCAATGCTTCTGGCTGGTCTTCACTCCAGATGCGGCAATTTTGCTTGTTAACGTACCCATTCAACCAGAAATGAGCTTCGTCGCTGAACACAATTTTTCGATAAAAATGTGGATCTTCCTCCAACTTTGCCAGCGCCCATTCACCAAATTGGAAACGTTGTGGGAGGTCGTGTGGCTTCCATTCGTGCACCAGCTGTATCTTATAAGGTTTTACACCCAAATCCTGTCACAAAATTTTCCACGTAGTGGAGTAACAGAGGCCCAATTGCTGCGAACGGCGGCGAATCGACATTTCACGTTCATCACTAACACTGGCGGATACAGCCGCAATATTTTCTTCAGTCCTCACTCTACATCTGCGTGTTGGTGGTTAAATGTCCAATAATGTAAACTGGGTTCGAAATTTAGTCACAAGCTTCCGAATAGCTCCCTCAGTAGGCCGACCAAATTGCACATAAATTGGAAGCAGTGCTCGATGCACTCTCTTAACCGAGCATGAATTTTGATAGTAAAATTCAATAAGTTGCAAGCGTTGTTCGTTCGTAAGTCGATTCATGATTAAATTATAGACCAAACTGAACAAGTTTGACAATGACACAAGACACGATTCACGCGTCATCTGTCAAAAACAGTGTTGCCAAAAATATACTAGCAAAAAAATAGCCCTTTATTATTTTTTTGTTAGCGCTGTCCTGGACTATCACGCCACTGATATTTGGTCGTGCATACAAACTACGGATAAAAAATCCATGCGTGTTTTTTCGATACCCATACCGGTAATAGGTACATTTCTCATCTCGCATACAAACACTGGTATGAAAAGAGGCTTACTGTGAATCCTTTTACGTTTATTAAGGGTGTTTTTTTTAACTAGGTCGAACACTAAGCCGGAATACAATGATGTGGATCCTGTTGTTAAATTCATATTCGACACAGTATGATGTCAAGTAGGTTGACTCTGCGCTTCCGAAGCAACGATGTCATCAGTTTAATCTACACAATTCAGCTCCTCTAAAGCCCGATTTTACTTTTAACCCGTAGGATCCAAAATCTTGATCCGGATCATAATAGACCAAGGAGAAAGGGGGTTTTATAGTAATGGAGCAAATGAATATTGTCGATTTCGTCTAAACTGAATCCAAATTCAAGATGAGATGTAAATAATAATGCGCGGACAGGGGCAGGGCAGGCAGAGTTGCATTCAGGCCACCGACCGTCGCGTGTATCACTGCGTGCTCGTGTTTTCGTATTCACCTTGCTTGGTTGTTGCTGTTGTTGTTGTTAAGTGTATTTGAGTAGTTTGTTAAGTTTCTGTTTGTTATTGTTACTCCCCGTTATTATTTGTTTTGAACCAATCCTGAACATGTCCAGTACAGATACTGCAGATGAGGCTGTAGGCTACTCCCTTAGCCCTCCTAGAAAGCGATCAAAAAAAGACATCTTAACGTAGACATGAAAGACGTCATATTGAATACATTCAAGATCGAGCGGAAGGAAGACGAAACATCAACTAACCCGAAAATAGCTCTGAAAGTGGCAGATCAAATTGTGGTATGCCAAGCGACAGTGTACAATGTTTTCAACGAACATAAGAAAAAGCATGCCTTTTCCAAGCCAATGACGGTTAAAAATCGCAAAAGTATCATAGGATCGTTGGATGACGCTGACAAGCATGCGACTCGGAGGAAAGTGCACGAGTTCTTCTTCAGAAACGAAATACCGACAGTTGATAAAGTACTACGGGAGGTTAACGAGTATGCTATGTTACCAAATTTCGAATGGAAGAAACGAGGTCGTAGCAGCTTACTTATGGATAGAGAAGAAATTGTTCTGTGGAGGAGAGGGTACCTGACCAAAATTAAATCATTCAGGGATCAGCACAGGAAGATCTATTACCTGGATGAAACCTGGATTAACGCTGGGCACACTACTCCGAAGGTATGGGTTGAAAAAACTGTGACTTCATCCAGAAGGGCAATTCTAGATGGACTGTCGACCGGATTGAAAAATAAAGCAGGTAAATAGATCGAAGTAGTTCACGGTATCAATTTTTGCGCACAATATCTCTCTATCTTCGTACCTGTTAGACGTGCATGTGTACTTAGCGGATTTTGTCTTTCTAGGCAAAGGAAAAAGGCTCATTATTTGCCACATTGAGGGTGTAGATGGCTTCGTGGATGATGGTTTATGGTCTTTTGAGTCAAAAAACACTGACTACCATGAAGAGGCGAATGGGGAAGCATTCGAGCAGTGGTTTTCAGGCAATTTACCACGTCTCGAAGACAATTCTGTGGTTGTTTTGGATAATGCTCCCTATAATTCTCGCAAAATAGAAAAAATCCCAACTTCAGCTTCTAGGAAATCAGACATTCAGAGCTGGCTCCGTTCCAAACATATAACTTTCGACCCTTCCTTACTGAAATTACAACTATTAGATATTGTGAAACAACACAGACCAAGACATGATAAATATGTCATAGATGAAATGGCCAAAGCACACCACAAAACAGTACTCCGTTTGCCGCATTACTACTGTGACCTCAACCCCAACCCCAGAGCCAAAAAAATATACTAGTTGTGCAAGAAGGGCATCTAATCCCCATATTATATCAATAAATTCTTTATAAATCGGCTGGTTTAGCTACAAACACATATCGTCATAGGCGTATTATCGTCATCAGCGATAATAATTGTATATCGGTCAATGTCTAGTTCTAATTCTCTTGTGTGTTATTCCAATGCCAGTCCTCAAGAATCCAATATGGAACAAGGAATGGTATTTAATTTGATAGTACCTAGGAATTGATATTGTAAACTATACTAAGTGACATAAATCCGAACACCCAGTTTAAATGGTTTTATTTTAATAAAATTTTGTATAAGTACTTAATGAAGCATAATAAGTAAATGATAAAAATTTCAAAATGATTGCGCTGCTTTAAAGCCCTTTGACCTTTAATAATGTGTGGATGCACCCTGATGTGCTACGCATTCTCCAACGCGCTTAGGCATGCTTCTGATCAGGTGGTCAATGTCCTCCTGTGGTATCTCATTCCAGGCAACCACCAGCTCCTCTCGAAGTGCTTCTAGAGTCTGAGGAGGACATTGCAAATTGAGCAATCTCCTACCCATCATATCCCACACGTGCTCAATTGGGGATAAGTCGGGAGATCTTGGTGGCCATGGTAACAATGTGACATCATTATGTTGAAAGAAGTCTATTGTGACTCTTGCAACATGTGGTCGGGCATTATCTTGTTGGAAAGTTGGATCTGCCAGGGTGTCAAGATAGGGTAAAAGATGGGGTTCTAGAACGTCGTGGATATAACGCTGCGCGTTCAGGTTACCTCTGATGAAGATTAAAGGTGACCTGGAACCATAAGCTATAGCACCCCAAACCATAACTACAACAGTGTGATGAACATGTCTCTGAACAAAAAACTGTGGATTCCTCCTTTCACCACGTCGCCTTCTAACTCTGGCACGACCATCGTGCATGCCTAAACAAAACCGAGACTCGTCACTAAAGACAATACTGTTCCATTCCTGATCCCAGAGTGACCGTTGTCTGCACCACTCAAGGCGATTACGTCGGTGTTCTCGAGTTAAAGGGGGGACCCAGTGTGGCTGGTATAAAAACAAGCCAAAACTTCTCATTCGTCGGTAAACACTTCGCATGCCAATAGGTCTTCCGTGTTCTGCAAACCATTCATTTGCAATGGACCTGGTAGTGGAGAAACGGTCCCTTAAGGCCAATAATCTTAGGCGGCGATCTTCTCGGTCTGTTGTTCTACGGCGGCGTCCAGTGCCCCTTGCTCTTTGCGTACGGCCTTCTTGAAGCCATGTCTGACAACACCTAACCACAGTGTCTACACTTCTTTGCACTCTAACTGCAATTGCCCGAAAAGAAAGTCCAGCTTCCCGAAGTCCCACTATACGGCCCCTATCAAACTCACTAAGTTGACGAAATCGTACAGGTCTCCGTACTCTAGGCATCGTAACCGATCGTAAAGGATGTCAAGAACCAAAATCCGCCAACGTTGATTCTTTACTGCGGCTGAAATATTCATTTTTAGAGCGTTAGTGAATTAAAAAAAAGCAGTATAAAAACCGGAATGTCCAACTGATAAGGCTGAAAATTTTTTCACTTGTTATTTACAGTAAGATAAATACATTCGTCAACTTTTATTAAAATAAAACCATTTAAACTGGGTGTTCGGATTTATATGTCACTTAGTATATTATAATTTTAATAGATACACCATGACTAAAACAAACATAAATGCCTGAGAAAGTTGAAAAAAGGATATATCGATTTTTAATTAGGTAAATATTTCAACAGACTTCTTTAATTGTCGTCCATTATTACATGTTTTTGCTGCTATACCTAGTCCGCATGTCGTCCTTCAAGGTAAATAGAGATGTTTGTGGTTTATACGAATGTGTACTGTTGCCTTTGTCTTATTAAATTTTAGAATAAATGGTAGGAACCGGATAATAAATTATACAACAAAAAGAAAGGTCTGTAATAACATAATGTCTGCAAAACGGATATCTTTCTTTCTTGTGCTGCTTTGTTGACTAGAGATGGGATGTGTACTTGAATTCATTTAGTTTAAATTCAGATAATAACGGCGCTTACGGTTCTGTTCGGCAGCTTCCTCGTCTCGGTCACAGTTTAATGAGGATGAATCCACCGCAGAATTATAGTAAAATATCGATGTAAACGCCACAGAGATTAGTGAGTCCTCTTACAAATCACTTATAATAACCTGACTTCGAAACTATCCGGATGAAGCTGTATTAAAGTTACTGCCCACTTACATTACCTTAAATAACATTCACCACAATTTCAGAAACCACTCAGTATCACACGCAAAATAAGCTCGCACTAATCCTAGCGTCACTTGAAATAATTCTTTTTGTAACGGAGATTTCATTCTTCGTACATCATGAGATGGATAGTTAAGTAACTATCGAACTTGATCGACATACAACAACCACAGGTTTCTTTCATGCTTGTAACAAATTAAGATAGCGAGTGATTGTGTGAATACTGTTTTTATGCATTGATTAACAAATTCCGCGTGGCGTTAAATCATCCTAATTAACATTTGTGAATATTTGAGAAAGCGTCCTCCCAGCTCCATCCTCAGTATTCGTTTTCTCTCTCTACTCTTGACAGTAGATACATTTGTAGTGCTGCCAAGCTAGTAACAGTAAACATGAGTAATATGTATTAGCACACAAATGTTTTTTATTTAACGCGTAGTACTTTTATTAAAAATATGGTTGCCAATAATAATACTAATAGGCTTTTATTTTACCTGGCGGGGATTAACTATAAAGCTGTTCTCACCACGCGCACACACAGAGGATGTGTGTGCCAAGCAATGGTTCATATATATATTACAGCATAGACGGCAATTTAATCACGCATTGATGCATTTTTTAAAATACATTCTCTTTTCTAAAATTATCTCTCTCTCACTGTTCTTTTCAATAAATTAGTAGTAATTGGTATCATATTATTTAAGCTTTAAATCAATAAATCTTCAAAACTACTGGACTGAAGTACATTCATTTTATATCATTATAAACGAAAGGGAATTGAAAGACCTTTAAAATAAGGTATCACTCGACCCCCCTTTCCATTTAAGATTTTGGGGGTGGTGTCACCCCCGCTTAGGGGGCTGCACGTGCTAACGTGATTTTTTCCCAGACTTGTGTCCCCCTCGAAAACAAAATCGACGGGTCTGAGCGTTTTTCCCAAAAAAAAGCTGCCAGTAAATCCGTCTGTTTCGTTTTCGATGCGCCACCCTGTGTTTTTTCGCTACTTTGAGAGATGTTGTAGAAGAAATCGACTATAATCATTAGATCCATCGCAGAAAGATGCATTCTCATTGCTCCATTATGATACAAATCAAGAATTATGATTTTCTGTTAGTAAAATCTGGCCTAAGAAGCAACTTGGGCATGAATTTGTATAACAAACAAATCTATTATAAAAAACACTACGATGTACTCGTAAAACATATATAAAAATAAAAGTGATGCTCCTCTGCGCACACATCACAAACAAAAATTGAAGTCACATTATCATTGCATATTGGTTCGGTTCAAAAATGGCAAAATTGTGAAGTCTAACCTTTTAAAAGAAAACCAGATGCTAAAATAAGAAGAAAAAAGTTGATGTGAGTTTAAAATAAATATGTTCTAAAATATTTAAGTGCCAAAATGTCATATATGCGATCAACACGAAATTTATGTTATTTTCGGGGCCGAAAAACCCGTTTATAGACTCTGATCATTTTTTTAAGAAGTACAACCTAACTGTAAGAGTCTGTAACCCCCTGTACAAACAGCTTGCTGTCATATATCCTTATTCTAACATAGAGGAACTCCGCATGATTAAAATGGAGGTGTTCTGCCGGAGACTTCCACGCTTGCAAATCCTAATATTTTTACGACGTTGGGGACGTGCGGCACATACTCATTTAATTTGGATTTACCGTTGCGGGTACCTCGCAAACAGCGTAAGGAAAGTTCACGGGAAATGAATGCAATTTAATAGAAAATGGTGCCTCAAGCAGGAAAATGTATCAGGTGGTTATGCAAAGATTGGAAAACGTTTTCTTTATGTCCACAGAGCGAGACGTATGAAATAAGAAGTACATAACTTTTAATATTCGAACGCTCTATCGTAGCTTACTTCTGTTTGCATTAGAACGGGAAAAAATTCGGGATCCTGGAAACTGAGTGTATACGGTTGTAACAACGAAAGGTGAAGCAACGAAACTGAGTATTCAGCAAGATATTTGTGACCAACTCCATCTTAAAACTTCTTTCAAGTACCCAAGTGCTTTCGATGCCGAGGACGTTTAATACAAGAGTCTATTAGAAGATTTCTTGATGTCTAGGCTATTTGTTTTGGGGCTAAACAGTACTTTCCTGCACATTATCACCCCACTCTGTACAGGACCCAAATAAGGAATAGTCATATGGTATAAAAAATGAAAGGGGCTTTCTAGTGACAAATACATAAAGAGATACAGCCAGATATAGGCCTAATTTCACCAACATTCTCCACCTATAGGGTAATAGACCGTCAGATACAGCGAATGAGCTTCAAGTTCCAATCAACAAATTTTAGCAACCAATAGCTATGAAATGTTGAAAACAAAATACTGTCAAAGTATGAGATGACAATTGTCATTGAAAGATCAAAAGCTTATTGAATATGAAGAAATTACATATAATTCAGTCAAAATTTTAAGAAACGTTTGATTTTTGAATAAAATTCATGTTTTAATTACTATTGTTGATTTTTTTATTTATGTTTATATAATTTTCTTCAATTGGTATTCTTCCTCTTTTTAAATATTTGAAGCTGTCCGTATAATTTGTGTTTTTTCTGCAGGTTTACAGGTTGCCTAAAAATAAAAACTTTCTATGGCTTCTGCTAAAGATTCTCTTATTATGCTACATAAATACAAAGTATGGCAAATACAAAACCCTATGGCTTTAAATCTAATATGTTTAAACGAGCAATTCGTTCCGGTCACAAAATACAGGGTGTTAGTTTTCTATATATATATATAACTTGAGACGTGGTCATTGTCGTCTAGACCAGTTAGGTGAAAAATTAAAGCTTCCGCCTTTTGTTGGGTACTTCGACAAAATTTAAGCAAAGATAATAATAATAATAATAATAAAGTTTATTGCAAAAGAAAAAGTATAGCAGTAGTAGATGAAAGACAATATTATACAATAAACGAATGGACCCAAAAAAGTTTCGCAGAAACTTGTGCTTGGGCATGAGCTCATGTATAAATAACTTAAGACTAAAAAAAAACATAAAAAATATATGTATATAAAATTCATTAGACAAGTCCTGGTAAAATTTTTAAAAAGACACAATCGGGACGGAGACGCAAAATCGGGACGTAGACGCAATCGGGATAGAGACAACATTGAAACAAAGGGCAATATTAGGTGAATAGACAAGAACAAAAATTGGTAAAAATAAGTCATAAAATGCAATAATTCAGGGGCTAAGAATTCAAATCAGTTTGATTTATACATTTTTTTTTTCATTTTGAACTTTCAAATATCTAGAGAGATTTCCGCTTTCAGTAGTAGTAGATATTTTTGATATCAATCGCTTGATGAATCTTGAGTCTGTGCTGGTCCAAAATCCACAGTCGTAGATGCCTTTTCATAACCTCTGTATTTTTAATATCTTTTATCTGAGGGGGGATTAAGTTATATATTTTTGGTCCTAGGAAAGTGAAACTGACCTATGGTCTTTTTAGGCTTTGGTATGCGTACTGAATGATCTTTGGATCTGGTGTGATGGTCATGTGGGAGGAAATTTAATAAATGCTTATGTTTTGTAATATATGTGAACACACTCTCAAAATAGAGTTGCCTACAATCACATATCTGATGACTCTATACTTTTTTAATTCTCTCTAGCTTTCAATGGACTTTGCCATCATCATCAGGAGCTGCAATTACAATGATAACAGTAGCAACAATAGTGTAAAATGAATTTAAATTGACCTAACTTACAGTAGTATGTGAGGATGTTGCTAATTGTTGTTTACGTATAGGATGAGGGAAACGCCCAGTAACATGGTGAAAGCTGGATAGGTACAATGGTCAAAATTATATAAAATATGACAAGAACAAGTTAAAAACAGATTAAAATTTTTTTAAAAAACATGAAAGCATTACATCGTGAAGCCACTTGATGATTGCACAAAATGGTGGTCATGGAATAATGAGTGAGATGAACCCTTTGATAGAAGGCCGAAGGTTGTCAATGTCTGTGTAGAAAGATGGAACGAATTGTGGGCGTGTGCCAACGTTGCCAAATCACTTCAGATGATGTGATTTTCAGAATGTTATGTAAGAAATTGTTAAACCGACCAGAGGCAGTTGAATTAACTATATTTTAATTAATGGGAAATTAAATTAACAATTATTATTAAATTGTGAGAATAAAATTATTAGAATTTGAGTGGAGTGAAGTTTATTGGTGGAATCGACCAAGAAACAGATTCCATTTATGGTTGTGAAGAGTCAAAATTTGGGGAGATATGTAAGTTCTCCAATTTTTCTCAGTTTAGCAAATATGAGTAAATGACACTCAGTTGCTTAACATCTGTCTTTTTATTGATACAGTTGTTATTCATGAAAATGTGGGACATTTCCAGGAATAAACGTTTAGAAAGGTGTTTTTCTTTATCAAGAACTTTGATACTTTCCACACCTCAAATTTACGTAAACTATCAAAACTGTTCATCAATAATGGTTATCCGAAGTGTCTGATTAACAAGATCTTATTTAGTTCACCTTCCAATATTTTGCCGAACTCTGATGATGCAGGTAATAATCGCACAACCCCTAATAACGGAATTGATGTAATTCCCAACAATAGCATCAATTCAAACAGCACAAGCACCAACCCGGACTCCAGAACTTTCGAATTACTTGCAAATCCGTCCTCACTATAAACTGCATTTTTTCAAAAATGAAAGACAGAGTCCCGTTGCTTGGCTTAACCAACACAGTCTACTCCATCAATTGCAACAACTGCAACCAAATATACATAGGTCAGACCTCCAGATCTCTTAAAGGAAGGATTACATCACACAAAAGTGATTCTAGGCTTCATCCTGAAAGATGCACTCTAGCATCTCATGTTAACACAACAGGGCATTCTATGAATTACACAAGTATCAAAGTTCTTGATAAAGAAAAACACCTTTCCAAACGTTTATTCCTGGAAATGTCCCACATTTTCATGAATAACAACTGTATCAACAAAAAGACAGATGTTAAGCAACTGAGTGTCATTTACTCATATTTGCTAAACTGCGAAAAATTGGAGAACTTACATATCTCCCCAAATTTTGACTCTTCACAACCATAAATGGAATCTGTTTCTTGGTCGATAACACCAATAAACTTCATTCCACTCAAATTCTAATAATTTTCTTCTCACGATTTAATAATATTTAATAATTTAATTTCCCATTAATTAAAATATAGTTAATTCAACTGCCTCTGGTCGGTTTAACAATTTCTTACATAACATTCTGAAAATCACATCATCTGAAGCGATTTGGCAACGTTGGCACACGCCCACAATTCGTTCCATCTTTCTACACAGACATTGACAACCTTCGGCCTTCTATCAAAGGGTTCATCTCACTCATTATTCCATGACCACCATTTTGTGCAATCATCAAGTGGCTTCACGATGTAGTGCTTTCATGTTTTTTAAAAAAATTTTAATCTGTTTTTAACTTGTTCTTGTCATATTTTATATAATTTTGACCATTGTACCATCTATCCAGCTTTCACCATGTTACTGGGCGTTTCCCTCATCCTATACGTAAACAACAATTAGCAACATCCTCACATACTACTGTAAGTTAAGTCAATTTAAATTCATTTTACACTATTGTTGCTACTGTTATCATTGTAATTGCAGCTCCTGATGATGATGGCAAAGTCCATTGAAAGCTAGAGAGAATTAAAAAAGTATAAAGAGTCCTCTTTGCTTAAATTTTGTCGAAGTACCCAACAAAAGGCGGAAGCTTTAATTATTCACCTATATATATATATATATATAAAACTAACATCCTGTACTTTGTGACCAATTGACAGAATCAATCATAAGAAATAAATCTATAATATAATGAATATTACATCTATACTTTGAGATAGGCCATAATATTTTCTAATCAGTAAAGAGAAACTTTTTGACGATTTCTAATATTTCTAGTACTCATAGGTACCTAAAAAGATTTCGTCACACACCTTAGAAAAAATATTTAGTAGATTGGATCTAGTTCCTTGTCGGATTTTGCTTGTAATTTGTAATTTCGCTACACTTCGTTAACTAACTTTTCTACATTTTGTACTTTCGTACTTGTATGAGATTTTTTAAAACTTTCAAACAATTTTTGGTATAACTTGGATTTGTCTATGTGAAACGACATCTTATTTAAACATTAAACTTTGGCTAATGGAATCAATGCTAACACAAATGTTAACTTGCTTTACTATGCTTACAATACGTCTACCCGCTATAGTATCCAAACGAAACAATACACTGATAGAAGAAATTTAGACAAGTGGACATCGCGCGGTAATTCCCCTACTCGGTTCTAAAGCAAGTAGGGGAATTACCGCGCCGTGTTCACTAAACGTATGCATTATTTGCGGGAATCCCTGAAAATGCGATTCATTTTCAAGCAAAGGCAATGTGAGGGTTGCCATTCGTGTAAAAAAGTAAATAACTACCGATGACGTAATCATCATCTAGACTCTCCTACCCCCCATGTCATCCAAAATAAGCAAAGCAAAGCTTTTTAGCAGGTCAAAGATCTGACTTCAGTCTACTGATATACCGACTTTGCTCTACCGAGCTGTGCCTATTTCACCTTGGTCTTTGCTTTGAGATTTGAGTAGGTTTCTATCCGATGCTGTTACATTTCAAAGCAGCTTAAGGGTAAAGCATATTTATTTGGGATCCTGAGCAGCTTGTGTTCGAGATATAATCATAATACCCTCATCCTACTTGGATGGAAGGCAGTATCCAGAAATAATTTGCCAAAAACCGGTAAAGTACCGGCTTTATTTTCCTCCACTGACTAAAAACATGACGATTATTTGAGTATATACACTGCCGTTCAAAAGTTTCCGGTCACATCATGGTTGATAATATAGTAAGTGACATATAAATCCGAACACCCAGTTAAAATGGTCTTATTTTAATAAAAGTTGGTGAATATATTTATCTTACTGTAAATAACAAGTGAAAAAATTTTCAGCCTTATCAGTTGGACATTCCGGTTTTTATACTGCTTTCTTTTAATTCACTAACGCTCTAAAAATGAATATTTCAGCCGCAGTAAAGAATCAACGTTGGCGGATTTTGGTTCCTGACATCCTTTACGATCGGTTACGATGCCTAGAGTACGGAGACCTGTACGATTTCGTCAACTTAGTGAGTTTGATAGGGGCTGTATAGTGAGACTTCGGGAAGCTGGACTTTCTTTTCGGGCAATTGCAGTTAGAGTGCAAAGAAGTGTAGACACTGTGGTTAGGTGTTGTCAGGCATGGCTTCGAGAAGGCCGTACGCAAAGAGCAAGGGGCACTGGACGCCGCCGTAGAACAACAGACCGTGAAGATCGCCGCCTAAGATTATTGGCCTTAAGGGACCGTTTCTCCACTATCAGGTCCATTGCAAATGAATGGTTTGCAGAACACGGAAGACCTATTGGCATGCGAAGTGTTTACCGACGAATGAGAAGTTTTGGCTTGTTTTCATACCGGCCACTCTGGTTCCTCCCTTTAACTCGAGAACACCGACGTAATCGCCTTGAGTGGTGCAGACAACGGTCACTCTGGGATCAGGAATGGAACAGTATTGTCTTTAGTGACGAGTCTTGATTTTGTTTAGGCATGCACGATGGTCGTGCCAGGGTTAGAAGGCGACGTGGTGAAAGGAGGAATCCACAGTTTTTTGTTGAAAGACATGTTCATCACACTGTTGGAGTTATGGTTTGGGGTGCTATAGCTTATGGTTCCAGGTCACCTTTAATCTTCATCAGAGGTAACATGAACGCGCAGCGTTATATCCACGAAGTTCTAGAACCCCATCTTTTACCCTATCTTGACACCCTGGCAGATCCAACTTTCCAACAAGATAATGCCCGACCACATGTTGCAAGAGTCACAATAGACTTCTTTCAACATAATGATGTCACATTGTTACCATGGCCACCAAGATCTCCCGACTTATCCCCAATTGAGCACGTGTGGGATATGATGGGTAGGAGATTGCTCAATTTGCAACGTCCTCCTCAGACTCTAGAAGCACTTCGAGAGGAGTTGGTGGTTGCTTGGAATGAGATACCACAGGAGGACATTGACCACCTGATCAGAAGCATGCCTAGGCGCGTTGGAGAATGCGTAGCACATCAGGGTGCATCCACACATTATTAAAGGTCAAAGGGCTTTAAAGCAGTGCAATCATTTTGAAATTTTTATCATTTACTTATTATGCTTCATTAAGTGCTTGTACAAAATTTTATTAAAATAAAGCCATTTAAACTGAGTGTTCGGATTTATATGTCACTTAGTATATATCAAGATTTAATCGATTAATGATAATACCATTCATGTAAAGGATATCTGTTTCAGTGATGAATGCACATATCATCTAAATGGATTTGTTAATAAGCATAACCGGGTATTGAAGCAATGAAAATCCTTATGCTTTTGTAGAAGGACATACCCAGCACCCCCAAAGAATTAATGTATGGGCAGGCATTTTAGGAAACAAAGTGATTGGCTATTGCTTATTAACGGAAATTTGAATCGAGACATTTATTTGGGTATGTTGGAAAGTACAATCAATCCACTTATCACTGAAACCATTGAAAACATCTAGTAAAAAGGTTTGTCCAATAGGGACGCAGGAAAGTAAACGTCAATTTGACATAGACGCCATCTTTGTTTTCTGTCACCAAAATGTCATTTTGTTAGTTGAATGTTTACCATTGATCGCTATGGAGTCGTATTCGATTGAAGACCGCATTAAAGTTATTCAAGAGCACTACAAAAATGGTGCAAAAATAAAAAACACGTTTCGCGCGCTTCGTGAACATTTCGGTCGCAACAACCGCCCAAAGGAAACAACCATCGGTCGTCTGGTGCGTAAATTCGAGGCAACAGGTTCTGTGACAAATCTGCCAGGCTCTGGCCGGCCAAGGAGCGTTCGCACACCCGAAAATATTGCTGTTGTGAAGGAGAGTGTGAGAGACGATGCGAAACAATCAACAACGCGTCGATCCCAAGAATTGGGCATTTCGAGAACCAGTTTGCTCCGCATTCTCCACAAGGATTTGAATGTACACGCCTACAAGATCCAATTGACGCAAGAGCTGCGTCGGGCCGACCATTTTTCGCGCCGAACGTTCTCAGATTGGCTCCTTGAACACCGCCAAATTGATGCCAATTTTTCATCAAAAATCATGTTCAGCGACGAAGCGCATTTCACTTTGAATGGGACGGTAAACAAGCAAAACTGCCGCATCTGGGCGAACGAAAATCCCCGTGAGTATCAAGAGCAGCCGATGCACCCTCAAAAAGTGACTGTGTGGTGTGCATTGTGGTCAAAAAGCATCATCGGACCTTACTTTTTCGAAAATGCGGCCTGGGACGCCGTTACCGTCAATTCTGAGCGATATCACGTGATGATAGAGGACTATTTTTTGCCGCAACTTGAAGGAATGGATATGGACGATGTTTATTTCCAACATGCCACACAACCAACGTCAATATCCATCGATTGCAGTCCTTCTTCGGTGATTGCGTGATTTCGCGCAGAGGAAATGTGCCATGGCCACCAAGATCGTGCGATTCGACTCCCTTGGACTTCTTTTTATGGGGATATTTGAAAAGCAAAGTTTATGTCAACAAACCAGCCACCCTCCAAGAACTCAAAAACAACATCATTGCCGAGATAAATGCCACAGAACCGACCATGTTGCAAAATGTCATTGAAAATTTCGACCATCGCGTGGACGTCTGTAAATCCAGTCGTGGTGAAAATTTGAGCGATATTATTTTTCATACATAAATGGTATAAATGAACCTTCAAAATAAAGTACCTTCATTTCAAATATCAATCTTTCTTGTTTTACTATGCGTTTACTTTCCTGCGTCCTTTTTGGACAACCCCATCTATTCAGCTTTATATAAAAGACACTGTTGTTAAGATAAAGTAATATCTCATACCTAAAATGCAAAAGCTATCAAACTTTTCTTCTTCGATGTTGTTTTTTAAAGCATGGGATCTCGAACAGCTTATGTTTGGGATACAGTAGGGATAACATCCATATAACAGGCAAAATCCGGGAATAATTCTCCGAAACCCGATAAGGCCTGGTGTTGGTAAAATGTAGGCCAGATAAGGATGGCTTAAATGTAGATCACCAGTACCAAACTAAGAAACAAACTG
Organism: Acanthoscelides obtectus; assembly: GCA_963669975.1. Lineage (NCBI taxonomy): Eukaryota > Metazoa > Arthropoda > Insecta > Coleoptera > Chrysomelidae > Acanthoscelides > Acanthoscelides obtectus. The sequence continues at coordinate 109,607,487 of CAVLJG010000004.1, read as the reverse complement.
TTAGGAAATCTGCAGATAGCGCGGGGACATTATTTATACAATACGATTTACGTAAATCATCACACATATCGCACCATCGTATTTATAGTTTATATAAGTTCATGTTCATATTTTTTATGATTAGGACGCTCTCGTACGTAATTTACTATCTTCTGCCTTTCCAAAAACATCACAAGATATCTATGTGCTTATAATACATACTTGGCACGTACAACAGTGCATACATTAGGATATTAAGATATGCGCACATTGCATTTACCAATAGACACGTGAAATTAGAGGTACTTTTTGTGCAACCACGGTACCTCTGGTGAGAAAGCAATTCACACATATGTGATTTCGTTTGGTCAGTTACAATGTTACTACTGCGCCAAGGACGAAAAAACGATAATAATAAAAATCGCTAGGTTCGTTAGTTGAAGTTTGAAAGGATCATTTTCAGAAAAAAATGTTGGAGCTCTGAATTGAGTATTAGTGGTGGAGGAGGATATATCATAATTTTTTAGCGTTAGTATATTTGAACGCCCCTAGCACCGGTAATTATACACTCCTATCAAACGTAATTTCACACATCATAGGTTTTCCGTTTTTTTTTTATTCTTTAGTCCTACCCACTTGATACAAAGTATATATGAAAACTTGAAGTAAATAAAGTGCTAAGTGCCAAAAAAATTTCATTTAATATATATGGCGAGTTTCTGCAACCTAAGGTCGCTTCTCGCTACCCATACGCCATCGTATCCTATCGTTCCAGTCTCCTTCATGTAGTCCTCTACTTTCCATTGCGGTATGGATGTTTAAAATCCATTTCCTTCGTGGTCTTCCTCGTTTATTTCTTTGTGCTGGTGTCCATTTCCAAACCCTTAATGGTATCCTTTCTTCGTTCATTCGTTGCAGGTGTCCATACCATTTTAACTGCCTCTCTGTTATATCGTCCATTATTGTATTTTCGACTTCCATTCTTTCTCTGATGGTCTCATTTCTAACATGGTCAAGTAAAGTTAAACCGGAACATCTTCTCCAGTACATCATTTCGGTTGAGAGAAGCTTTTGTGACATATTTTTATCTACAACCCACGCTTCTGACCCATACGTCAGTACTGGCTGAATCATAGCCTGATATATATTTTTTTTTGTTTTCTTTCATTTAATACCTGTAAAATGTTCTAGGTGAAATAACGAAGAATATGGATAAAGCGCTAAGAGCTATGGCTATACTATACTGTACTAAAAAAATCCCAACAGGATGCGCGCTTGTCAACCGCCATAACGCCGCCGGTAAAAATGTGCTAAGTGCCAATAAATACAGTGTTTGCCCGGAAAGTAATAGGACTGAGTCGATTTAAAAAAATTTATTGAGCCAATCGTTACAATTCTTTAAAAACTTCCAAAATAGGCTCCTTCTGCGTCGATGCAGCGCTGCCAGCGCGATTTCCAAACATTGAAGGGGTCACGAAAGGTATTCTCAGTGTAGAAAATGCTACCGTTTTAATCATACAGAAAAGAATTGCAGGAATGAGAAGATATGTGCCAACTGTGGCAACGGTCACGAAGGAGAAAATTTTAAGCATGTATCAATAGAGTGCTGCAACTGTAGATATGGAAATGAAAGATATAAAAAAAATTATAGTATTAACCACTCACCTACCGACAAAAACTGTCCATCGTACAAATATTATCAGGAACAACAAAACTTAAGGATACTTTTTTAAAATTCAAGTTCATCTTTTGGTACTCCTATCTCTAAAGAGGACCTAAAAATGTCAGTAAATAAATACATAAATGATTTAAAAATTCCAAGTATTACAACAAATAGAGCACAAAACGTCGATGAACATAATTTATGTACACAAAATTCTGATGCAAAATTTCGAATTTTTAATATGAACATAAGGAGTATAAAACACAACATTGATTACTTAAAAATACTACTCGATCAAATATGGTACATTTTTGATCTAATAGTTTTACTGAAACGTGGCAAGTGGTTGATATTTCTTGCTTCAATCAGCAGGGATATGACACGCTGTATAACTTTGGCACTTATAACCAAAACGATGGGGTGATAGTTTTTGTAAGAAATAAACTGCAATATAATCATGATACATTCACTTTCACCGATGGAATCAAAATTTTAAACATAATGATCCAAATTAACCATAACAAAATTGAGGTATCTGCAATTTATCGTCCGCCAAGTTCAGAACCCCACGAGTTTTTAAAGAATATCGAAAAATTTTTTCAAAATCAAAATAAAGTTCATTTAAAGCAACATATTTTCTTGGGAGATATCAATATAAATATTTTGGACGATGATCCCATCACAAATGAATACTTGAATATCCTATCAAGTAACGGATTTCTGTCCTATATAAACCTACCTACAAGTTCCATCAGTGGCACATGTATAGATCACTGCTTTGTGAAAGACCTATCCAACAAAATTACTTGTATACCAATAATCCTAGAAAGCGATATTACTGACCACTTCTCTACTATTTTACTGATATCTTCAAACGAAAAACATTCTAACATCCCTACCGATAAAACAACCAGGAAAATTACAAATTTTTTGTCGACAATTCAAAACTAATATCAAATGTCAAACAAGAATCCTGGGAACAATTATACTCTATAAATAATATAGACAAAGCAACGGGACTGTTCATAGAGAAAATAAAAAAACTAATAGATATTAGTACCAATAAAGTAATAATTAGTCACAAAGAGAAAAGCAGAAATGCCTGGATTACCAAAGGATTAATAACATCGGCAATAGAAAAAGAAAGACTATATAATGTAATGAAACTAACGCCAACTACAGAGAATACCGACTGCTACAACCAATATAAAAATAAATTTATAGAGCTTGCAAGGCAAACCAAACAAAAACATTACCTAAATAAATTGAATAATTACTTAAATGATCCTAAGCGGCTTTGGACAACCATTGATGAGATTACTGGGAAAACAAAATTTAAAGAGTGTGTCACTGAGTTAAGTATAGTACAACATCGGGAACAGTATTATAAAATACTCAACAGATATGCGATGAATTTGTATAATTCTTTACTGACATAGGCGAAAATTTAGCAAGTAATATACAAGCAAATGTACAAAATACTCAGCCTCCAAAAAGAACTTTGGACTCATTTATTTTGGATAAAGTCGAGCAATGTGAAGTATACACCACTGTTATGTCCTTAAAAAATCGAAAAAGTCCTGGCTTCGATGGTATTAAAAGCGAGCATTTGAAAATTATAGCCGAGGACATAACAGAACCACTCACTTACCTAATCAACAAATGCTTTGAATCTGGCATATATCCCTCAATTTTAAAAATAGGTAATATATTACCGATACATAAATCAGGAACAAAAACAGATGTTAACAACTATAGACCAATATCAATAATATGCAGTGTAGCAAAGGTTTTTGAAAAAGTTTTATCTACTAGAATGATTCGATACCTCACAAAATTCAAAATTTTAAGTGAAAATCAATATGGATTTACAGAAGGGAAGGCTACATCGGACGGAATAACTAAAATTGTAAATCAAATACATCAAAATATTGATAACAGAATCCCTTCAATCTGCATTTTTGTTGATTTGAAGAAAGCTTTCGACACAGTTAATCACAAATTATTATTAGAAGCATTGGAGAGAATTGGTTTCAGAGGAAACGCGTACTCACTGATCGAAAATTATTTGTCCAATCGCCCACAATCTGTGCAGATATCAGGATCATTTAGTAAAGAAATGTATATTAAGTGTGGGGTCCCACAAGGAACTGTCTTAGGTCCGCTGTTATTCAATATATATATTTAAATGATATTTTCCAAATTAATTGTGTTGGCATAATAACTAGTTTTGCAGATGATACTGCAATATTATATGAAGGCACTGACTGGTCTGATCTAAAAAATGTAATTGAAAATGATTTTGTCAAAATTATTCGGTGGTTTAACAGTAGAAAATTAAGCATTAACTATTCTAAAACACATTTTTTGCCATTTGGATCTTATGCTAAACATCTGCCAAGTTACACAAATTTCTCCTTCAACATTAATGATCAAAAAATGCAAATTAATAGAGTGCCCAACATAAAATACCTTGGAGTGGTCTTGGATCCTCACTTACGATGGGACATCCATGTCAATTATATTTTAAAGAAAGTTAGATTTGTATCCTACAAAATTAAATACCTTGGGAATATATTGACAGAAAAATATCTTCGAACATTATACCATGCACTGATTGAGCGTCATCTCACATATGGTATGTTAGCATGGGGAGCAGCATGTTCCTCACATATCTATAATTTAGATGTTTTTCAAAAAAGTATTCTAAAAATTATATTTAAAAAACCGAAACTTTATCCCACTGAAAAATTATACGCAGATGTTCGAATGTATGATATAAGACAGCTTTATTTCTTACACAGTATCACTCACTACCATAAATTTGTAAACACCGACCAAAAAATTAAACATAATCATTATATAAGGTACAAAATTCGTGGCACAGTAGTTCCTCAACCGCATAAATCTATAATGCAGCGATTATACCTAATGACTTAAAAGATTTACGTTTCGGAAATTGTTTCAAAAGGAATTTAAAAAAATGGCTACATTCTATATCTAGGACTGAAATTCATAAACTCATAAATACGAACATCAACTGAATACACAATCTACTGTAGCTAATTTGTATCCTTTTTTGTCATTTGCATTCTACAGTTTCAACTTAAATTATTGGTCCATGTACAGGCGATGCCTTCTATTGGACCTGTTTTGATTTTATATTTATTTACTCATATTGTTTGTTATCTTTGTACATTGAGTGAATAAATATTATTATTATTATTATTATAGCCTTGAGAGCCGCGGTGCATGCTGCTTGGATCCCCTTTGTCGTCTCAAAATGCTTGCCTTTCATCGGCCTTTTCAGGCGAGGAAACAAAAAAAAGTCCGGGGGGGGCACATCTGGGCTTTAGGGTGGCTGCGGAAGCGTTGGGATGCCGGCCTTGATCAGGTAGCTGTTCACAAGAAAGGCGGTATGAGCCGGGGCGTTGTCGTGATGCAACTTCCAGTCGGCTGCGATGTCTTGTCGGACCCGACTGACCCTTCGTTTGAGTCTCCTGAGCACTTCCACGTAAAACTTGGCGTTGACGGTTTGTCCAGGAGGAACAAATTCATGGTGGACCTTTGATATCAAAAAAGACAATGAGCATCGTTTTCACTTTGGAGTTGCTCGTTCTTCCCTTTTTTGGGCGAGGAGACGTCGTCGTGTGCCACTCGGAAGATTGCCTCTTTGTCTCAAAGATCCACGACTCGTCACCTGTGATTACGTTATTCCAAAATTGGGGATCACTTTCACACATGTTCAAATTTTCTTGGCACACTTCCACTCGCCGCAATTTCTGGTCGTCAGTTTTGGGACCATCTTCGCGCACACCTTGCGCATGTTCAAATGCTGTGTCACAATGTCATGAACCACAGATTTTGTTAGTTTAACATCTGGGCAATTAAACGAATACTTAGTCGACGGTCTGAGTTCAAAACTTTGCGCACACGAGTCACATTATCGGTATTTGTCGAAGTCGATGGTCTTCGAGCACAGTCTCCATCAGCGACCTCTTCCCGGCCCTCCAAAAAGGCCTGGTGCCACCGAAACACACCACTTCTTGCTAAAGCAACACCTGGGTAAGCCTGCTTGATCATATCAAACGTCTCTGTCGCAGATTTACCGAGTTTCACACCGAATTTAATCGCGTACCTCTGCTCTAACGAACGCTGCATTTTCGGCTTGCACCACTCACAGAAACACGTCGCGCGAAAATGCCTGTCCTGACTCTCCAAGTGCTCGGAGACAACTGACCAGCCGCTCATTGGTTAGCTAGGAATGCCCTCTACCGAATGCGCGCACACTCCGAAGTACAGTCATGGCGGAATAAAATGAGTCCTATTACTTTCCGGACAAACCCTGTATATCTATGAAAATACCTTGCTCTGCAGGCTTAAAACGAACGGGAACAAAAAATGTACGTTTCTTTGCTGCTACTGAAAAAAAAGTATTTATGAACATAATACATTTTGAAAAGCTACTTATTTTTTCTTATAGATGCCATATTGGATTTTTTTAGAAATGAATAGAGTTTTTAATTCTAATTCCATTTTTATCAGGTCATACATCGACATTGTCAAATTTTAGCTATTTCAAAAAAGCAGAATTTCATAGGCAGGCCTTGAAATGACCATTTGATTTGTTTGGCCTACCAGATTTATGCCAATATCACTTCTATTTTTTCCTGACTTTATTTGAGATGAAATTCCAAAATAAATTGCATCGGTACTTTTTCTTCTATACAAGACGGCATAATTTTAATTTTAAAATGATGTTTCGTCTCCTGTACTCCAGCCATAACTTTATTTTTTCTCATAGACGCCATATTGTATGTTTGCTCAAATGAATAGAGCTTTTAACTCTGGTTTCAAAAATGTGTAATATTGACATTGATAAACCTTAGTTATTCCAGGAAGCGGAAGTTTCTAAGTAGGTCTTGAAATGATCACACTTCATTTGTTTCGTATACCAGACCAGATTAAACATAGCAACAGAGTTTGGAAGACTGAGAAATAAATCGAGCAATGTACCGAGAAGAGTCGGGCTGTGCCTACAAAATAACGTACATATGCTATGATTTACCTCTGCTTATTTATGATTTATTATGGTTATTACCATCAACAAAATTTTCATCGAATCTCTAATTTAATATGTTGGTTCGGTATGTATTCAACTACCTTTTCATTACATGTGACAATTTGATTGATGACTGCGCATAGAAAAATGGACTTCAGTTCCGTATTATACACCTACATGTTACAGTACCGTTCTATGCCATTAACTATAGACGAATATAAATTACAGAGAGCTGCAAACAGCTGTACAGGGTAGTTACCGATTTGTTCTTACGAGAATAATCATACAAAAGGATGTATTTGAAACAATCTAGCCACTGAAAATCTCACAAATGTTCTTCTAAACTTCTTATTTAGATACTTTCTTATACCGAAGCAGGCGCTCGTGCAGAGGCCTAAATGTCAGTGCACCGCTCCTGCGATGAAAAGCTTTTAGAAACATTGTTGATAAAATTTTTGAACGTCTTAAGGTCAGTAGCACTGGGAAAAACCTACTCCAGCAGATTTTTCCACAATCTCGATACCGGACAGTCAAAGAAGCGGTCGTATCGGCAAGTTCTAGATGTACGAGGTCAGGCGGGACTGTCTGGGCCTTATACAGAGTTGAGAGTTCATGTGAAGGAAGTCGCTGCTAGTCTAGTTTTGTTTTCTCTAGTTCACCAGCAGAGTTCGGCTTGTCACTCTGAGCTCGTGCATGTAGAGTGCTGTCATCAGCAAATCTTTGGATCTATTTGATTGTGCAGGAAAGGAGGTTGTTGATATCTAACAGGAACAATGGCGAAGCCAAAACCGGTCCCTGGGGAACACCCGCGTTGACGTTGTGGGATGGAGAGGAGAACCCGTCAATTACGTCGGATATCCTGCGGTCAGCCGCCCAACTGCAAAGCAGGCCACAGGAAGGAAGATTGCATAAGAGGACAGAATGCCACAGCTAATAGGACGCTATCGTGATATGAAGGGCAACGACATGGATGGACTGGATGATTTTACTCCACATTTGCGTGACGTTAGATTGGATGTCTCAAGTGGATCGCTGGTGCCAGAAACCACACTGCCTGATTTTTTTGGTGTGACTGACTTGTTTCGTGCTTGTCTTCTTCCCAAAAAAACTGTAAAGGTTATTATACTCTAAAAGTACCTCCATCAATAAAATCATATCAGCTATTTACTATGCTCTCTGATTCCACTTTCCCCACAAAAACTGCACCGACTACTGCCGCAGCAAAAGTTTCAACCAATTTGATATCTTCTGCTGCACGTGCAACCTACAAATGTCGCTGTTCACACTTGGCTACTTCTAAACTGCACGCAGTAAGAAAATACTGCGCATAATCAGAGTTGCACACGCAGCTTTTCAGGTTGCGCGGGTGTTCAGACTTCTTGCAGCTCAGGCTGCGCAGTTTTCTACTATGCTGGGCTGTGTCTGAATTTCCGGTTTTCTGGGAAAGTTCCGGATTCATAAGATATCTGGAAGAGACGCAATAGAACTAGAGCAAACTCTGCTGGACATATCTTCACTACAATGGCAGGAATCAAGTCCCGTCCATAAACGCTGCTTTTGTCGAGCGACAAGAGCACCCGGCTTACGGCCTAATTAATGCCTGCAGGCTACTTCCGGTACAGTATAGGAAACCATTTGGATTCGAATGTTGGGCAGGACGTCTATGGTAGAGTTAGTGACAAAGATCTTAGCAAGCGCTTACGCCTTAGCCTTCGAGTCGGTTGCAATCCTTGCACGTAAGCGACGAACGGCTACTTTTTGAGAAGTTACCTCCAATATACTTGACCGTCGTACAACAAAACCAACTGCCATTGCGATGCGACATAACCATATGTGCCTAATTTTTACATCGTCTTGGTATTTAGCATTGCGAACCGCTTCGTTATATTTTTTTCAGGACTCGCCATCGCTTGTAAAGAATGCAGCTAGGTTTTGTGAGAAGTTTCTGTCTGCCTTGATCTTCTGCTGACGAGCAGTGTCATACGATTTGTTAAACCAGTTGCTGGACCCAGGTTTAGGCGCTTTTACTGTATGAAGGGTCTATTCCTGCATCCCAATTTGGGTAATTTGATGGATAAAAAGTCTTTGAGCCTTTTCCAGTTAGCATGTAAGTAATGCCAAACTGCTGCTGCTACTGCCGGTTTGACCACTTGACCCCTATCTTAGAACATTTTTGAAATGGAATGGGTCATGTGATGTCTCATTTTAAAGGTCCTTATGAGCGCTTTATTATTCTGGGATACAAAACTACGGTACTTGCAAAGTGGCGTAATGTCAGGCTGTCAAAATTAAACTTACTTAGAACTTATAATCAATCATCAACATGATATAGGTGTTATACATGAATCAATCACCTCCTTCTGAAAGGACGTATCCGAATATGTAAATAAAATGTAGAACATTCCATTTCAAATAATTCTCAATTTATCACATTTTTAAGCGGAACTTTCCGAATTTTATTGGATATCCAGATATACCAGATGTTCTTAACTTATTTCGTCTACTGCCCACTTTGAAAAACAATTATTTTCTAGCACCTCCCTGAAACTACTTAGTTTAAACTAAACGTACTGTTTGAAGTATTTACAAAAACAAATTGTCCACCACCCTCCCTCCTCAACGCTCAGTTTGTGGAAGACTGAGATAGACCCTTAAAAAAATTACACAAGATACCATAATTATTACGTATTGATGATTAGTAATAAACTATTCAATGTACAAGAACGCTCATAGGTGACTCGTGACCATATATTCCATTTAAATAATATTTACAAATGGCATCTAGCTGCTATTTTCAAATTTTCACCGCGACCTTTCAATGATCTACCATATACTTTGTAATATCTCTTACGTTAAAACATGGTATTTATGCATCGATTTCGACATCCCGAGTTTCACTTTGCTAACTTGATCCATTTAAGAAATAAATGCAAAGGAACTTTTTAAAAAACACAACCTAAGCAAAATCAGTAATCGAGAAATGATTCACACTGTAGGTTTCCCAGCAAGATTATTACAAATGGTTTTTTCGTATTTCCTCAACGTTAAACGCCGTATAATGATTTACGGACCTAAACAAATAACAGGAAAAATTGCCCGCCCGATGCATTATGATATATGCATTTAGTGCAAGCCATACAGTCGATTTCCTGTTCAGAGTCGTTCCACAATATAAAATTATATAATCTTTTTTAAACTTACTTTGATGAATCGTTTTCAGTAAAAAAAGCATGTTGGAAAAATTGAACTTGAGTGATTTTTGAAATCAGTGATCAGTACGCTCTTCGCTATAAAGCGTGGTAGCAATTTTTCGCACCGACTTGCTGTATAAAAGAAAAACTTCTTTACTCGTCAAGTCATTATCAACCGCTCCGTTTTAAAATTGCACTCCAAATATAAGCGCTTAAATCAAATAACATACTGTAACGCCCTCGTATAGCTGGGATCATCAGTGGCCTGACGATAGAGACGCTAGGCAACCAGAGTTACATCATCATGCATCACAGCTTGCAAAGCTTTGAGAGCTTCTGCGTTCCAGAGTTGTTTTTTACATCACTGATTCATTCGACGATATAGTACGGCAGCCATTTGTTGCACCGATTTGCTGTCTAGAAGAAAAGCTTCATTAATCGTTGAGTCATAATCAACTTGCCCGATTTAAAATTGCACTCCAAATATAAGCGATCTGTTGAGCTGCGCTTAACTCAAACAACATACTGTAACACCCTTGTATAGCTGGGACCGGCAGTGACTGGCGATATGGACGCTAGGCAACCAGAGTTACATCATCATGTATCGCAGCTTGCGAAACTTCAAGAGATTCTTCGTTCACGTGCATGAGCGTCTGAAGCGTAATCTCCAGACTGATTTTTTTACTTCACTGATTCATTCGACGATATAGTACTCTCTACTATAAAGCGGAAGCCATTTGTTGCACCGATTTGCTGACTAAGAGAAAAGCTTCATTACTCGTTGAGTCATTATCAACTTCCCCGTTTTAAAATTGCACTCCAAATATAAGCGATCTTTTGAGTTGCGTTTAAATCAAATAACATACTGTAACGCCCTCGTATAGCTGGGACCTGGCGATATGGACGCTAGGCAACCAGAGTTACATCATCATGTATCGCAGCTTGCGAAACTTCGAGAGCTTCTGCGTTCACGTTCGCATTTGCTGCGCTATCTGGAAGGAATCCAGTTTTTACTAGAAAATGCTGGAAAGCATCGGGAAGCGTCAATCGATCTCATAAATTCCAGACCAGATGCCGAAAGCAATTAGTCACAGTCGAGACCGTCAAACAACGCGGAATGCCGTAGTTCAGACCGCATGGTTATAAATTAGTGTAAAACTAATAAATCAGACTTTAAACAATAAGACGGAGTCTTTGTTGCAATACTCATCTTAACATCTGAAACTTAACCTGTGGTTTCATGTCGATAATCCACCGTTTTCTGACCAATGAAACCACATGTGAATTCTTCTTTAATGTACAAATAGTCATTTCGTTCACAACGGAGAAGGTTGCCGTTGTGATCGAAACGTATACTAAATTAAGTACGTATTTGAGATTTTAGTTAGCGTGCCTCTTTGGGATCCTCAGGTACCTTCTTGTTCGAAGTTTGGCGACTTGACAACGACTTCATCTCTTTTGATTCTTGTCACTTGGCGAGCTTTATTTCCTTATTAGCTCTTGCACTTAAAAAAGTGAATCAACTAAATAGACAGTGTAAATAGTGATGAAATGGAATGAAACAGGATTCACCTTACTTTTTTGAGGAATAGAAATATATCTGAAATCAACCTCAAACGTTTGAATATTCAGTAATTTACTTCCAACGTCCGTTAAACCAAACCGAGAAATAATACATTAATGTTTCAAAACTTGACCGGTGTCACTTGTGGAAGACAACACACCTTTAATTTGAGCTGTCGATACAAATTACCCTCGTTTGGAATGTGGGGACATCAATAGGGAATGATGCGGGGCCAAGTAAGTTGATTCGGTACATAAAATAGTCTTCCAAAGATACATCACGGCAACTCACTAAATCTGGCGGTTTCTTGTTCATTATGGATCTGATTTACATCGAAGCAGTGCGCAGACAGAAGTCCAAGTGCCAGGACTACTAACCTTAGGCTATTCAGAAATTGGATTAACAAGGTTTTTTAGGGATGGTCATAGCAGCCCTGGCATTTAGGCTTCTGCCTGTACAGATGCTTCGGTGTAGAAGAATGCTTTACGCAACTTAAGCGTGTTAAAACACGATTGCGGTGTGACATTGAGTGTTAAAATGTTATTTTGTTTTTTATGTTTGTTTATTCATTATAGACATGTATTTTTAATGTTTTATACAGGGTGTCCGCAGAGTTGGGGTTTTCCTTTACACCAATGTCTTAAGGGAACCGAGATAAAGGGCTCTGCAACATCAAAAATATCTGAATACCGTCCTGTAGCCGCGACCCGCGACATCCCCGAGTGGTACAAGGTCACTGGCTTAACCCGACGACAGAACTGGGTCGGGGTCAGTGTGTCAGGTAAATATGCAACCTTCAACCGACTACTGAATCGCGTAGGCGAGAATCCCTCAACAAGCACTAGAGACGTGGCTAGAGAAGTGCAAGTATCAAAAACTAAAGTGTGGCAAACGCTGCGTGAAGAGGGGCTGTATCCGTTTCACGTCCAACGTGTACAAGCCCTTCAACCTGACGATTTTCCAGCAAGAGTGCGGTTTTGTGAGAGGTTGTTGCATCAACATGACAATAATCCGGACTTTTTGAAGTGCATATTGGTGACAGACGAATCTACGTTCACGCGTAATGGGGTGAATAACTTTCGCAACACTCATGCTTGGTCAGTAGAAAATCCGCACGCTATCCGTCTGGCACATTTTCAACAAACATTTTTGGTGAATGTTTGGGCTGGCATGGTGAACGGTATGCTCATTGGACCATTTATTCTCCCAAATCGATTGGACGGGATGCAATACCTAGACTTTTTACGCAACATTTTGCCTTCCTTGTTAGAAGATGTGCCATTAAGTGTAAGACAATCGATGTGGTTTCTGCACGATGGTGCACCGCCCCATTTTAGACGCGAAGTGCGTGAGTTTTTTAATGAATTATTTCCGAATAGGTGGATCGGACGTAATGGACCCGTAGCGTGGCCTCCGCGATCTCCAGACCTAACACCATGAGATTTTTTTCTTTGGGGAGAGATGAAACGCTTAGTGTACAAAACTGAAGTGCATACGGGACTCCATTCTCAAAGCCTGCACCAATGCTTGGCTACATCGTGCACGCACCTGTGTTTTTGAATCAAACGGCGATAACTTCGAACAATACCTATAAAGTACGTTTACCTAAAAACTGAAAACGCGGCAACGCCGTCATATTTGTTACCTCTGTTCGTGGTCTGCACCACCGCCGGCGTCTGCTCGGTAGCGCATCAGCTGATTTCATTTTCCGTTGGAGCGATACGATTTCGGGCAGAGACGTACTTAGCCCTTCTCGTCAACTGGAGAGTGAGTACTTTTCCTTTATTTTTTTTTACTTGGTCGCCCTCGTTTCACTACACATTACCTTTGTTATTTCAAGGGTAGTTGTTTCTGAAAAGGAAAACCCCAACTTTGCGGACACACTGTATATTTATATTTATGCAAAATAAATAAAAATCAAGCTTAAAGTGTGCATACGTGTTTTTATAGTTGGAATATTCAAAAAGTATCGATTTCTAAATGAGTCCGCGTATTCGTATACTTATTTTTTTGATCCGAATACATCCGATCTGATCAAAAAGAGACCTCAAATGTTGAATCGGAAGAGGTGGAAATAGTCATTTAAAAGCCATCGGCCATTAACGCTTTTTTCATGCGCTACTGTGTTTCCATAGTGGCTAACGATTCGGTGGCTCTAATACAATTCAGTACGTTTTAGTTCATTTACATACTTGCGTTTCAATTTTTTTTTGTTTTCGCGAAAAAATTACGGAATAAATTCCTGCCGCTGTTCAAGCTCTGTTTTGTAATTAAATGCGTCCGCTGTTCTAATTTTGTTTGGAACTCTGATACACGTATAGAGTTTGGAATGTTGATAAACGCTGCATAACAGGGTGACCAAGATTGATTGATTGGATCCGTCAATTCAACATTTTATCAAGAGTGTACAAAGTGTACAGGATTTCATGAAAACTGCAAAATGAGTTTTCAAGAAAATCAAAGATTTTTCGAAGAGAAAAAGTGATAAGTATACTAAGTGACATATAAATCCGAACACCCAGCTTAAATGGTTTTATTTTAATACAAGTTGGTGAATGTATTTATCTTACTGTAAATAACAAGTGAAAAAATTTTCAGCCTTATCAGTTGGACATTCCAGTTTTTATACTGCTTTTTTAATTCACTAACGCTCTAAAAATGAATCTTTCAGCCGCAGTAAAGAATCAACGTTGGCGGATTTTGGTTCTTGACATCCTTTACGATCGGTTACGATGCCTAAAGTACGGAGACCTGTACGATATCGTCTACTTAGTGAGTTTGATAGGGGCCGTATAGTGGGACTTCGGGAAGCTGGACTTTCTTTTCGGGCAATTGAAGTTAGAGTGCAACGAAGTGTAGACACTGTGGTTAGGTATTGTCAGGCATGGCTTCGAGAAGGTCGTACGCAAAGAGCAAGAGGCACTGGACGCCGCCGTAGAACAACAGACCGTGAAGATCGCCGCCTAAGATTATAGGCCTTAAGGGACCGTTTCTCCACTACCAGGTCCATTGCAAATGAATGGTTTGCAGAACACGGAAGACCTATTGGCATGCGAAGTGTTTACCGACGAATGAGAAGTTTTGGCTTGTTTTAATCTTCATCAGAGGTAAAATGAACGCGCAGCGTTATATCCACGAAGTTCTAGGACCCCATCTTTTACCCTATCTTGACACCCTGGCAGATCCAACTTTCCAACAAGATAATGCCCGACCGCATATTGCAAGAGTCACAATAGACTTCTTTCAACATCATGATGTCACATTGTTACCATGGCCACCAAGATCTCCCGACTTATCCCCAATTGAGCACGTGTGGGATATGATGGGTAGGAGATTGCTCAATTTGCAACGTCCTCCTCAGACTCTAGAAGCACTTCGAGAGGTTGCCTGGAATGAGATACCACAGGAGGACATTGACCACCTGATCAAGAAGCATGCCTAGGCGCGTTGGAGAATGCGTAGCACATCAGGGTGCATCCACACATTATTAAAGGTCAAAGGGCTTTAAAGTAGTGCAATCATTTGCATATTATGCTTCATTAAGTACTTATACAAAATTTTATTAAAATAAAACCATTTAAACTGGGTGTTCGGATTTATATGTCACTTAGTATACTATTGAAGAAAAAATGCATACCAATGCATTTTTTTAAATTGTTGACATTGTGTTTTGGTCATCTCTATACACACCGTGAAATAATCAGATGAAAAGGATTTGGAATACTGATCCAAACAGGCAATTTGAAAAAAAAGGCACATACTATCTCAAGGATCATGTCGAAACATCCCTCATTTCCAGCTTCCACTACGATTGTAACATAAGGTTTAACAGTTGAATTACAGCATATTGCTTGAACTGGGCAATTCTTTGCGATTTTGTAAAAAAATAGTGGATGTGTCAAGCTTCCAAATCGAATAAGAAGCTTTAGAACAGTTACATAAATTCCTCATCATCATCAAGCTTCCTGTAAATTTATAGTAATGTTGGTTGGATATTGTGTCCAGCTGGAGGTCAACTTGATGATAACGAAAATATTATTTTGTACACATACGTTAGATAAATCTTTTGTACACAATAAACAATTGCTCCAATGCGTTCTTGTGCAAGCGCGTTCATATTGTTATATAAACATCTGTTTTCTATTCATCATCCAAATTTTCAACTCGACCTTCTATGACCTACGTCACACAAAAATTTTTTAAACTCTTATCAATTCTGCTTGATAACAAGCTATCACATACTTTATGATTATATTAATATATAACTATTTCATCAACGTCGCTGAACCATATATGTATATGGAATCACTCTGTACTTGCACGGAAATTCGATTCCAGTTTACGTACAATTACCATAATGGCGTGGATGTTTAATTTTTCTATTCTGGAAATTTCAGCAAACGGTAAAAAAAACCAAACAAAAATGCATTAGTACTGAAAACATAAATCGGCAGAAAGTAGGATAGAAAACGTTTTTCCGCCTGTCGGCTTCATCAGGCGCGAAACATGCCCCCCATACATCCGGATACGGGTGTAACCTGAGGAAACGAAGATAGAGAGGAACAAAACAACACACAAAGTCACCAACAAGAGCCAACGACACTTTTGTAGTTAATGGTCAGAAAGCCTCGGGTCTTTCAAGGCGACATTTGACCATCACTACGCGGCCGATTATAGCCACTTGCCGTGGTACGAGGGCTGTTTGATAAGTCGGTGACTTTTTAAATAAAAAAAATGTTTTGCGGCAAATAAGCATTTCATTTCTCAACATAATCTCATTTTAACTCGATACATTTAGTCCAGCGTTTTTCCAATTTCTTAATTCCTTCCGAATAGTAGTTTTTATCAAGGCTCCCAAAATATGCGTTTGTTTCAATGATGACCTATTGATTCGACCCAAATTTCTTACCACCCAGCCATCATTTCAGGTTTGGAAATAGGAAGTAGTCGCTGGGGGCTAAATCTGGATGGAGCAGCAGTTCGTAGCCCAGTTCATGAATTTTTGCCATCGAGACTACGCACGTGTGTACCCGTGCGTTATCCTGATGGAACAGCAATTCTTTTTCGCCGAATGCGGTCGTTTTTGCTTCAAAGCAACGTTGAATCTGTCTAACAGTTCTGAATAGTACTCTCACGTGATCGTTCTGCCCTTCTCAAGGTAATCGATGTAAATGATACCGCGTGCATCCCAGAAATCTGTGGCCATGACCTTGTTGGCTAACAAACCCACCTTGGCCTCCTTTGGAGCACGCTCCCCGTGTGAAACCCACTGTCTTGATTGTTCTTTGGTTTCTGGTGTATTGTGATGAATCCATGTTTCGTCTACAGTTACAAAACAGCGCAAAAAATCGTTCGGATTGGGGCTGAACATCGCCAAACATTCCCTTGAAATGGTCACACGGTTGAGCTTATTTATGACTGTGAGCAATCGCGGCACGCGATAGTTTTTCATGTCCAAGTATTCATGTAAAATGTGATGTACCCGCTCAGTAGAGATTTCTGGTGCGATGACCTCTTTTGGGCGACCTGAACGTTCGGCATCACTTGTGCTGGTTCGATCACAACAGAACCCAGTAAACCACTTCTTCGCCATTGAAATAGATGGTGCAGAGTCCCCATAGTATTTGTCAAGCCTTTCCTTGGTTGCAGTGATGGTTTTTTTTTATGCAAAAAGTAATGTTTAATTAGAACACGAAATTCACTTTTCTCCATTTTTGTTAGAATTTATGAGACTGTCTACTTTCAACGGCTGTCAAACTCAAATGAAACGACATAGCTTGTTTAAATTATGACTGTTGTCATATAAAAGATGGCAGTTGACGGCAACAGTGTTGCGCGGGAAATTCAAAAAGTCACTGACTTATCAAACGGCCCTCGTACTTCATGTCCAAAGGATTTCCAACTATTGAAAATTTGAGGATTATTTATCTTAAAGTATTGGTGTTGGTGTATTCCATGGCATGCTTCTATTAATTATCTTTTTCGTATATACCCATAGTGAATATGCATTTAAACAAAAAAATATGACTTTTGTTGTTAGCAACACTTAGTTACCTTTTAGCGATATTTCGTAATATTTTCAAACAGGGTCATTTTATTCTGAAGAATAAAAAGAAATTCCCGAAAAATTAGCTTAAAAAAATAAAAATTTTAGGGATTTTCGTAAATAATTTTCTTTGGCCTAAATTGTAGGTTAGGAAAAAGATATCGAGATGCGATTTTCGCGAGCTTACTTAGACATCATTTAGCTACTTTTTCATAAAAGAAGCATACCAATGCATTTAATTTTTTGATAAAATTAACCATTTCGGTCGATATGTCTAAAAAAGCCCTCTAGCGGCCACATGTTAAACTAACAAAACTTTAAATATTATAACGTTTGCAGCTCAACAATGGCCGTAGCGAAAATACATGGTGTTTTTTACGGAAATCTTTGCATACCTTCCACCACTTTATTTTTAGAGGTACAGCAAAAATTATCAAACAAAAAACTTCATATTATCCTACAGTATATTCAGATACCTAAGAGATAGACCGGACATAAACAAGACCACGCGATCATCGAACGCTGTAACATTCGGCAGGGACGTATTAAGAGTCACGCAGTACATATTTTAGATAGTAGATGCTGCTTTGCGTAACTTTGTAGTAAATTAGCACAATTCGATGTGTATACGATTGGTGATGGATATAGGATCATGTGGGGGTGGGGTAAGAAATATATAATGATGTAAATATATATAAGGGTTTCAAAATTTTCGCTTCGATTTCCAGCTTCGGATGCCGCCTGATGTTTGGTGAAATACAGTCGAATATAATCTCAAAATGGCGTTTAAATTAGCCTAAATTAAAAATAATCGTATATCTCTTAAAATTGCTTTTAGAATATTGATTAGTATATTTTTTGATTTCTAGGTAAATATGTAACCAAATTAAAACGTTCAAAACGTAAAAAAATGTGCATGGTTGAACATTGTCAGAAAGTAGATTCTTGAATAGGTTTTGCCAAAATGGGTTCAAAAATGTCAATAATTAATTAAAAAATACAGTAGCTTTATAATTACTTATAACTTACCGAATTTGATGAACGACATCTTTTATTGGAAAGATGAGCTTGATGAGCTTTCATCATCGCTACTGCCTGAAGCACCAACGTCAATAATGAATGGCTCGACTTGTTCCTCTAAAATATTGTCCAGTTCCCACATTCTCTTTTCAACTTTATCTTTCACGTGCTTAATACAGTTTTCCCATTTTTGCGCTGTTATTAATTCTAGTGCTTCTTTGAAAAGTCCTTTGAGGTCACAAAATTTAAAAGTTGTATTGTGCTTAGCTATATAATTTTTAACCTCTGCCCATATGAGCTCAATGGGATTGAGCTCGCAATGGTATGGAGGTAAACGGAGCACAGTTTTATTTTGACATAGAGGAAATTGATATTAACTTACAGCAAAAATATTCTAGATGTCAAAATTACTTGCATGGACCAGAAAGTTACAATTCCATGCGGTACTTAGATACATTGATAATTTATGATATGGTCCAAAAAGCAGAAAAGATAATTGTTTATGAAAATGTACGGTATTTATATATCATACATTTGTAATGGGTTACTATATTGACATACAATGTTGTTTTGAAATGAGATTAGCAATCGCGGAAAGTTGATCCTGACTCGGGAAACTTAAACAATATTATTTCAAGAGCAATTTAAATTGGCATCCTAGATGTTAAAAAAACTAAAGATTACGTTATACTTAGCGAACCTATACAAACATATTCATGCAAAATCCTCAAAGCTTGTTGACACGTTGCGGTAGCTTGTACCTTTATCTTTTTGTTATCGCAAAAAGCTACTTCCCTGGTAGGAAACTACATCGTCGATCCTTCTGTCAACGCTGGAAAGACCGAGCTGGTTCTGTTCACTAAGAGAAGGAAGCTTGACGGGCTTATCTTGTCGACATGCCTAGGGACTAGACTAGTTCTATCTCAATCATTAAAATATCTGGAAGTTATCTGTTGAGTACAAGGTTAACAAGGCTCGCATCTCGTTTGTATGACTTGGTGGCCTTGCATTGGAACCGAAACAACTAATGCGGGTGTCGCGTGGTGAGCCATCACCCGCTCTCGACTGCTTGAGTGCGTCTGCAGATTCGACCGTGACTGACTGCTTCTGCCATCTGGTCGGTTATTTATTCCCCTATCGACGAGTCAAGAAGCATTTCAGCGTTTTCGCGAAGCCATCTTATCGCCACTCACGGTCTCAGTCATATTTATGCTGAATAAGGCAAAACTCAGAGATCATAGTCTGACTCTGTGCCGCTCCCTCTCTCTGCCTGTAGCTGAGATCCGTACGTCGATATTCCGTTATGGTGGCGCTCGGTGTGCTCAGAATATGCTGCCATGCGAAGTGCGTAAAATCCACTCGGTTGACAAATACAGGGTGGGCGGATTTTAAGGAAACAGAAAGAAAACTACAAAGTGTAGGGAAGGCAATTTATATTTTCTAATAAAATAGTCACATGCGGATTTTATTTTTTTAATATAACATCATTGAGACGTGAGCCATCGAGACGTACGCACTCCTCGAATCTCGACCTCAAATTCGTAAAACCTCACAGGCAAATCGCTTGCCGGATAGCGGACATCTCTTCGGAAATGTTGTGCTTAAGTTGTGCGATCTTCATCGGTTTAAAGGCTTAAACGCGGCTCTTGAGGTATCCCCAGAGAAAAAATCCAGTGGTGTGAGATATGGGCTTCGAGGAGGCCACGGAATGTCCCCTAACATTTTTTCGGCAAGCGCACGGCATAGTTAGAGATCCTGCGATTTCAATTTTTGCACTACTTGAAGTTCATATGGGTGCAATTTAAGGTATTTCACCAAAATGTGCCTTACAGATGTTCTTGATATGGCGAGCTCAAAAGATCTCTTTCGGGATGATAACTGTGGATCGAGCCGTACGGTCGTCGCAACTTCGATTACATTTTCCTCTGTTCGTATCAATAATAACAATAATAATGTGCCTTTATTCAAATTTGCATACACAAAATAAAACAAAAGAATAGCATCTTGAAAACCGCAGAAGAGCCAAATGGAAAACGTGGAGTATTACCCTAGGGGTATTTTTCAACTGATCCTTAAAAATGGTATCAATATCATGAACATATTTAAGGGAAAACCCAATAATAAAGATAAATAATGATAGTCATAATAACTATTCTGTAAGATGTACCTAGTGCCTAAAAGAAAGGAACTAACAATAAAAAAATGTAGTTTCGGCTCATCCACTTAGCAACGATGACTTTCACAATAAAACGTAGAATTAAAAGTATTTTGTTGCTGGTGCAGCTATCAACATACTATCAGCAAATCACAATATATTTTGTAAGGTAACAAAAAAGAATTTTGTATCAACAATTAGTAGAAAAAAGGGAAAGAGAGACAACTAGAAAAGTAGTGGACGTAAACAGAGTCGGCATATAGGATTCTTCACACTTCAGACAGATACAATTTTTTTAGCTTTTTCTCAAAGTTCAATAAAGAAAAGTCATAAAAATAAGTTGGGAGAGAATTATACAGGCTGTCCGCAAAGTTGGAGTTTTCCTTTTCAGAAACAACTACCCTTGAAGTAACAAAGGTAATGTGTAGTGAAAAGAGGGCGACCAAGTAAAAAAAAATAAAGGAAAAAGTACTCACTCTCCAGTTGACGAGAAGGGCTAAGTACGTCTCTGCCCGAAATCATACCGCTCTAACAGAAAATGAAATCAGCTGATGCGCTACCGAGCAGACGCAGGCAAACAAGGAACGCAAAATGTTCGGTAAAAAGTCTAGGTATTGCATCCCGTCCAATCGATTTGGGAGAATAAATGGTCCAATGAGCATACCGTTCACCATGTCAGCCCAAACATTCACCGAAAATGTTTGTTGAAAATGTGCCCGACGGACAGGGTGCGGATTTTCTACTGACCAAACATGAGTGTTGCGAAAGTTGTTCACCCCATTACGCGTGAACGTAGATTCGTCTGTCACCAATATGCACTTCAAAAAGTCCGGATTATTGTCATGTTAATGCAACAACCACTCACAAAACCACACTCTTGCTGGGAAATCGTCAGGTTGAAGGGCTTGTACACGTTGGACGTGAAACGGATACAGCCCCTCTTCACGCAGCGTTTGCCACACTTTAGTTTTTGATACTTGCACTTCTCTAGCCACGTCTCTAGTGCTTGTTGAGGGATTCTCGTCTTCGCGATTACCTCTTCACGCGTGACCGTAACCGTCGGTTGAAGGTTGCATAGTGACCTGACACACTGACCCCGACCCAGTTCTGTCGTCGGGTTGAGCTAGTGTCCTAGTACTACTCGGGGATGTCGCGGCTACAGGACGGTATTCAGATATTGGCAGAGCCTCGGTTCTCTTAAGACATTGGTGTATATGGTACTAAGAAAAATTGCTTATGTTTTCAAGATCTACACGTCGTGTAAAGGAAAATCCCAACTTTGCGGACACCCTGTATAGTTTGGCTGCGTTATATGAGAAGCTGCTAGATGTTGCGTGAGGTGGTATAACTATTGTTCCTGCAAAGATGATTTGATTTTAAATTGTGGAGAGCCGCGGGACTGTAAGCGCGTTCAGATATACGAGGGTGGTGTGAAAAGATTCCGGCCTAACCAAGAAATGGCGCCACTAGGTCTACTTTTGGAGTGGCGTCCTATAGAACCACTCCTACCAAGCTTGTATGTACAGTTCTAGCCCAATCGCTACGTTAGTTTGCGTTTGAGAGCACATTCCGCGAGACGCGTCCGTTTCTTCTATTTGAAAGGTTTTACATCAAAACAAATAAAAGAAGAGATGGATTCAACACTAGGAGACTCCTCCACATCATATTCAACTATTAAGCAGTGAGTTTCTGAATTTAAAATGGGTCGTGAGAGCACCTCTGATGAGCCTCGTGCAGGACGGCCCGTTGAGGTCACAACATCAGAAATGATTGAGAAAATCCATAAAATAGTGTTGGAAGACCGCAGGTTGAAAGTGCACGAGCTAGCTGAGACCTGTACGGTGTCAGCTGAACGTGTGCGAAATATTTTGCACAACCATTTGAACATGGAAAAGCTGTGTGCAAGGTGGGTGCCGCGTTTGCTAACGCTCGATCAAAAACTGCGTCGAAAAACTATTTCTACCGACAGTTTGGCGCTGTATAGGCGTAATCCAAACGAATGTTTGTGTCGATTCATAACTCTTGATGAGACTTGGGTCCACCAATACACTCCTGAAAGTAAAGAACAGTCCGAACAGTGGGTTGGAAAAGCGGAACCAACTCCAAAGAAGGCAAAAACAATTTTATCGGCAAACAAGATTATGGCTACTGTTTTTTTGGGATGCGAGAGGAATTATATACATTGATTACCTTAAAAAGGGTAAGACTATCACTGGTCAATACTACGCAGAGTTATTGCAACGTTTGAAGCACGAGGTGCAAATTAAACGACCTCATTTGGCGAAGAAAAAAAGTTGTTTCATCACGTTAACGCACCAGCGCATTCGTCGATTATTGCCATGTCCAAAATCCACGAATTGAAGTTTGAATTGATGCCGCATCCTCCCTAAACTCCAGACTTATCCCCCAGCGACTATTACCTGTTTCCTAACAGCAAAAAATGGGTTGGCGGTAAAAGATTTAAGAGCAACAAAGAAGCTATCGAAGCTGTAAATCAGTATTTTGAGGAGCTTGACGAATCCTCGTTTAAAACTGGTATAACTAAATTAGAACACCGTTATGAGAAAAGTATCAGTGTTGATGGAGATTATGTTGAAAAATAAAGCAAAAAAAACGTCGTTTTTCTAGGTCAGGCCGGAAACTTTTCACCCCACCCTCGTAATTAAGGTAATAAAATAATCGACACCCGAGTCGTACAAAGACAATGCAAGGTTGGCACGTATGGTTTATCTGAAGTCACTTGAAATAGCATAAAAACCTTTGGTCGGCGCGTCCTTTGTAATTTCATGACGTATCATAGGCGTGCGGTCATTTATTTAGAACGATAATAATAATGTTTTTATATCACAATAAATGGATTTTACTATCTTCTTATTTTTTTGATTTGGGATAAAAAATATTTATATTGGGAGTTTAATTTATGTTGACTGAAAGTTAAGAAATGGAAAAATTACAGAATTCCAACGTTTGACATAGGCAATTATTTACATAGCAGGTAGGTATATAAAAAGGTATATAAAGACATACATCATAGGTATTTATATATCATCCTCGCCTTCGGAGCTGTCGCTAGAGTCATCTTGTAGAGGAATTACAACGGGATTTACAGGAGGCAACACACAATATTCATTTTCTTTTTCAATAATATGCCTAGAACACTGCTTCCATAGGTCTGTGGCAGCAATATGAGTTACTGCATCTCTTATTGTGGCCAATAGCGATTCACTTAATTGAGGGGTCTGATTATGTTTTCTTACTTTTTTTTCAAAGCAGCCCAGACCAACTCAATCGGGTTAAAAATGCAGTAATAGGGAGGTAGACGTAATACTTCATGGCCATTTTGCTGAAGCAGATTGTCAACGACATACTCTTTTTCAAATTTTTGTCTTTTAATAAGATCCAATAATATGGCTTTGGTTGATTTTTGTGGTATTTCCATTCCCTTATCCTTCATAAAATCAATAATGTCTTGTTTTTTTGTGCCTGTATTCGGAATTTTGTTTTTCTGTCGGGAATGGTATGGCGCATTGTCCATGATAATCACTGAATTTGGGGAAATGTTTGGTATTAACTGCTGCTCTATCCACTTTTCAAATAAGTCGGAGGTCATGTCCTCATGATAGTCGGCACATGATTCTTTGATATTTTTGGCAGATAACAGCAAAGCAATGATTCGTTTTCCACGGTTGCATGGTGCATTTAAAATGCACTTGTTGCTGTCGTCAACCCAGCCGTACTGCACAACATCATGGGTATCATACCACGTTTCATCCAGGTAAATCAGATTTCTTTTCTGCTCTATATAGATTTTTACTTTGTGCAAAAATTCTTGGCGCAATTCAACGATTCGAGACGACTCCATAATCACCATTCTTTTATCTAATTTTTTGTATTGAAAACCACACAGTTTTACAATACAGTGCAGTGAGTCTAAGCATTTGTAATTATAAAAATCTTCAGGATAATCTTTTAATTTATCCCGTATCATTTCCAACGTGGGCACCAAATTTTCTTTATAAAATCCGTATATTATACGACGTATATCTTCCTGAAAACCCACGTCTATTCTTTTTAATTTTTGCCCTATGCGCTTTCTGTGGAAGGAATGGTTGACTACATCTTCCCTTTTTATAACGCGATAAATGGTAGACCGACTGATTTTTGTCAGGATACAAATTCTGTTTAAAATTTGATTTTGCGAGGAATCTGGATTTTCGTTTTTCAGACAATCATACATATTTAGGATTACTCTTTGGGTCTGTTCCTCTAAATCTTTATGAACGAATTCTGCCTGCACAGGTTCATCAACCATCTCCTCGTGGCTTGGAGCATTTTCCCAAGGTCTCCAAAGAGCCATATTTAGGACACACAAGAACAATAAACACAACAATTAAATCAACAAGTAAACTGAGTATTCAAAAGTCAAAAACACACAAACTAATAAAAATCTATGAAAAAACACGGACAGACTAAAGAAAACACGTTTATTCACCGCTACACGGCACTGGCTAAACTGTTTCAATTTTCAGTAGCCACCTGCACTTGTTCGGAGCTCTGAAATACACGCTTTCTCATTGGCTATGTCCACGCATAGGCGTGCTTTACTCCACGTGGACCGGTGAAACTGCCTTTGATCTTATACGGGGGATATTTGCTGCGAAATTTGGCGATTTTTGCAGCAACAGAGCGTGTTAAATATAGATATATAAAACGCACCCGGTATTTCACAGTGTTTCAAGTGACTTCAGATAAAGTATACCTGGCTGTTCCTGTCGCCTGGTCTGGAGGAGCTCCTCTCTCTTCACAGCTTCTTCACCATACTTGTCTTAGCGAATATATGAGCTTTATACCGAGTTTAACTAGGATTATTTGTCGAGTTTTTAAAGACGACCGTTCCCTTTTTCGATCTTGAGTTGACTTTACGAAATCTTCGTCTTCTTGTGCGCATGTTTGACTTGTATGCGCACGTGCCAAAGGGTTCGAAATTGTATGGCTTTGAGTATGTAATGAATTGATGTTTTCAAATTTTGAAATTTTATCTAAAAGGTATTCCGGCTTTTTGTTCGCGAGGGCTTTGTGGACTAGTAATAGGAAAATGCAATTTTCTCAATCTATCTAAACTTATAACGTTGTGTTGTTTGAATATATGACTTATATGAACAAACTTTCTTATACCAAAAGAGAATCACAGGCACGAATTTTGTCCTCGCTGTAGTTTTAAACATTTTTCAAAAGAGCCGGGTCATATATGCTGTCACACTAAGATAGGCGAGAGATTATAAGGACATCACGTAACTTCATTTTCGAGCTACTATTTAAAATACTACGCTACGGATATAATTGTTTTAACATATACAGGGTGTAAATTTAGTAGTTACTTAGGGGTTCATTCGATAGAGTTTGAGGCCCTCTATCACCTGACTTCCGTTGATCCACTAGTAACTTTACACCCTGTATACTGTTATACTATATTGACCTTGGACGCTTCGCAGGTGTCTGATTCAGTGTCGAACCGGTAGACTCGAACTTTCTGACCCACGACCTGTTCAGACTTTCACCAGGAGATTGATTTAGATCAGGTAAACTAAAGTCAGAGAGAAACAGATCCCGCACAATAGTGCACGAATCTGCATTTTTGTAATGAGCTTTAACATAGATCGCACGCTGCTCACCGATTAAACGCTCCATGGCGACTAAATTTCCGAGCACCAATCTACTTACCCCACTAACCGTGTCTCGTTCCCGCGTGCCTGTCTCGACCAATACGGTTTTGAAATTCGTACGTCTTTATATGCGTATGTAAATGAATTTACTATATAATAATGTCATTAATCAATCAAGAGCTTAGACAATGTCAAGAAATTAAAATGAATTTCTATAATGCGATGGAAGTGATCTAAATATACTAAGTGACATATAAATCCGAACACCCAGTTTAAATGGTTTTATTTTAATAAAAGTTGGTGAATGTATTTATCTTACTGTAAATAACAAGTGAAAAAATGTTCAGCCTTATCAGTTGGACATTCCGGTTTTTAAACTGCTTTTTTTTAATTCACTAACGCTCTAAAAATGAATATTTCAGCCGCAGTAAAGAATCAACGTTGGCGGATTTTGGTTCTTGACATCCTTTACGATCGGTTACGATGCCTAGAGTACGAAGACCTGTACGATTTCGTCAACTTAGTGAGTTTGATAGGGGCCGTATAGTGGGACTTCGGGAAGCTGGACTTTCTTTTCGAGCAATTGCAGTTAGAGTGCAAAAAAGTGTAGACACTGTGGTTAGGTGTTGTCAGGCATGGTTTCGAGAAGGCCGTACGCAAAGAGCAAGGGGCACTGGACGCCGCCGTAGAACAACAGACCGTGAAGATCACCGCCTAAGATTATTGACCTTAAGGGACCGTTTCTCCACTACCAGGTCCATTGCAAATGAATGGTTTGCAGAACACGGAAGACCTATTGGCATGCGAAGTGTTTACCGACGAATGAGAAGTTTTGGCTTGTTTTCATACCGGCCACACTGGGTCCTCCCTTTAACTCGAGAACACCGACGTAATCGCCTTGAGTGGTGCAGACAACGGTCACTCTGGGATCAGGAATGGAACAGTATTGTCTTTAGTGACGAGTCTAGATTTTGTTTAGGCATGCACGATGGTCGTACCAGGGTTAGAAGGCGACTTGGTGAAAGGAGGAATCCACAGTTTTTTGTTGAAAGACATGTTCATCACACTGTTGGAGTTATGGTTTGGGGTGCTATAGCTTATGGTTCCAGGTCACCTTTAATCTTCATCAGAAGTAACATCTTTCACCCTATCTTGACACCCTGGCAGATCCAACTTTCCAACAAGATAATGCCCGACCACATGTTGCAAGAGTCACAATAGACTTCTTTCAACATAATGATGTCACATTGTTACCATGGCCACCAAGACCTCCCGACTTATCCCCAATTGAGCACGTGTGGGATATGATGGGTAGGAGATTGCTCAATTTACAACGTCCTCCTCAGACTCTAGAAGCACTTCGAGAGGAGTTGGTGGTTGCCTGGAATGAGATACCACAGGAGGACATTGACCACCTGATCAGAAGCTTGCCTAGGCGCGTTGGAGAATGCATCTACGCATTATTAAAGGTCAAAGGGCTTTAAAGCAGCGCAATCATTTTGAAATTTCTATCATTTACTTATTATGCCTCATTAAGTACTTATACAAAATTTTATTAAAATAAAACCATTTAAGCTGGGTGATCGGATTTATATGTCACTTAGTATAGTTGACACTGTGCTATAATCGAAGAGTAGGCTGCCATGAAAAATAGTAGTAAATGTATCTGGTGCCAACTTGAAAAAAGTGAAGCTTTTTGCAACAGATGCTATTGTCATTATCATTTTCACTTTCCCTTGTAAGCTACACCGAAAACCGCTAACTTAAGCTAGGCGTGTATGCCACAGCGGTCTTCTATCATAATAATTATGTGCCTATCAACGACCGCTATCACAGCATAAACGAATTTTGAAGGCAAGTGTGGAGCGGTCATATGCGACCGCCATGGCATTCAACCTGTTAAGATACAGCAATTCCGCATACTTCATCCAAAAACAACAAGCACCGTATCGTCCTGAATCAACTGTTCATAAATATTCCAGCGAATTTACGTAACGAAAGAATTTTTTAACTCTAACACAAAATATTATTTTATTGATGAACCGTGCCAAAAAAGGTCGTAAACAACTAAGCACATCATCCGCGCAAGATGATGTTGAATTATTTGTGGTGTGCGATAAGGAGCATCATAATCACAGCAAAAACCATTGTAACAATATCGCTTTGCGACTTTGTGATAAAATTGTCTTTTCCCCATTAGAAGCGGTCATATGTTAAAAGAATGTCGACGAGCAAAGATGTGACGTGCAATGAGTGCGGTGGGTGCGAACATTGTGAGCCGCGTATCAACATTTCGTTCGCGGGTTGCGGATTCCTCGGCATCTACCATGTGGGTGTTGTATGTTGTATCCGGCAATATGCGCCGCAGCTCATGTTTGCTAAAGTGTCAGGTGCTTCGTTTGGAGCCATAGCGGCGGCTTCTGTGGTTATTGGCATATCTCTAGGTAAGTAGGTGCTAAGACGCTACAAGCTTGTCCACCATGCTTATTCAACCTTTTTGTACAAGTATGCATAGTTCGCCTTTGGCACCACATGTACAAGCATGCTTGATCAAAATAGGCGTAGGGGGGATTTCGCCAGGATTGTCAAATCAGCACCTATAGGGTAACAGTCCGTCAAATACAGCGAATGAGCTTCAAGTTCCAATCAACAAATTTTAGCAACCAATAGCTATGAAATGTTGAAAACAAGATACTGTCAAAGTATGAGATGACAGCTTGTCATTGAAACATCACCAGCTTATTGAATATTAAGAAATTACATATCTTTTAGTCAAAATTTAAAAAAGTCTCAATTTTTGAATCAAATTCACGTTTTTATTTAATATTGTCTATTGCTTATTCATGTTTATGATATTTTCTTCAATTGATATGCGATTTCACTGATTCCTGACAACTACCGTGTGTTCTTTTCCAAAATTATTCGGTGGTTTAACAGTAGAAAATTAAGCATTAACTACTCTAAAACACATTTTTTACCATTTGGATCTTATGCTAGACATCTGCCAAATTACACAAATTTCTCCTTCAATATTAATGATCAAATAATGCAAATTGCGGTCATTTATTTAGAACGATAATAATAATGTTTTTATATCACAATAAATGGATTTTACTATCTTCTTATTTTTTTGATTTGGGATAAAAAATACTTATATTGGAAGTTTAATTTATGTTGACTGAAAGTTAAGAAATGGAAAAATTACAGAATTCCAACGTTTGACATAGGCAAATATTTACATAGCAGGTAGGTATATAAAAAGGTATATAAAGACTTACATTATAGGTATTTATATATCATCCTCGCCTTCGGAGCTGTCGCTAGAGTCATCTTGTAGAGGAATTACAACGGGATTTACAGGAGGCAAAACACAATATTCATTTTCTTTTTCAATAATATGCCTAGAACACTGCTTCTATAGGTCTGTGGCAGCAATATGAGATACTGCATCTCTTATTGTGGCCAATAGCGATTCACTTAATTGAGGGGTCTGATTATGTTTTCTTACTTTTTTTTTAAAGCAACCCAGACCAACTCAATCGGGTTAAAAATGCAGTAATAGGGAGGTAGACGTAATACTTCATGGCCATTTTGCTGAAGCAGATTGTCAACAACATTTTTTTTTTCAAATTTTTGTCTTTTAATAAGATCCAATAATATGGCGTTGGTTGATTTTTGTGGTATTTCCATTCCCTTATCCTTCATAAAATCAATAATGTCTTGTTTTTTTGTGTCTGTATTCGGAATTTTGTTTTTCTGTCGGGAATGGTATGGCGCGTTGTCCATAATAATCACTGAATTTCGGGAAATGTTTGGTATTAACTGCTGCTCTATCCACTTTTCAAATAAGTCGGAGGTCATGTCCTCATGATAGTCGGCACATGATTCTTTGATATTTTTGGCAGATAACAGCAAGGCATTAGGTATAAATCCATTTTCACTGCCAGCATGGAGAATAACGATTCGTTTTCCACGGTTGCATGGTGCATTTAAAATGCACTTGTTGCTGTCGTCAAACAGCCGTACTGCACAACATCATGGGTATCATACCACGTTTCATCCAGGTAAATCAGATTTCTTTTCTGCTCTCTATAGATTTTAACTTTGTGCAAAAATTCTTGGCGCAATTCAACGATTCGAGACGACTCCATAATCACCATTCTTTTATCTAATTTTTTGTATTGAAAACCACACAGTTTAACAATACAGTGCAGTGAGTCTCAGCATTTGTAATTATAAAAATCTTCAGGATAATCTTTTAATTTATCCCGTATCATTTCCAACGTGGGCACCAAATTTTCTTTATAAAATCCGTATATTATACGACGAATATCTTCCTGAAAACCCACGTCTATTCTTTTTAATGTTTGCCCTATGCGCTTTCTGTGGAAGGAATGGTTGACTACATCTACCCTTTTTATAACCCGATAAATGGTAGACCGACTGATTTTTGTCAGGATACAAATTCTGTTTAAAATTTGATTTTGCGAGGAATCGTTTTTCAGACAATCATACATATTTAGGATTACTCTTTGGGTCTGTTCCTCTAAATCTTTATGAAAGAATTCTGCCTGCACAGGTTCATCAACCATCTTCTCGTGGCTTGGAGCATTTTCCCAAGGTCTCCAAAGAGCCATATTTAGGACACACAAGAACAATCAACACAACAATTAAATCAACAAGTAAACAGAGTATTCAAAAGTCAAAAACACACAAACTAATAAAATCTATGTAAAAACACGGACAGACTAAAGAAAACACGTTTATTCACCGCTACACGGCACTGGCTAAACTGTTTCAATTTTCAGTAGCCACCTGCACTTGTTCGGAGCTCTGAAATACACGCTTTCTCATTGGCTATGTCCACGCATGGACGTGCTTTACTCCACGTGGACCGGTGAAACTGCCATTGATCTTATACGGGGGATATTTGCTGCGAAATTTGGCGATTTTTGCAGCAACAGAGCGTGTTAAATATAGATATATAAAACGCACCCGGTATTTCACAGTGTTTCAAGTGACTTCAGATAAAGTATACCTATTTGCAAAACGACTTATCTACGCGATATTATATGAAATAGGGCCACTAAATTATCTGAATACGTCCTTCTTAATCCGTACATTGCGCCGAAACGCTTGGTTTGGCAGCACGAAACAGTAGACAAAATTCGTCCAAAATACGATTTGTAGAGGTTTGCGCGCTTCGAAATTGACGCTTTATATTTTGATATTTTTGGATGAAATTTTCACAGAGTGCTGAAAACAAAACCCCACAGGGTGCTATAGAGCCACTTTTTCATTTTTTTCACTAAGTTCTTTTTAAAAAAATCGCGAAGTTGAGTAGAAAAAGTGCGCACTTCAACCCATGATAAAACTTGTGCAAAAACAAAATTTCAAAAAGTGCTCCTATAGCACCCTGGGCAATTATGTTCTCAACATACTGTATGAATTTCATTCAAAAATATTGAAAATTGGAGTGTCAGTTTTGAAGCAGCTGAACCCTTGTAAATGGCTTGAAACTCACTGCGTCGGAGCCGCCTTAAGGGTTAAGCTGCATTGCAAAGAATTCTTTCGAAAATATGACATCAATCGTATAATTCCCAAAAAGCGTTCAACATATCCTTAAAAGTACTTCAGTTGTGTATTTTTAATTCTCCCTTAGTTATAAATACATCGCCAAACTTTAATGGAACGACCAGCGTTTTCCGGCGAATCCATCTCATTCTACGTGTAATATATTCTTCACAAAGCAAGAAGTAATTATGGAAATGAGCTTGAGAGATTCAATGGAAACGGGTCTTCTCGTTTGCAAGGGATTGGTGAATTTTTCATGGATATCGGAACGCCGACACTCGACAAG
Source organism: Acanthoscelides obtectus (assembly GCA_963669975.1). NCBI lineage: Eukaryota > Metazoa > Arthropoda > Insecta > Coleoptera > Chrysomelidae > Acanthoscelides > Acanthoscelides obtectus. The sequence continues at coordinate 109,575,284 of CAVLJG010000004.1, read as the reverse complement.
TTTTTCCCTTTAACTATTTTCCTTCGTTTAATATACATGAGCGCAGTTCAAGGTCAGGTTGGGGTTTCTAATTGCACCAGCTTCGTGAAGTTTCATTTATTCATGCAATTCCATTTGACTTCTGTTCGGTGTTGACAACAGTTACTAAGAGAAGTTAAGTGTACGCTTCTTTCAACTGATGCCCATTTCGGCGGTGAAAATCGCATGCAAATTCCCCTAGTACAACGATGACAAAGGTTTTAAAGAAGAAATTATTGATCGACCAGCCAAAGATTGCTAGGGACGAAAGGGGGAAATGCGATGAAAAAACCTTACCATTAGACGATTTTATATGGAGTCATAGGCGGAGATCGGAGAGACTTGAATTATTAATTGAATTTATATTTTATTACAACTGGTAGTATTAATATTTTTTTGCGATTCATAATGACGTGATACCAAACATACATTATAAGAAATAAATATACACAAACACTGAATATTGAGAACAAAATAAATATATTTTTTAGGCAACAAGTAATATTCCTATGTACGCATTATGATTGAACAGCAAAACAAATTATGCATTCTTCTAAAATAGAATACAACAAGTCAAAAATATCTGACTGAATAGAAAAATATAGGAAAACAAAAAGTAATTTCTTGATGAAATAACCCATAAACAACACATAGAATTAGACTTTCTACTGAGATACTAAAAGCCACAAACCAATAGTATAATAAATGAATATCTAAAAATTCTAAAAGGTAGCCAATCTAGTATAGTTTCAATCCTGATTAGAGTCATGATCACTGTCTGAGGAACTGTCATTGCTATCACTTTCACCTCCTATGTTGATTATTATTTCTTCCTGTATTTCTTGAATGAGACTGTCTTTTTCCCAATATTCATCTTCAATTTTTATAACATGTCCAATAACCTTTTGCCAGTCACTGGCACTTACTGAAGCGATGGCCTTATTAGAAATTTCATCTAGTTTTTTTATAGTAAATTCGCCGCTTGTATTATGGCTTCTAATGAAAAATTTTACTTGTGCCCAAATCATCTCTATGGGATTAAACTGACACATATAGGGTGGCGTTCGAAGTGGGGTGTGTCCGAAACTTCTTATTAAATTATCTATCTTATAATTTTTCTCATCAGATGGTGGCCTATGTAGACAAGCTATTTCATAAAGCTCCATTTTTTTAGCATTAGGATCATGCTCTATACCTTTTTTGCTCAACCACGTGATGATGTCTCTTTTTAGAGAAGATCTAGTTGGAGGCTTGTCTTCCAAAGCTGAATGGTAAGGTGCATTATCCATTATTATAATACTATTAGGAGGAATGTTAGGAAATAGTTTTTCAGTAAGCCACTTCGTGAAATTTTCTTGGTTCATTTGACCGTGATAATCACCAGTGGCACAGCCAGCCTTGAAAATGAGACAGGCTCCAGGAACAAAACCATCTTGCGAACCCGCATGAACAATTATAAGTCGTCCTGGAAATGAATAAATAGCCTCATTTTAGTGTTATTTTAAGTTTGCCAACACCTTTTTGAATCACTATGTATAAAAAACATATTTTTGAGAAAAAAATACTTGCAAGGGATTATGTATTCAATTAGACAAATTAAATGAGCACTTATTAAGAATATTCCAAAATTGAGAAAAATGTATAATAAGCAAAATCGAGGTGAAAGAAACTTTATTACCTGTAGAACTTATATTGCTCAGGACACCCATAATTTCTTCGCTTTGCCAGCATTTCTTGAAAGTGAGGTCATTATCAACCCAAGTTTCGTCCAAATAAATAATATGCCTTCCTTCTTCCCGGAACTTTTTAATAGACCTAAGATACTTGTATCGCCAATGTAAAATACTGGGTCTTTCCATTAGTAATTTCCTTTTGTTGTGGCATTTACGCCAGTAAAATCCTTTTGCTTTTAAAAGCAGCCTCAACGATTCTTTACCAAATGGAAATTCCATTTCTTCCTTCAGTTTGATTAGAAGTTTACTACAAGTAGGTACCACTTTAAAATCACAGTAAAATTTTTCTATCATTCTCCGAATAATGGAAAAATCGACTCCATCAATTTTTTGGATCACAGAAGGGCGTGATCTCTTTTTTCCGGGAGAAGCTAAAGGCTGTGTGGAGGTTGCATTTTGCCTGTCTTTATCTTCTTTTCTAATTTTACTTATAGTTCGTTCACTAACACCCGTATAATATGCCGCCCTTGCATTTCTAGCTACCAGTGGATAAACGAAAGTATTGTTAGCCGCTTCTGCATCGCAAGCACGTATCACGTTTGCTATTATTTCCCTTGCCTGACTGTGAATAACTTTCCCATGCTTGAATTCCATTATCACCACTAAACAGTAAATTATATTTTCAAAGTATTTGCCAACTGCCTACGCCTATGGGAGTAGGTTTATAAATGACCGTGCCATCGGCACGTTATTCTAGTTTCAGATAAGATAAGAGTTTTGGACCAATCAGCGACCGGATGTTTACCTGCGGCCTGGGTTTTCCAGCTACATTGCCAAATTCAGCGGAACAATTCTATATCTTAAATATGTTAATATGTATGGACCGCATTTTATGTAGAACATCTGACAACTTCGCAATTTTTTGTCCGCATTCTTTCGGCTTGCAATCTTTCGCTGGTCCAACAGTACTCGATATCCCTTGTCATTTAAAATTTTTAAGGGATCACCCTGGGGGGCAGAGGGTGAAGTTTTTGGTAAAAAGTTCCGTGTTGGGAAGTTTTCAAGCGTTATTTTGAAGTTCCTTATGAGTTTTTTATACCCCGCTCACCGTCTTTCAAAATGGCGGACATGCCGTTAAAGTTGTGCATTGATCCGTGTATAATTCAAGAACTAGTAATTAAAACGGTAGAGCATTATGTTTTGTAAGGGATATGAACGATGCCCAATATAAACTGATCAGAGGTCGAAAAACTATATTAAATTTTTTTTAACCAATGACTACCGCATAAGTGTGGTAAATGTATCTTCACTCCTCGTTTCACCTCCAATCCAGTCGCCCTTTTTTATGCTTGAGGTGACAGACGTGAAGCACCGTCTATGGCTTTCTCTTTCCGGCATTTTTCGCTGAAGTTTGTAAATACTCTCTTTCTTCTTAGAGCCATTTAATTGTATTAAATTTCTACGTTTGACTGCGCTTGAATGTCAGGACGACAGAAATATCCTTTTTACGTTTATGGTGAAGTTATGCGGAAATAAACCTTTTCTGTGCGATCAGCTTTTCAGCCGTTTATAAATAATGATGCAGATAATAATCACCTGTCAGAAACAATTGCATTAGTGTACTCCCAAATGCCAATCCTGTCAGACAGTTCTTATTTCCTAAAAGACAAGACGTGGGGTATTGAATAGCGTTCACAAAATAATATAGATATTTTTTGTTATTGCCCTGTTAAGCATAACAAAATGCCTCGACTCCGAAGACAGGGGTAGAACTATTGCCTATTGAGATGTTGCTTTCTCCTATCATGAAATTGGCCGCCGTGTTAATTGTACTGCAATGGTGGTAATGAGTGTATGTCGTGTGTGGATACAAGAAGGTAGAGGAACTCGCAAAAGGCCAACTGATCCACCGAGGCGTACCACACAGCGTCAAGATACAACTAACCAGACGAGACGTTACAGTGCCGGATGCTCCGCTGTTCGATTTTCGTCCGCCGGCGCGCATGACGTCACGCTGAGAGTGATTATCATCTGGGTTGATATGGATAACGTGCATATTTTCACCTACAAGCCAAACGGCTGGACGGATTCTCACATATGAAGTGTCGTTGGATTTGTGCGACTGACACTGGCTACATTAAAATTTTATACAAAACAAAATGGCGAATTTAAATAAAAAATTTCAACCTTGTAATTCCTATTTCACAGGATATAGATTAAACGGCTTTGTAGCTCCACAATAGAGCCTATCGTCACTTTACTGTAAAAACAAGATAACTCCATTTTCTACATTACTTATATTTTAGTATGTTCTGTGGAGCAGGCATATCATGCTCTTGACGTTAATACAGCACTAAATTCATCCCTATTTCACAGAACATCCTACGTACATGTATGTGTGAAAATCTACGCGACTCGAAAAGTAGAAAAATGGAGTTATCTCATTTTTGTAGTAAGCTGGCGGTATAACAATTAACGGAAATCACTAAGTCTAGGCAATAATTTTTCTCCATTTCCTTTTACGATTTGTCTGGTCTTTCTAACTTTTATTCAGTTCTTTGATCCGCAAGAGCATCCTTGACCTGAAAAATAGTTTTTCGCCTATGAAGACCACCTTTTGCCCTAACTACTCCGAAAAAGTTTTCTATCACATCTTGATTAAGACGTCTTGTTAACAGGTAATAGAACGCTGAAGCGTAGATGTAGAAGGTCCAGGTGATGATAGAGACCTGGGTAAATTTTCCGTAGAGCACCATATCTTTTAAAGGTGTAACCCAAAAGCGTATGTTTCAAGTTGGCCTTATAGGCACATTCACAAAAATGCTTCGAGCAAACCCTAGTGCTTTTTGCAGTGATTTTGTCTTTTATTTTCATAAGATGTAGCCATTTTTGTGAACCTCAGATCGGTTGTAGGAATTACATCCCACAACAGTACACCGCATTTTTATCAACCTATCAACCCACACAGAGTATAAAAAGTATGTATAACTACAACAGGTCACAAAACCACCAACAAATCTTTCTTAGTGCACTTTTTTGCTTTTTGAATAAAAAAGCTGATTCTTCGCACTTTTCAATATAAAAAAGCTCTCCTGTGAATTTTCGTTATAGTTTGCCGTTTTTGAGATATTTCGATTTTTAAAGTTCGATGCATTTTTAGTTATTCATGATAAAATAACGTTAAAAAGTCAGTATCTCGATAATTTTTAGGAGTAGGCTGTACCTGCAAATATTTTTGAAATTGAAAGCAGAATAAGGTTAAACGTCAATTAGTTGACAGTTAGTTTTGTTGTCTGTTGAAACCTGAAACGTTTTTTTGCAATTGTGAATGCACATAATTTAGTTTCTTTTACCTGTTTTTTTGTAAGTTTTATAAAACGCACGAAGATTTCCAAACAGACGACATCCAACTCGCTCAGTATTTGTAAGAGTGCATCGCCAAATAATTGAAAATGGTTTTGGAAATCTTCAAAGGGATCAAAACATAAATGTCCGTCAGCGCAGATTTACCCGTATGATTCTGCGTGAGTTTGATATAGATCCGACCACAAGTGTTAGGAGAGTTTCTGGTGCCTTAGGAATTTCAGCAAGCGATGTTCACCGTGTTCTTAGAAATAACCATAGACGTCCTTACCATTTGCAACCTGTGCAAGGACGGAGAACGAAGAATCACATTTTGTCAGTGGATTCTTGATAGAACTGATAATAATAGGGAGTTTTTAAGTAACGTTTTATGGACCGAGGAGTCATTCTTCACTAGACGTGGAGTAGTAAATTTTCATGATCAGCATATTTGGTCGCATGAAAATCCGCATGCAGTTCGGGAAAGAAATTTTCAGCATGAATTTAGTGTGAACGTGTGGATTGGTATCTACCGTAATCGACTATTTGGACCCTACCTTTTGCCTGCAAGGTTAAATGCTGCGACCTTCTTGGAATTTTTAAAGGCTGAACATATGTGGGATGATGTTATGTTAGATTTAAGAAGATTGGCCTGGTTCCAGCTTGATGGTTGTCCAGCTCATTTTTCGAGAATAGTTAGAAACTGGCTGGACGAAAATTATCCAGAAAGATGGATCGGCCGTGGAGGACCAGTCGCCTGGCCTCCACGATCCCCTGACCTAAATCCATTAGATTTCTTTGTGTGGGGATTTCTAAAGGAAAAAGTGTACCAGACTCCCGTAACCACAAGAGATATGCTAATAGACAGAATCAGGAATGCATGTGATGAAATAAGGACTTATTTGAATAATGCTATACCACCTTCGATCATTCGTAGATGTGAATTGTGTATTTACTTACTTTAGATTTTGTATGTTTGTCTTAACTGTCCAATAGCATTTTAGTTGTAAATAATTAATTTAATTTGTTAAAAATAATATTGGAAATTTAAACAAATTAATATTCTGTTTTTTTGTGTTTATTTGGAGTTAGGAATTATTGCTGTGTTTAAAAACACAATCTAAACGATCATCTTAATTACTTGTAATGCCCAAATCGAAACTGTAAAAAAAAATATTATTTTCCCATAAATAATTAAAAATTCATCGAACCTTAAAAATCGAAATATCTCAAAAACAGCTAGATATAACGAAAACTCACAGAAGAGCTTTTTTATGCATAAAAGTGCGAAGCAAAAAGCAAAAAATTGCACTAAGAAAATTGTTTCGGTCATTTTAATACACTACAGGTACAGTAGAGAGCGCCCTCTAGCAGCTACAGTAAAACTATGCCCATGGTTCATTTTGTCGTACCAAAACACCCTTGCATACCAATTTTCACTGTTATACATCAAATATTATTCGAAATATTTAAAAAAAACTATTTTAAAAAGTAAATTTAAACACCCTGTATTTCGGACGCCACGCATTTTTCGACCCATGTTTATATAGACTTTATGCATTAATTTTAAAAGTTCTATCGAATCTTAAAGTTATGCAACAATAAACTGAAACACCCTGTATAACTAATACAACAGATCACAAAACCACCAACAAATCTCACTATATAGTATTAACCACGATATGACAAACCTGCCACTGGTAACCACAAGCCGACAACTCTCAAGGTGACGTCACGAAGCTCCACCCACATGCGCAATATCTTCAGTGTATGTGTATCGTGCTTTTGCTACTACGCGTCATATCGCTGACCAATGGTTTGGAGAAGAAGGTAGACATGTGACTGACTATGCGTAAACTCTATCGCCGTATTCGAGCCTTCGGACTATTTTCATACCGTCCACGGTTAGTGCTAACTCTGACTGCGGACCACTCTTGTCAACGTTTGAACTGGAGCAGAGAACGGCAACATTAGGCGGTAGAATGGCTTAATGTCGTCTTCAGCGACGAATCGCGATTATTCCCGTCGAACATGTGTAGGATATGATGGGGAGGAGACTATAATTACAATAATAATAAGAAATAAAATAATAACAATAATTGAAATAATAAGAAAAATAATTGGGGGTTTCTTACTTGAGGGATTTTTGGGGATACAGTAGAACCTCGATAATCCGAATCAGTAAAAACCAGGGCGATTCGGATTATTGAAAAATTCGGACTATTGGAACTCGTTTATTTTAAATATACTAAGTGACATATAAATCCGAACACCCAGTTTAAATGGTTTTATTTTAATAAAATTTTGTATAAGTACTTAATGAAGCATAATAAGTAAATGATAAAAATTTCAAAATGATTGCACTGCTTTAAAGCCATTTGACCTTTAATAATGTGTGGATGCACCCTGATGTGCTACGCATTCTCCAACGCGCCTAGGCATGCTTCTGATCAGGTGGTCAATGTCCTCCTGTGGTATCTCATTCCAGGCAACCACCAACTCCTCTCGAAGTGCTTCTAGAGTCTGAGGAGGACGTTGCAAATTGAGCAATCTCCTACCCATCATATCCCACACGTGCTCAATTGGGGATAAGTCGGGAGGTCTTGGTGGCCATGGTAATGATGTGACATCATTATGTTGAGAGAAGTCTATTGTGACTTTTGCAACATGTGGTTGGGCATTATCTTGTTGGATCTGCCAGGGTGTCAAGATAGGGTAAAAGATGGGGTTCTAGAACTTCGTGGATATAACGCTGCGCGTTCATGTTACCTCTGATGAAGATTAAAGGTGACCTGGAACCATAAGCTATAGCACCCCAAACCATAACTCCAACAGTGTGATGAACAACAAAAAACTGTGGATTCCTCCTTTCACCACGTCGCCTTCTAACCCTGGCACGACCATCGTGCATGCCTAAACAAAATCGAGACTCGTCACTAAAGACGATACTGTTCCATTCCTGATCCCAGAGTGACCGCTGTCTGCACCACTCAAGTCGGTGTTCTCGAGTTAAAGGGAGGACCCAGTGTGGCCGGTATGAAAACAAGCCAAAACTTCTCATTCGTCGGTAAACACTTCGCATGCCAATAGGTCTTCCGTGTTCTGCAAACCATTCATTTGCAATGGACCTGGTAGTGGAGAAACGGTCCCTTAAGGCCAATAATCTTAGGCGGCGACCTACACGGTCTGTTGTTCTACGGCGGCGTCCAGTGCCCCTTGCTCTTTGCGTACGGCCTTCTCGAAGCCATGCCTGACAACACCTAACCACAGTGTCTACACTTCTTTGCACTCTAACTGTAATTGCCCGAAAAGAAAGTCCAGCTTCCCGAAGTCCCACTATACGGCCCCTATCAAACTGACTAAGTTGACGAAATCGTACAGGTCTCCGTACTCTAGGCATCGTAACCGACCGTAAAGGATGTCAAGAACCAAAATCCGCCAACGTTGATTCTTTACTGCGGCTGAAATATTCATTTTTAGAGCGTTAGTGAATTAAAAAAAAGCAGTATAAAACCCGGAATGTCCAACTGAGAAGGCTGAAAATTTTTTCACTTGTTATTTACAGTAAGATAAATACATTCACCAACTTTTATTAAAATAAAACCATTTAAACTGGGTGTTCGGATTTATATGTCACTTAGCATATTTTAGTGAATTCAAAATGCAATACACATGTAGGTACATACGGGAAACATGCCAAACTGTTCTTTATTGAAGAAACTTGTAATTTCGATTTGCTTAAATTTTTTATGATTCCTCAAGAACGCATTTTCTTTTAATCCTAGCAACACTAAAATATTATTTAAAGGAAAGTCGTTATTTATCATTTTCAATCCAGATCCTAATTTCTTTTTCGCTCATGGTTTCTTGTTATAGAGAATTTTGCATGTCTGCGACCACCGCTAATTCTTCTGGAATTTCCAACATTTTTTTCCTCACTATACTCAGCGGTATTAAATCATCAGGATCGTCGCCTGACTCAACATTATTCGCTGTTTCACTGGGTAGAATTTCGATCCAGCACTTTTGTAGAACATGTGGGGAAACTTTTCTCCTTTTTAGTTTGGTTAGCTATAAAAGCGTGTTTTTTAGTTCTTTCAAACTACTTTTTATTTTTCATTTTTTAGTTCAATTTTTCAATTAGTTTTTTACAGACTAAGCTAATAGAAGTATGTTAATAAAATAGCTTTGTTAAACGAATGGCGTTTTGGTCTAATGGCTGTGCAGTTCGGTGACAAAAAAAGTGTTGTTATGCAGCCATCTTCAGTTACAAGTTGTTCTTGAGGTCAATGGCTGGAGGCATTGTCCACGAGTAGTAAGTAACGTCTGACCTGCGGTACCAATGAGTGGTGGAACCATTCCTGGAATAAAGCAGTGGTCATCCATGCGTTGCGTGATGTTTTGTATTCAACTGGGAGTGATGCATTTTTCAAAGCTCTCGGATTTTTAGCTTTCCCGATCATTAAAAGCTTGAGTTTATGTAACAAATCGCTATTTACGCAGGCCAAAACGGTTTCTCTCTGCCTGCACATTTTTCGTCCAGGAGCTGCTTTTTCATGAAAGCCTGCTAATGTTTTCGCTGGCAGCAGCTTCAAATACAAAGCTGATTCATCATATATTTGACAATGCGAAATATTCAAACTCGTTTCTCCGACAATGTCAGCATGAAAGGATTCACAGCGCTTTCACTGCAGGATAACTTTTCGCCGCAAATTTTTAACGGTCGGAAAACCATGACTGTCCTGAATTTCGCAATCCAACCTCTACGAGGGATGTCTTTTAAGTTTTGCATATGGAAATAAAAGTACACGGTAGGTAATTTTAAACGTTTTCCTGGGTGCACCCACCATGGAATCGTCGCTAAGACTCACCTGTCCACGTTTGAATTCTCCATACCAACGGAAAATTGTCGACTGATGTGGCGCTTCGTTGCCGAAAACAGACAGCAAGACATTATACCTGTCCCTAAAATATCTAAACGTACTGAACTTAAACATCTTAGACCCATTAGTTTGTTGCCGGTGCTATCTAAAATTTTGGAAAAAATTATACAGCGACAAGTTGTCCATTACATAGAGGAACTTAAAATAATATCGTCATGTCAATCGGGCTTCAGGAAGCACCATAGTACCACCTCGGCACTGTTAGATCTTTGTGATAATGTTATTAGGGCAGTTGACAAAAAGTTAGCAACAGCAGTGGTATCAATTGAATATTCAATCCAATATTACGACTGTTCCACCAGAAGTTCCGCAAGGCTCAATTTTGGGACCTGTGCTCTTTTTGATTTACACGTGTGACTTGCATAAAGCAGTTGACAATTCAGGGATACAAACATTTGCTGACGATACTCAAATAATATTCCATTTCGACGCCTCAGATACGCAAAATTCATCAGACATTTTACAGCTTGATTTAGATAAGGTACATCAGTTTTCTATGGAACATAATCTTGCTATTAATCCAGATAAGACACAAGTGTTCTGTTTTGTTCTGATCAGAAGAGGAAAACTGTCGAAGATTCTTTCCATCTGACTATTGATGGCATAACATTACAGCATACTCAAACAGCTAAAGTACTAGGAGTGGAAATTGACAGAAAATTCAGATTCCGCAGCCAAATAGCTAATTTGATGAAAAGAACTTACCTTTGTTCTAGGGCTCTTTATTCCAATCGCTACTTGCTTAACTTTAAGCTGAGAAAAAAACTGTGCGAATCTTTGGTGATGTCAATGCTCAGTTACTGTGATGTCGTTTATTATCCATGTTTGGATCAGTTGACCAAATATCGTCTTCAAATCATCCAAAATAACTGTGTTCGCTTTATTTATGGGTTGTGTAAATACGATCACGTAAGTGACAAATATAGGGAATTGAACTGGCTTAGGTTTGGAAGTTTGGTTAAACATAAATTCTTAGTTTTAGTTCATAAAATAATATTGTCATCAAAGCCTGAATATCTAAGAGCTAAGTTAAGTTTTAATTAAGAAGTGCTTGACAGAGCTGTTAGGAATCGTTATAGTATCAGAACCACCCCACACCCTTCTGCATTATTCCAACGAGGATTTACATATAATGCAGCACTATTTTATAATCAGTTGGACAACAGTATTAAATTGATGTCTTTGGAAAGTTTTCGTAAACATACTAAAAGCATGTTGCTCGCTATTGATTAAATAAGCATTTCTGCTACAGATATAGATTGTGTCTATTTGTATTTTATACTTAGGTATATATGTGTTCTTTTTTCCATTGTTCTTATATTTTTTTTCCATCTTTTGAACATCAGATGTAACCGACATAAACAGTTAAGTGTAAGAGTAGCCTGGGCTAAACTTCGCTGTTTATGTCCCTCCGGGTTATCCAATAAAGACGTTATTATTATTATTATTATTCTTGTTGCGATAATTGTCTCTGAAAGTTGTAATAAATTATGGCGCGAAAATGTTCTCGGTTGAGTTCAATTTTTCTAATGACTTGGTAACACTTAAAAATTCACTGTAGTGCGAACACTGCACGTATTGTTGTGAAACTTTGAATTTAAGCTTACTAAAGAGTGAGGTTAAGATTCAGTACTGACGTTCGATCCGCGCGGCCTATGTGTCTATATGCAAAACTTAAAAGACGTCCCTCGTACTAGCCACAAAGTTATATTTCCCGTAACTTTGAACATAGAATTGCTTTGCTTTTGCGGCTAAAATTTCGTATGATATAGGAATATGCCTACAGAACCAATCATACAACAATTTTTCCAATTTAGGATACTCTGCAGACCGTAATGTTTTCCGGTTTCCTGGCCTAGCGAGGCAATTCTCAACAAATCTACAATGAAAAAGTTGGCGTTACATACCACACATGCATACAAAATTAGACATCTTTATCGTCCGATTTTTACTGCAGCTAAAGTTTTTCCACTACACCCACGATCTAATTCGTCCAATATTTCAGACTTTTGTTTCAAAGATAATGTCACATATTTACGTTTTGGATTCATTGTATTACCCCCGACAAGAACTATTTACGACTCTGTCATTTAACGGTGGAAAATTCGGATTACATCATTATTGCTTTTTTTTTCATTCGGATTACTGAAGAATTCAGATTATTGGAGTTTCGGATTAACGAGGCTCTACTGTATAACGAATACAAACTACCCCTTTCCATTAATTAACTGTGATATGGAGTATTTTTTTGAAAACGACGTTATTGTGCCAGATTTTTGTGCTTGTCGACCCATCTGTTAACGCTGTGCGGGTTAGCGGTGAAATAATATCGTCATTTTGTAGCAGCTGTCATATTGACTTTAGAATTACGTCACTTTGCTTATTGTGTTTCTCTCGTCAAGCCCTTATACACGGTGTCCCGAAAGTGATGGAGCAAACGATAGAGGGACATTCGCAAACATAAAAATCGTAATATGTCCCTATCCGGTTCTGCACGGTTTGTGAGTTGTCCAGTAGTCCAGTTAATGTAGGTATAGCAATCGGAGATTCTGAAATTTTGTCTGTCGTCAACAAGATTGCAGCATATTCAACGAGGATTGTGCCAAAAGTTACTAGACGAATAAATGTCCACTTATAGCTTTTTGAAAGCCATACATCATTTGGGAATATATTCTGTAAATCTGATTGAAAGATAACAAAACAGTACAGTTTCAAATGTAGTGATTTTCCACGTTTTCTTCAAAATGGCGATAACTCACAAACCGTTCAGAATCGGATAAGAACATGCATGGTTTATCTGATTACGATTGCGTTTTGAATCTTTCGCACCATATTTGAGTCAAAACGTTGGCAATCAATTGATTTTGTATTGTGACGCAAATCAAACGTGTGTACGTAATGTCAGCTCAGACGTTCAAGATTAATTGGTTCAAAATTCAATGCCAAGATTTGTCCCACACTTACATACTAACATATATAAAACAGGTCTAGTTAATCAGAAGCTTGTAAAATATAAAAATACTCTTTCAATACATAAAATTTTAAACGAATTTCACTACAGATCTGAAAAATCCATTCAATGGACCCACGTTATGAGGTTTGAACCTAAAAGCACTCCAGTATAATTGGTTTTAGTTAAATTTTCAGCGACTCATCCGTATGTGTTACATCTCACCAAATTTCAATACAACCTACAAAGGGGTCATTACGATTTTCTCTCCATAAACACAATTGTCAAGAAAGTTTAGCTAGGTACTTTATTAACACCCTGGATGGATACCTAGGGTATACCTTGGATCAATACTGACGTTAAACGCATAGTTAAAATTATCACCTATTTCTAACTTCAAATGCCTGTTTCACATTAATTTTATCATAAATTAAACAAACCGTAGTTGAAATAGGCAAACAAAAACAATTTACTGAATAAAAGGTTTTCTAATCACAAAAGATATTGATAATAAATTATTTGAATTAAATAAAAGTGGCGACCGCCTGTTTTACATTAATTTCTAGAATCATCTTTACCAAACTGATATTGCTTATCTTTTAAGTTGTGAGAATAGTGTCCATTCTTATCAGAATTGATTAAATATTTACGACGGATGTTAGCTGAAGATTAAGTAGCATAAATTGACTAAATCTCGTTTGTACTCTTTCTTATATGTTAATATTGATTTAGGTCTTTTTAAATGCCATTTCAGGAGATATTCGTATTGGTTCAGGACCCATCGCCTCCAGAGCTGTGACATTTTTGCGTGAAGCTGATGTTTTGAAGATTAACATTGAGAGGTCAGACAGTCAAAAATAGCGCATTCTTAATATACTAAGTGACATATAAATCCGAACACCCAGTTTAAATGGTTTTATTTTAATAAAATTTTGTATAAGTACTTAATGAAGCATAAAAAGTAAATGATAAAAATTTCAAAATGATTGCACTGCTTTAAAGCCCTTTGACCTTTAATAATGTGTGGATGCACCCTGATGTGCTACGCATTCTCCAACGCGCCTAGGCATGCTTCTGATCAGGTGGTCAATGTCCTCCTGTGGTATCTCATTCCAGGCAACCACCAACTCCTCTCGAAGTGCTTCTAGAGTCTGAGGAGGACGTTGCAAATTGAGCAATCTCCTACTCATCATATCCCACACGTGCTCAATTGGGGATAAGTCGGGAGATCTTGGTGGCCATGGTAACAATGTGACATCATTATGTTGAAAGAAGTCGATTGTGACTCTTGCAACATGTGGTCGGGCATTATCTTGTTGGAAAGTTGGATCTGCCAGGGTGTCAAGATAGGGTAAAAGATGGGGTTCTAGAACTTCGTGGATATAACGCTGCGCGTTCATGTTACCTCTGATGAAGATTAAAGGTGACCTGGAACCATAAGCTATAGCACCCCAAACCATAACTCCAACAGTGTGATGAACATGTCTTTCAACAAAAAACTGTGGATTCCTCCTTTCACCACGTCGAATTCTAACCATGGCACGACCATCGTGCATGCCTAAACAAAATCGAGACTCGTCACTAAAGACAATACTGTTCCATTCCTGATACCAGAGTGACCGTTGTCTGCACCACTCAAGGCGATTACGTCGGTGTTCTCGAGTTAAAGGGAGGACCCAGTGTGGCCGGTATGAAAACAAGCCAAAACTTCTCATTCGTCGGTAAACACTTCGCATGCCAATATGTCTTCCGTGTTCTGCAAACCATTCATTTGCAATGGACCTGGTAGTGGAGAAACGGTCCCTTAAGGCCAATAATCTTAGGCGGCGATCTTCACGGTCTGTTGTTCTACGGCGGCGTCCAGTGCCCCTTGCTCTTTGCGTACGGCCTTCTCGAAGCCATGCCTGACAACACCTAACCACAGTGTCTACACTTCTTTGCACTCTAACTGCAATTGCCCGAAAAGAAAGTCCAGCTTCCCGAAGTCCCACTATACGGCCCCTATGAAACACACTAAGTTGACGAAATCGTACAGGTCTCCGTACTCTAGGCATCGTAACCGATCGTAAAGGATGTCAAGAACCAAAATCCGCCAACGTTGATTCTTTACTGCGGCTGAAATGTTCATTTTTAGAGCGTTAGTGAATTAAAAAAAAGCAGTATAAAAACCGGAATGTCCAACTGATAAGGCTGAAAATTTTTTCACTTGTTATTTACAGTAAGATAAATACATTCACCAACTTTTATTAAAATAAAACCATTTAAACTGGGTGTTCAGATTGATATGTCACTTAGTATATTAACGTTGTTTAAAAGTCATTGACTTCTTACTACTTGAATGTCAAATAAGGAAATAAGATATGTATGAGATATTTAAAAAATGTATAAAAAATTAACAATATAGGTTGATAAAGTTATAAAATACTATCAGTATTATTATAATTATATGTAATGTTATTACACAAAATTAGATATCACAAAAATGGGTTCTAAATCTTGGGTAAGCTAGAAGTAGCACCATTTTTTAAATATTCCAACTATATCCCTATTATCAATTAAATCTGTATCCTAAATTTTCCCTCAGACATTTTTACTATTCAACCGCCGTAATGCATAAGTCCGCAAAAAAACAAAATGTTAAAGCGCTGCAAATATAGTTTTTATGTTGATCCAGTCCATGAGATATTTTTTGGAAAACTCAAAAAATTGTTTTAAAAAATTTCCCATCTACGTTTTTCATCCATTTTGTAAGCTTACGATCGCTTCAGGATGGAGACAAAAAACTTTTGGAGAATTCAAAATTTGCAATTTGACAAGATCGACCTTTCGAGCTAGATACGTCACAATATTCAAAGAAAAACTTGTAACTATAGTAGTCACATTCATTTCTATTTAGATGACCTATAAAGATAAAGAGTTTCTACGTCAAGTAAGATGAAATTAAATGAATATGTGAAATAATAGAACAAACGTCACGACCCGGGTATTATGTAAAGAACCTGGAAAACGTAAAAAAGCCGACGAAAAGTCATCTTGCAGACTATACGTAATAACCGTGCAGATCCTAAAAGTCTACCATAAAACCGTGTGCAAGATGATACGCCACTGGTGTGATCAGGGACAACAAATTGACTGACCGATAACAAAAACAACCGATAACAAAGCAATCGGCCTTGGGAGGCAAAAGTTGTAAAACAATTTCTTCAAATTTCTTCATTTACATGTTATCAACAAAAGCAAGGGGCAGGTAGATTTGAATTATATCAGTACCAGGCATAGGTAATCTAGACTAGAGGATTCAAGAAAAGAGAAATGCAGCTCGAGCCTTCTAGAACCATTGGCCGCAACGGGACCACACCACTCAAATCGACCAATCAGAGGCACTCTTCTTAACACCATCTGAGAAATGCACGTGCATTATCTAGCTAGCGCCGTTGCCGATGTGACACATTTTCAGTTAATTTCCTTACATTTATTTCTTCTATGCCGGCAAGATAGCAAAATTGGGAATACAACGAATTAGAGTATATCATCTCCCTTCCTCCTTCAAGCCCCTGGGCTTTATACATTTTTTTTTTATATCGAAGCAGCCTCGCAGACCTAAATGCCGGGACACTGCGGCTGCTATGTGGATACTAAAGAAATGTTGTTATTCCGATTTTTGGACTGCCTAAGGTTAGTAGAACTGGAAAAAGCTTCCTCTTGTAGTTTCTTCCACAATCTCGACACCCGCGGGACAAAGGAGCGGTCGTATCTGCCAGTTCTGGATGTACGAAGTGCGACACGGTTAAGATGGGAGGCCAAAGTCAGGCGGGTCTGCCTGGCAGGCACATCGCGCGGCGGCATAATGGAAAAGATCTCTGAGGAGCAAAGCCCGTTGGTTTAACGCACATCTATCTTCAAATTGCTTATTGCTCACGAGAACTGTCATTGGCTGCAACAAGCGGCAGATAATATACCGACTTTTATGTCCATTTAAAGAACGAATTGAACAATTTTTAGGTGAAGTATTAGTTCGTTACGTAGTTGTAGCTCAATATTAATTCCAGCTACGAACCCTTTTTTCTTTTCGCTTTGCGATTAAAATCGAAATCTGTGTCAAATTTTGTGTATGATTTTAATCAGCCTCGCAGATGTTAGCCTCAAACATTTTAAATTTGTTTTTAAAGCTTTTTCGGATGGAGAGATATACATAATTGTTTATTTTGTGATGGTAAACTATATGGAAAGAGACGTTACTTTGCCTTTCAAAACACGAAATGGCGATTTTTCTAGTGAGATACATGTTCATTTTTACATCAACTTCCCTCCAATACTTTTTGAGTCACGACTGGTCAAAAATACACGGAAGTATTTTCCCCTGAGAAAAAAATTTTACGTGCTTTTTTAAGAAAAGCACCCTTATGCTGTTTCCAAGCTCATTAAGGTACAGCAGTTTTGTGCTTCTTTAAAAGTAACCATTTCGTAACGTATAAAAAGTTCCATAGAAGTTGTATTGTTTGTTATCTATAAGTTGGAAATGAAAAATCAATTTTTTTCACGAAAAAGAGAGTTGCTGGTTTTTAGAGCAAAATGATATTCCTTTCAAAAATGTTTGTGGTCTACATCACGTGAAATACGTGTCTTGAAAAATGACATTTTATCAGTTTTTGTTTGACATTTCGTAGATTTTTTGAGACGTAACGTAGGTTTTTCTACAAGACGTTAGCTTAGCACAAGCTGATGTACACTTGTTGTAGCTAGTTTGCAAGATGACATTTAATCGTTTTTTACGTTTTTAGGGTTTTTACATAATACTCCTGCCGCTCCGAAATTCTGGACAAAATCTCATGGAAGGAAAACTAGAATGTTACATTCATTGTTCAAAATATTCTTAAATTGACAATTGAAAGTTGAAGTATTTTTTAGGTTATGTTGACCATTTACAATTTCGAAAACATCGTACTTCTCATTGTGGTACATATTACCTGTATGAGTTTTTTGCTTCTCCCTCTTTGAGCCCCACCCGAACTCAAATTATATATCCAACACTATCTCAGTACGCTCTGAATCTTGGATTAAAATTTGATGCCGTATGCCGCCAGTATGTTAGTTACAGTGAATTAGGAAGTAGGATGTATGCTTGGTACCTCCGGCTATCAAGTAATAAGAAATAAAGGATAGAGATGTCTTCACTCTTATTTTCTCTGTATGCGATAATATCTAAAGCCACGTGCAGACCGAGATTCCAATGCAAGCCAGACGCGATCTTGCTATTTAACCAGACAACCATCTTTCTTCTCATAGACTCAGGGATGAAAACTATAGACCACTCGACTTCACAAGACGTATGCAACCAACAATGCGTGTACGTGTAGTTGAGCCATTCCTCCATAGATGGATGCTCACAACGATTCTAGTGATCAAACTTGGAATGGCAGTTTGCACGCTAAAAACTACCTAGTCTGCAAGATGACATCTTATAGTTTTTTTTGACGTTTTATCGGTTTTTACATAATACCCGTGCGGTACATCAAAGAGAGGTTTGATTTGGTCTGGACAGGATTTGTTGCAGTTCTAGTATTTATTCGTTTGTCTGCATCCGATGAGAGAAGACTCGTCGCTCGACATTAGCACCGAACAAACCCGACGCGATCCAGCTCGAAACTAAATTTAGGTATAGACGACGTGTAGACGGGCGCATTCCAGTACCTTCCAACAACAAACGCCAACGTCACATGTGTTTGCATTCGTTTGCTCGACGATGGATTTTCGGTCTTTACGCGGCGATATCCTTAACTATTGCCCCGATGGAAACACCACTGACTCCCTTAAAGGAATGTCAAGCTGAGTGATGTGGCAACGCTGCGTGACGTAGCCCACCAGCTTGTCAATTCATAAAGGATGGAATAGGTTTAAAATGTAAGTCGCAAATTGTTTTCATTTCATTCAGTGAGCGAGAGTGCGACACACGGACACACGATACTCGATTCGATCTAACGAACGAAAAACACGAAAATTCAGTGATAGTTAGTTGTGATATTAGATACGTAAATATCCGCGATGAATCTTTCTTTCGCGGGTTGTGGCTTTTTAGGCATTTACCATGTCGGGGTTGCTTGTTGTTTTCGGAAATACGCGCCCCATTTACTGCTTAACAGGATTTCAGGGGCTTCGGCCGGTGCTATCGCTGCCTGCTCCCTCATATGCGATCTTCCTGTTGGTAAGTGATTATAAATTAAATAATGCATAGTGGAAGTGAGAAGACAGAAGGTCTTCATATGGTTACACGATATGTTACCGATTCCTTATTTTTATTCGAATTCAGGCTGAAACGATGATCTATAGTTAATGTAACATTATCAGCTGAAAAAGAGGCTCCAAATACGTTTCCTTATTGCTTGAATCAGAAACCTAACCTCAGTTTTTCATTGTTTTGATTGTCAGGTGATTCGAGGCTCCCTTGATTGTGACGAATACACAACAGGTGTTTTTTATTTATACACTGCAATTCTTCTCTGATACTTCATCACCTTCGATATGAAACAGGGACTTCTACCCTTAATTCAATAGTTTAAAAAACAAGTCAATTATGATTATCACCAAAGGCTGCTTCTATTACATTCTTAGAGCAAGGCTATCTAGATTCTGTATTGTGCCCCTATGGAAAGAGACACAGACTGTTTTGCTGGAAAGTTATTGGGTATTTGCCTGGATCTGCAATTGTGCATTGACATTTAAGACTGTAAGCGCCCTATCATCAGCCGTTTCTACAATTTTAGGACGCCTTTATGGCCTCCTTGATTTTCATAGTTTTCTACTTTTCTGTCAGCGTTCTAATTTGAGGTTATGTTACGAATATGTATTTGCATAAAATTGTTTATACTTTTGATTTATAACATCTGTTATATAGTCTGAAATTTCCTACAATTCAAGAAGAAAACATATCCTGACAATAGGAGAGCGCTGAAGCTGACACGGAACAGTAGAACTTTAGAAATGTCACAGCCTTTCTGAAGGAGAGGAAAGACTATGAAAATCAAGGAGGCCATAAAGGCGTCCTACAATTGTAGGAATGTTATAATTCCTTGTAATGTGTCCATTATTGCCTATGCTTAGAAGCCAAAACAAAACTGTATCTAGAGCATGATTTAGATCAGATACTGATTGTAATCTAAATGGACTGACCACAAACATAACCTTCTAAATCATGCCATGTAAAACACATTGCTTCAAGCAACTTTTTATAGTGTTTTTTGTACGGCTGCTTGGAATGACACAGCAAAGGTGTTTAACCACATCTGTCTAACATTATTTAACAGTGCAGTTAAATGCACTCATTGAGCTCACAGCCACAGATTAGTTTTGACAGTTCTCAACATTTAATCAACAAACTATGGAATTTGATGGCTAGGTGAAGACTGCTGTAAAACTGATGAGGTTAGTGCTATTCGAGGTTGCACCTCTGGACCATTTCACATTGGCTGAATATGCTTATTGTCTGGAAACATTTTTTGAGATGTCAAAGTCTTGGAAAATATTGCATTTCTCAAGTTTCTTATCATTTTTGGGTATAGTCAAAATATCTCGACAGGAATTTTGAGATTTCCTTCCAATGTAGTATGTAAGACTACGTTAAAATCATTGAGTGCTGGTAAGCATAACAATTGTTAGAATCTGGAATCTGTTATTTCTTGAAGTACATTTCTGTACTTAATTTTTATATCAGCATAAATTAAAATGGGTATCTACAGTATTTACAAGTTGGGTAAATATGGTTCATCAAAAGATTTAAGCCTCATTTCATAAGCTTCTTAATCCTCTACAAATCATTTCTAAACACTGGTCATGAGGATTTTTTATATAGAAGATAATTATACTAAATGGTTATTTTAGTAGCACTTTCTTCTGATGAATACAGCAAATCAAGTATTTAATAATATTTATAAAAATATCACATCAATCCTTTGTGTAGATGTGCCTTGGATTAAAAAGGAAATTAACATTCAGTAACCATAATGCTCTTATTATTCAAATAGCAATGAGTGCCAACTTCCTTTTTATGTTTTTTGCTTCTGTGGGTCCTAACAATGACTACATGTTATGAAGGATGTTAATCTGATAGGCTTACACAGATCTTTCCACGGGAGTTATAATTTTTCATTACAAAAAATTCAGATATCGATATCAGCTGTGACATTTTCACAAAAAGCAAATGGCAATGAGGTCCAGATATGTAAAAAAAACAATTAATATCTAAAAAGAAGTTAAGTAGTCTACCAGAGGCTTAACATAGTATGGTTCTATACAAATAGGTATTCCAGAATTTACTGATGAAAATCGATTAGAACATTTAAGAGAAACCAGTTTTTGTGCATTAGATTCCGACCTTGAAAATAAACCTGAAAGGGTTTCCCAGACCTCACTTTAATCATTATGGAAACTCATAAGGGGCAACACGTTTTGTTTTGTGAAAATAATGAAAAATAATCATTTTTAGGGGTTAAAATTACCCCAAAATCAAATACTCTAAGGTTAAGTACTTTCCGAATCTTAAGTTACCCCTAGTATCGCGAATTATTTCAGACGAATTAATTATTTTGGATAAAAAGAACTGAGGATGAAGATGATCAAAAAATAGGTGGAAACAGTGAGCTTCGCCAGACTTACATATAATTTTTTGAGAGTTTTTATAACATTGTAGTTGCTAGTCATTTCAACCTCTAAATAGGGGTGGTTTTTGAATATTTTTAAAAAACAATGATTCTTGATTTTCTATAACGTTTAATTTGAGACCCGGGAAACATGGGTTTATTTTCAATATCGGATTCCACTGCTCAAAAACAAGCGAATTTTGGGGTCAGTACGAGCCCCTTCCCACTTCAGTTGGCCCACTTCAAGAGTTGTACCAAAATATGCCTTTATAAACTAAACATGACGAAACTATTTACTTCTAAAAGAATTTATTTTCTCAAAAACATTTTAGATACACTCTAGTCGTAAAAAATACATATTTGAAATCACTTAGACCTATAACTAATAGAACATCTGAACAAATAAACAATGTGCGAATAAATGCGCGAAGTTAACAAAGCAACAATTGAATGATTACCATTGGGTAACATCACCTTTATTTCTTATTACGGCTGAAATTCTTGGGGGCATAGTGTTAACCAAGTTTTGGCAAAAATTTGGTATAAAACAATCCCATATTTCTTGAAGCTTTTGTCTCAGTTCGGTGATTGTACGAGCAGGATGTTGTCGTAGAACCTTTTTCATCTCGTGCCACAAAGTTTCAATAGGTGACAGATCTGGTCTGCTAGAAACCCATTTCAAAAGTGGTACATTATTTTCTTCCATCCATTTTATAGCCTTTTTTGAGGTATGGCACGCTGCACCATCTTGCCGAAACACAAAATCTTGGCTGGATGTCAAACATCACTGGTAAAAGCAATTCTTCTAAGATTGCCAAATATTTGTTTGTATCCACATTTCTTTCCATTGCATTGTACACCATTGTTGAGGTGTCCATTGTCTTATATTCTTTAGTCCATCTAAGCCGATTTTTCTTTTGCAGTGGAGTTAATAGTGGCTTTTCTTTGGCCTATAAACAAGTTGTGCAACTTTAGGGTTTTTACTTCACTTTTTTTTATAAGAAAACTTACCTTGCGAGTGCTAAATCCCAGTTTGTGGGCCTCTCTATGAGCTGTGGACCTCGTAATTCTCCTTCCAACAGCGTCACTCCACAGAGCACTTAATTGTAAATAATTGGCACGCCTGTTTTTCACGATTATTCTTCTTAATGCTCTTCGGTCGGCATTTGTGATATTACTTATTATTTGTGTTTGATAAGAAACAAAACTAAGGTTTCAATAGTTGGGCCAACTGAAGTGGGAAGGGGCTCGTACTTTGGTTACAGTAACAGATTGACACATAAGCATACACATTTACAATAAATTAAAAAATGTAATTCATCCATTTCCTCGCAACATAAAGAATCCTCAACCGATGTTGAAACAAGGATCGTCTTTTTGGATATATACAATACTATAAGCGCCAAATATAAAACACAAAATACTTTATGAAATTTTTGCCATTGCTCATTGACTCAGAATGCAAAATTAAATATCAAATTTGATCGTATGTCCTCTTTTTGGTACATGAATCATACAAAAATGTTGAATGAGTATTCTCCGATAATTACACCAAGACCACAGTTCAGTAAAATAACATATCGTCGCTTGAGTTCTAACGCTACGTAAGTCAAAATTAACAACTTTTAAGGAGAGTAAAAAGAACGGTGGGTCTTTGGATTCGCTCTCGAATGACATGCATGTATTTTTTGTAATCCTCCTTGTTTGTGTGACCGCAAATGATACGTCATTGACTGTCTACTTTTTCGGCAATAACTGCGGCCTTTTTCAAGTAAATGCATATCTTAATTTTTTGAGTTACACTTTTTGCTTGTTTTGCGACTCGTGAAATACTTTGGGCAGTGTTCTGCGGTCAACTAACTGCAGGTGACCTTCATTACCTGGATGTGTCATCCTCCTCACCACCTGCTATATCAGAAACACCACAGTTAAACTGCATGTAGGATTTCGGATATCACAATATCATTTATCGTCAATATTATTTCGAGATTACCTGGATGATTTTTGTAACTTTTCGATTTCAGATTCTTGATTCCATATATCCAAAACCTTGCGGCCTTTTCAGTCCTTCACTTTACTTGTAAGTACTCTCTGAAGAACCGCCTGATGACGTTTCTGTAAGAGCTAGTTTTCAAACCTCCTGCCTGATTATTTTTTTGCTGTTACTTCTGCCAATAGTTTATTCCTGGACGTTATATGCTCTATCTTTTATTTGGCCCTCCTGGTAAATTCGATTCATCAATCTGGAGGTCATAAATAGCGTATCTTGGAATAACTTGTATTTACAATCTGTGGCTTATTTTATACTGGTTTATGAATATCATATTTACGTCATACATAAGTTTTATTTTTCATTCCACTTTGTGATAATATATATTTATGTTTTACTTTCCGACATACTTCATGAAAGGATATATGTATTGATAAGATAATAAATACTATTTTATGCGGTAGAGCTCAAATATGCAAATACAGAGTATTGCTCCCGGACAAATTTTTTTTGGTGGTCCAAAAATACATAGGAATATCATCGTCTGTCTCCCGGATCTCGACCTTAATGTTTTTTGGTGGGACTGCGTTATTCATCATTGTATCATTCTTAAAAGTTGAGCTGGATAGCAAAGTATGAGCTTAGAGAATACTGGAGAAATGTTTTCTTTTTCCCAATCAGTTCCTTTACTTCCGCTCAGAAGCGAATAGAAGCTGAGGAATTGCTAACCATTATATGTAGATAACGATCCAAGTTCCAAAACTAAAATTTTTTGGGAACTTTCCTACTTCCCAAAAGTTATGGACGCCCTAAAACTATCGCACTAACGACCTACCCGTGTATTGAAGACGATTTCAAAACTGCCTCTGAATTCAGGTCCATTTAAACTAAATTGGGATAAACTTCTAATGGTGTATACCCAACGAATCGGGAAAACATTAGGATTGCCGAGCATCCTCTCTTTATCGAGTCTATCCGGAAAAATTTGCATAACCCCTGCGAAAAAGTTTGAGCTTATGTTTCCGGAAAATTACGCGCTGAGAGCTGAATCTTATGATGCGGTTGTTTTAGGTAAGGTAAAGTGTTTACCTAATATTTCAGCAAACTCTTACTATCCCTTTCCTACCCTATCTACGTAGCTGTCAAAACAACAATGTCATGTGAGGAACTGTGCATCGCCCCTTTGTCAATTCTGCTTTTAGTGTCTGACATTAGTATTCTAGTCCATGCACCATGACCAGTTGCAGATCAATTGGCGGGACACCAGCCACCACTAAATGCATCCGATGACGCCGTTTTGAAAACACGGACCAAGCGCAGACTCGGGGCCTTGTTGTAGATAGGGCGAGTAGTTTTATACACTGTTACTTACCGTCAATGCTTCATATTAACACAGTCTAAAAGACACAAGTATCTAAAACAGGGAATGAACGCGACTACCAACACTATTTGCTGAGCATTCAACTTAGATATTAGTAAAATTTTGACCATAAAATGCTTCTAGAGAAACTAGAACTGGCAACACTCCCATATTACTGATAAAAGACTGTGTATTTCTGGGATATCTATACCGTGCAAATTTGGCAGAACACCAGTAATTTCGATACGTTACGACTCAATTTTCGACTGGACTATCAGGCAAACGGTATGTTTAGCATATTACCCGTAAACGAGAAAATGAGGAGGAAATAAGGCAGAAAAGCAGCTTACGATGCCACGTGACCATTATGAGGAAGTGCTCGTGTAAATGCAGACATAATAATCTGAACAGACCTCACGTGTATTTGCACGCTTATCGATATACTAAATCAGCATATGGATATCTACTGTTCGTGTATTTGTTGAAGCTTAACATGCTTTCGGTTTAGCAAACAAAACTCTTTTTGAGCGTTGAAGATTTTTATATACAGGGTGAGTTTTTAGTGGTCGACACCTACTTTGTAAAAGGTATCTAAGTAATTTTGTTCAATGGATTGTTGGGGTACTAATCCGACTCTAGGAAAATATACTAAGTGACATATAAATCCGAACATCCAGTTTAAATGGTTTTATTTTAATAAAAGTTGGTAAACGTATTTATCTTACTGTAAATAAGTGAAAAAATTTTCAGCCTTATCAGTTGGACATTCCGGTTTTTATACTGCTTTTTTTTAATTCACTAACGCTCTAAAAATGAATATTTCAGTCGCAGTAAAGAATCAACGTTGGCGGATTTTGGTTCTTGACATCCTTTACGATCGGTTACGATGCCTAGGGTACGGAGACCTGTACGATTTCGTCAACTTAGTGAGTTTGATAGGGGCCGTATAGTGGGACTTCGGGAAGCTGGACTTTCTTTTCGGGCAATTGCAGTTAGAGTGCATAGAAGTGTAGACACTGTGGTTAGGTGTTGTCAGGCATGGCTTCGAGAAGGGGCACTAGACGCCGCCGTAGAACAACAGACCGTGAAGATCGCCGCCTAAGATTATTGGCCTTAAGTGACCGTTTCTCCACTACTAGGACCATTGCAAATGGATGGTTTGCAGAACACGGAAGACCTATTGGCATGCGAAGTGTTTACCGACGAATGAGAAGTTTTGGCTTGTTTTCATACCGGCCACACTGGGTCCTCCCTTTAACTCGAGAACACCGACGTAATCGCCTTGAGTGGTGCAGACAACGGTCACTCTGGGATCAGGAATGGAACAGTATTGTCTTTAGTGACGAGTCTCGATGGTCGTGACAGGGCTAGAAGGCGACGTGGTGAAAGGAGGAATCCACAGTTTTTTGTTGAAAGACATGTTCATCACACTGTTGGAGTTATGGTTTGGGGTGCTATAGCTTATGGTTCCAGGTCACCTTTAATCTTCATCAGAGGTAACATGAACGCGCAGCGTTATATCCACGAAGTTCTAGAACCCCATCTTTTACCCTATCTTGACACCCTGGCAGATCCAACTTTCCAACAAGATAATGCCCGACCACATGTTGCAAGAGTCACAATAGACTTCTTTCAACATAATGATGTCACATTGTTACCATGGCCACCAAGATCTCCCGACTTATCCCCAATTGAGCACGTGTGGGATATGATGGGTAGGAGATTGCTCAATTCGCAACGTCCTCCTCAGACTCTAGAAGCACTTCGAGAGGAGTTGGTGATTGCCTGGAATGAGATACCACAGGAGGACATTGACCATCTGATCAGAAGCATGCCTAGGCGCGTTGGAGAATGCGTAGCACATCAGGGTGCATCCACACATTATTAAAGGTCAAAGGGCTTTAAAGCAGTGCAATCATTTTGAAATTTTTATCATTTACTTATTATGCTTCATTAAGTACTTATACAAAATTTTATTAAAATAAAACCATTTAAACTGGGTGTTCGGATTTATATGTCACTTAGTATATGTCGCGCTCTATGGGTGATTCGTAACTGTTCTGAAAGGCCTTTTCAAAGAAATAAATTTGATGTAGCATACTAATAGCTGAAAAATGACTGGGTATACTAAGACAAAAATTTATTTTCAGAAAAATCAGTGGCGTACCATCAATGTCTGTCAAGATAGACAGGTGACGCCACTGGTGGAAATTAAAAAAGTAGTGCAATAATGTATGTACGTGTATGTCAAATTTCATTAAAATACCTAAAGTGATATTTACAGGTATTAATAGTTTATTTTTGAAAACTTTACAATCTGTATCTCAAGACCGTCCCCTTAAATATGGACATTCAATTAGTGAGCACCACGAGTATTGGACATTATTTTTGCTATCTGATCATAAAATCGTATGATCTATTCAAATTAACAATTGTCAATTTCAGGTTATAAACAATTATCACATACACATTAACAGATGCTTCAAGGGATTTCAAATATACCCTGATTAAGATAGTCAACTTTAATTTTGCACACTGCCGACTCTTTTAAGTAGCTTAATCACTTAAACCTACAGCGAGAAATACAGTTTGTCGATTCAAATCGAACACTCAATTTCAAAAGAATGACGCTCCAAACATTTTAAGAGCTTAAAAAATTGCGGAAAAACCCCAGCGTCTATCGGATACTCTCCATATACCTGAAAACATAATTCAGAGAGGAATTGGGAGTGGATTTATGGAGAAATATCGGATAGACAACTATTTGTGGGCCCTAGGAGGAGATGTTTTTCTCTATCTCAGGTAGAAATAATTTGCGATCTTTGAATAGAATCCTTGCCTGCCCCAATACTAAGGCGTGTCCTCATCCTAAAGGCTTATCGGATTTGTGAACCATCAGTCCAGGAGACACATTATTCTTGGGAGGAAGATGTATAATATGGGTAGGGGCCGCATTATGATAATAATAATAAAATGTCTTTATTAGGCACATTATATAAACTACAACATAATGTGACCTGTACGTAGGCGAAGTCTAACTCTTGGCTGCTCTACTTAACCTACCCAAATAATAAATTGAGATACTTAATCAAAGGAAACTTTGACAAGCAGCAAAAGACGCTTCAAAATAATGAGCTTGATAGCTTCCTGACATACATAATATATATACACATATATTACGTAAAAATAAAATAAAACTAACTTTTCCACAATTACTACAATGACAAATAAATCTGTTTCACATGCTTACGAAATCTGTTTACTGGCCAATCCTTTATATTGTCATCTAGTTCGTTATAAATCAGGATAGCATTGTAAGTGTATGAACTACGAAATAAAGTTGTTTTATACATAGGGATCTCTAGTCTTTTTTTGTGTCTGAAATCAATGTCTGAATTATTTTTGGTCTGAAAACAAATTTCTCATAAAGATACAAGGGGGATCGAGAAGATATGATCTTATGTGTAAACACTGCTATATGGTACTTGCAAGCATTTTCTATACACATCCAACCAAGCTGAAATCTCTTTAAGGAAACATGATCATACTTCTTGAGATTAAATACAAATCGACAAGTATTTTGGAGTTTTTGGAGTCTTGCTTTTGTGATAGAATCAAGACAATCATAGAACACAGTGCTACAGTAAAATAAGCTTGGAAATATAATAGCCTCACATAACTTTTTTCTAACTTTAAAATTCAAAATAGATCGATTGACATAAAAACACTTCAAAGTTGCATAACATTTTTTTAAGATAGACGAAACATGCTCCTTAAACCGTAAAGTATAATCAATAATCAACCCTAAATTTTTTGTAGTATTTACGACAGCTAGACGCTCCTTGTCGATTTTTACATCAAGAGAATTCAATATAGTGTTACGTTTGACAGCAGGAGAAAAAAGCATCACTGAGCACTTATCCTTATTGAGCTTAAGATTGTTACCATTTGAGTATATCCTACTATTGCCTCCAAATCATCAATAAGCTCATTGATTGAAGTATGTAAAGTGTTACTATTAAAGCTCTTATATATCTGTGTATCATCGGCATAGCACATCACAGAAGAGTTTTTCACAGAGCTACCCAAGTCTATAGTATAAATTAAGTACAACAAGGGCCCTAAAACTGAACCCTGGGGGACACCTGATGTTATATCAATCGGACTAGATATAGTGTTGTCTATATCTACTACTTGTTTACGAGTTGAAAGATATGTTATAAAAAACATTAGAGGTATGTCTGAAAAACCAAAAAACTTCAATTCAGCACATAAACGCTCATGATCTATTTTATCGAACGCCTTAGAATAATCTAATGATACAAGTGCTGAAGCATCTCCCTTATCAAGCGAAGCAATGATGTCATCTAAAACCCTTGCTAAAGCTGTAGTTGTACTAAAACCACTGCGGAAACCAGATTGACACTTGGGAAAGAAATCATTATTAGAGAAATAATGATAAACCTGATGTTTAATCAATTTCTCCAATATCTTCGATATAACAGGAATCAAAGTTCTAGGTCTGAGAGACATTTTGGATTTTTACATTTAGGCAAGGGCTTGACAAGAGATAGCTTCCAAGCATCAGGGAAATACCCAGCCGCCAGGCAACAGTTCAATAAATGCGTCAATGGTAGTAGTACTCGAGGCAAGCAATGCTTAAGCATTGAGACTGTTATACCATCCGAACCTGCTGCATTAGATTTTACGGACAGAATAATGTCTAGCACATTTTGTGGGGTAGCAAAACTAAATTCAAATCTAGCACTTTCATTAATTTTGGTACTATTAAATTTATCAACTAGATCCTTGCAATTGCCCGAAGGTGTGAAAACGGAAGAAAAATAATTGTTTACTTCATCGGCATTTTTCAACTGCGTAGGTAGAGATCTATCTACATTAGTTTTGAGTTTCAATGAATGTACAGCTTTCCAGAAATGCTTGTTACTATTTAGTTGTTCATTGAAGCTTAGATATGCTGCTTTCTCCCGCCTAATCGCGGAAATGACATCATTTCTTAATTTCTGGTAATATTCGAGACTAGCTGGACTTTTTAAAATCTGATACTTTCTGAAGGCTTTATCTCTCTCAGTGATCAAAAATTTTATGCCACCTGTGAGCCATGGAGCATAAGGTTTAGTAATACGTGCTGAAACAACAGGAGCATGGACATCAAACAAATCCAAAATATGATTAGAAAAAAAACGTAGCTTTATCCTCTAAGTTACTGATGTACTATAATATATATCATCCCATGGGATTTTATACAAATCCAGCAAAAGCTGATCTTTACAACAATGTTTAAAGTCTCTATATTTGACAGTCTTTTGAAAATTTTTAAGTCGTGTGATGTTGAAGTCACATCTGACTACATTATGATCTGACAAATTCGGAACAGGTGCAGAGCTAGTTGAAATTAATGATTCAGCTAAGTTATTTGTTGTACAAATGACATCTATGGAGGTTGCCGTAGTTAAAGTTATCCTAGTTGGTTGGGTGATGTGAGATACCATATCGTAGCACGTAATGCAATCTAGAAAAGAATGGTCAGTAAGTTGATCAACGTTTATATCACCCAGCAAGAATATATTATCATACTGAGGAGACACAAATGAGAGTTGTCGAGTTGTCTATATGATCAATAAAACTTGATAATCTGCTCGAAGGAGTTCTGTAGATAACACAAACCAAAATTTTTAGATTATTCAACACTATTTCAGCACAAACCTGCTCCATACCATCTGGACATAAAAAATCTTGCAATACCAGCTTACCTCTCAGTGAATCCCTTAAATAAACACCAACTCCTCCTCCACGTCCTACTCGATCAGTATGGAAAAAAGTGTACTCAGGAATATTTACTATATCTGCTGTAAAATCATTATTAATCCATGTTTCGGAGATACCCATAATATCATAGTTATCAGTAGTCAACAAATCTACAAAGGAATCAAAGCCAGCAAACAGAGATCTTACATTCAGGTGTCCAACAACAAAATGGTTATAAGTTTTTGCGCAGTTATTCATTTAATTACTATTAAGTTGAAATCCAACAAATTGAAGGTAACAAAATTCCACAACCACCACCTAATGTATACATATTTGAGCCGTATTCATAAAAGAGAAGCATATCCTCGGAACCATAAGGTAAAAGTATAAGGTCTTGCTTCCGAGAAAAAGGTAGAAGTATAAGCATATCCTGGATTTCATATTCATAATAATCATCTTATACTCGCGATGATATCCTCTAAGAAGAAGTAAAAGGTTGACTGGTATTTGTATGTTGAGCGACATGTCCTGGCTTGTTCCAGCTTGTAGTTGACGTGGGAGGTCGTGCACTCAGCAACACTGACAGTTGTACTCCAGAGCTTACACAGACCGTTCCGTATTTTTACTGGATACAGTTTTTTTATCAAATTAATAAGCATGTCTTAGAAGCAATCTATTCCAACTAAATGTCTCGCAGCCTTATAATATTATGCACCTGCTAGCTACAAATGATAAACATATATTTGATCAATTAATTAGCTTCATTTGTGAGGTTAAAGAAGGTATTTTTGTTGGGCCACAGATTCGAAATATTTTGAAAGATACACAGTTTGAAAACACTTTAACAGGTATTGAAAAAACTGCTTGGAATGATTTCCGTCTGGTGCTCACTAATTTCTTGGGAAATAGAAAAGCTGACAACTATAAAACCCTTGTCAAAAATATGCTGTCATCGTATCAAAAGATGGGCTGTAATATGTCTCTTAAGATACATTTCCTACACTCACACCTGGACTTTTTTCCTGACAATTGCGGAGCCGTAAGTGGTGAGCACGGCGAACTTTTTCATCAGGATATTTCAACAATGGAAAAAAGATACCAGGGAAAGTGGAATCCTTCCATGCTTGCAGACTACTGTTGGACTCTTGGTAGAGATGCTCCAGAAACGATCCATAAAAGAACAGCAAAAAGTCAGCGCATATAGTGATTCTTATAAGTATATGAATCATGTTACTTTTTTTAATATATCCTTAAAAATAAAAAGTTTTTTTCTAAACCGCAACTAATTTTTTTATTTCATTGTCATTTTTGGATTCAGCGCCCCAAAATTAACAAAGAAGTGCACTTTTCCCACAAGATACAATTAAAAAACTAAAATTTGTTGTCCAGTGTTATTGGACTCATGCTTAAAAATGAAGCTTTCCTGGCTTATAACACGCCAGCAGACATTTACAAAGCTTATCCATGATGAAACATCAAAATTTATTATAAATACAACAGTCACATAGAAAATTAGAAATTTACATGAAAATGGAATCTTTTCACATGAAAATACATTTTTTGCAAAAATCAGTATTTTGTATACCACCTTTCGCAGCCAACACAGCTTCAACGCGACGTGGCATACTGCTTATACAGTTTTGAATTTTTATTTTGAGCTCTGGGTTATGTTTCCAAGTGTCATTAAGTATATTGATCAACTTTTGCTTGGTTGTAGGGGCTTTCATCGTAACCTCAGATTTCAAAAACTCCCAGACGTTCTCGATGGGGTTCATGTCAGGCGAATTTCCTGGCCAGTCGAGAATATCTACTTTTTTTTCAGCTAAAAATTTTGTAATTTTTTGTGCACGATGGCAAGGCGCACCATCATGCATAAAAATTGGCTTTTCTCGTTTGTTGAACTATTTTTTCACTTAAGGGAGCAGCTGGGTTTCCAAAACTTCCTGATATTTTTCGGCATTCATTGTACCATCGACAACGTATAAGGCCCCTTGTCCCTTATAACTGATAACTGACCATACCATTACCGAAGGAGGATGTTTAATGGTCGGCACAATGCATTCTGGCTTATATTTCTCATTTGTCCTTCGCCGTACAAACTGCGATTTGTCGACCAATACTTGGAAAATCGACTCGTCCGAAAAACATACCTGAAAAACGTCATAGAATTTAGATTAAATAATATCTACAGTACAAGAACGACTTGAATATAGTTATATAGCATTTATTTACGTTCTTCCAGTTATCAGTCGTGAAATCCTTGTATTTTCGTGCCCATTGGTATCGCTTTGATATCATAGTAGGTGTAAGTCTTGGTTTGCGTGCTGGTCTACGTCCAATAAGACCCTCTTCTGCTAACCTCCGCTGCACTGGTCTTTACGAAACTTCAATGCCGGCTTCAAGAACTTTTTTTGTAAGAATTTTTATCGGCAGTTTTCGATTTTCAACACAAATATTGCGAATTTTTCGGTCACTTCTCTCTGTCGTGATTCTTCGACGACCGCACGCACCTTTATAAAGTAAAAGTAGATTTGCAGAATGAGTCTAATAATATGGCAAGGGACTGTAGTTTCTGGCTGCATGGCTTGGTCCTAAAGGCAAAAAAAAATAAGGATGTCATCCTCAAGTGATGAGGAAACTATAGAAAATAATGGCAACGACATGCAGTTCATTGCAAAAATAAAAATGAGAAAGGACGATGCCTTGAAGAAGATGTTGAAAAAATACGAATCAACATTCGGTAAACCATTAGATACTAAAGGCTTATTGAAAAAATCAACAACATGAAATCAAGATTGAAGAAAAAAAAACAGATCTAAAAAACTGCTAATAAAGCAATTAAAGGTTGGTAGTGTTCAGGTAGAAGGAAATTAACAACAGAGAAACACGAGACTGAGGAAACCAAAGGGTTAACTACAAAAGAACTGCAACGTCTAGTGCTATTACAGCAGTACCAAACAAGCATTTTACAACAAGAGTATTATAAAATGGAATTAGAAATGATGCAGCGTCAGAAGCCACCTGTAACTTATGATGTTCACGAAAATAAACCTTATTATAACTTATAAATACACTTCAGTAAAACTATTTATTATAATACTCAAGTTTCTTCTTATTTGTTGACCTAGATGGCGTAGAGGAAGTTCGTTAATCTCATGATTTCCTTCATCTTCATCTGGGGCTTGTTCAACTAACTCAAAATCAGGATCGCCCAAGCTCTTCGCAACATTATGGAGTACAATACAAGCAATAATTATTTTCGGCACATTTTCCAACTTTACGCGGTAAACATACTGTAGGATAGGAAACCGGCGTTTCAGTTGGCCGAAACAGTGTTCAATTATAACTTTCTTGTTTTAAAAGCTTATTATAATTTATTTCTGCACCTGGAGTAGGATTTCATAACCGTCATCGCCAAGTAGTACAACATTTGCTTTATTTATTAGTTGTGATCTAGTCTGTGAATTTCTCCATATTCTGGAATCATGCACTGATCCAGACCAACTGATATCAACAGTTGTAAACATCTCTCTGGCATCACAAGTGGCTTGCACATTTAAAGTAGGTTTCCCTTTTCGGTTGATATACTCATCTCCATGGCGATTTGGTTTCAGGATTCCTATATATGTGTACAATCAATTCCACCAATTGCTGTCGGAAATTTATATATGCTTTGCCGTATCCGCTTGGCCTCCATCAGTTCATGGTTGGTAGTTGGAAACTTGATCCATTCGTTCGACTGTGCAACTATGCTGTTCACAACTCTATCCACAGTCCGAGATACCGTTGCTTGACTAACACCAACTTCCTGACCAATACCTTGTTGATATCCAGGGTCACCGAGATAGCGTAGACATATCTTCATTTTATGAATACATGAAAGTGCTCCTCCTCGAGTTTCCTCATTCTCAACTAAAAATCTGTCCGCAAGCCATTGTACATTTGCTTCTTCGAACCGATATAATTTTTTGAATTCACGTCCAAGTGAAGGTAAACGACGTTTTAAGTTGAGTCTGCTACTGTCCACACTCCACACTCCAATTTTTGAAGGGTATGCTTCCTATGCCAAGTATAAGGTGAAGATTATGAATATCCTTTCACTTATGTCACTGCTTTGAAGGATATGCTTATACTCAAAAAGCAAAAGCATTTACTTCAAATTATTATCTGGAGGATTTCCTTCAAAATTTGCAAGTACAAGGATATCCTTTGTTTTATGTATACGGTTCAATATGAGTCGGCGATGTTAATAGCTTATCATTATAGATACCATTTTTCATTGTCCCCTATGCATACATTTTTGAAACAAATTATCAGTACTAAGCAAGCATCTGACGTAAATGTGTTGACTTTATAATCGCTTCTGTTCTCACGGTTATTCTTTGTTGAATTTTGAAGGCTCGCTCGATATCCTAGATTCCGTAAATATGTCCGGAATTCCCATTGTTCCCATAGTGCGTATAGGGTGGAATATAATAGTAATAATTTATTATCCATTTGAGGTGGTAACGTGTTGGTTTCGTTATACCAATAAATTAAATAAAATCAACGACTGCAAAACATATGAAAACATATAAAACAGTCAGTGTTACAAATTCAGAGAGAGCATATTTTCAACTTTCTGACGTGCAATTTTTTTCTTCAAAAAATTTCTCAAATTGCTTTCTGGGACATTCTTAACAAAAAAAGAGCGATAGAACTTTTATTTAGTATAGATAGTTTTTGACATATAAGATAAAGGGTTGTCCAATAGGGACGCAGGAAAGTAAACGTCAGTTTGACGTAGACTCCATCTTTGTTTTCTGTCACCGACATGTCATTTTGTCAGTTGAATGTTTACCATTGATCGCTATGGAGTCGTATTCGATTGAAGACCGCATTAAAGTTATTCAAGAGCACTACAAAAATGGTGCAAAAATAAAAAAACACGTTTCGCGCGCTTCGTGAACATTTCGGTCGCAACAACCGCCCAAACGAAACAAGCATCGGTCGTCTGGGGCGTAAATTCGAGGCAAAAGGTTCTGTGGCAAATCTGCCAGGCTCTGGCCGGCCAAGGAGCGTTCCCACACCGGAAAATATTGCTGTTGTGAAGGAGAGTGTGAGAGACGATCCGAAATAATCAACAACGTGTCGATCGCAAGAATTGGGCATTTCGAGAACCAGTTTGCTCCGCATTCTCCGCAAGGATTTGAATGTACACGCCTGCAAGATCCAATTGACGCAAGAGCTGCGTCGGGCCGACCATTTTTCGCGCCGAACGTTCTCAGATTGGCTCCTTGAACACCGCCAAATTGATGCCAATTTTTCATCAAAAATCATGTTCAGCGACGAATCGCATTTCACTTTGAATGGGACGGTAAACAAGGAAAACTGCCGCATCTGGGCGAACGAAAATCCCCGTGAGTATCAAGAGCAGCCGATGCATCCTCAAAAAGTGACTGTGTGGTGTACATTGTGGTCAAAAGGCATCATCGGACCTTACTTTTTCGAAAATGCGGCCGGGGACGCCGTTACCGTCAATTCTGAACGATATCACGTGATGATAGAGGACTATTTTTTGCCGCAACTTGAAGGAATGGATATGGACGATGTTTATTTCCAACAAGACGGTGCAACATGCCACACAACCAACGTCAATATCCATCGATTGCAGTCCTTCTTCGGTGCGATTTTACTCCCTTGGACTTCTTTTTATGGGGATATTTGAAAAGCAAAGTCTACGTCAACAAACCAGCCATTTTAGAAATTGAAAAACAAAATGAAAAAATGAAAATTTTAATGTTTTTTCAATCGAGTTAATCGAGTGCGAGAGAGTTAAAAAAAATCTTCGGTTCTAGCAACATACAGATTTGTTAAAAGGCTCTCTTTTATGCAAAAAATCCGAATCCGAATTCCCATCAAATGGGACTACTAATACCAGTTATGGGATCAATCTTCTTGACGCTGCTTATTTGTCAGTAGCCATGTTACCTTGTAACGACTGCCTATATTCATTGATTTCCTCGTTTTAGCGAGGTCAGTGACATGTAATTTTATTATGCAAATTGATTTTGATGTATAATTATTTAAAATGGTATATTGCACCGTTTGCTGCGTATGCGTTTTGTTTCATACAAGTTTTGTAATCAAAAATATTGGTCCGCGGATTGAATAATTTTCATTGAAGAGTGTGACACTAAAGAGAGAAAGCAGAATTACTTGCTTTTCCATTGAAAATACGGAAGGAAATTTATCTCAGGTTTATACGGTGGGACAAATCTTAGAATTGCATTTTTAACCAGTTAGCTTTAAGCAATTGAGCTGAAATTTTGTACACGCGCTTGCAAGAAAATACAAAATGTATTAACCGCAGTCATTTTGAATCCAATATGATGGATACTGCAAAATGGCGAAGTGAAAGGGCTTGATGAGAGAAACACAATAAGCAACGTGACGTCATCCTAAATCCAATGTGGTAGCCATCACAAAGTGGCGTTTTACAGTTTTCACAGCTAAATACTTGTATGATATGGTTATCAAATGAAAGGGGTTGATGAAGGAAACACACTAAGCGAAGTGAGGTTATTCTAAATTCATTATGGCGGCAAAATTCATGATTTTCATAGTAACTCATGAGATATTGGTATCAAATGAAAGGGCTGGATGAGGGACACACAATAAACAAAGTGACGTTATTTTGAATCCAATATGACGGGCATCCGCAAATTATCAATTTATCATTATATAATTTATACCTATTGGAATCTTATAATATACTAAGTGACATAAATCCGAACACCCAGTTTAAATGGTTTTATTTTAATAAAATTTTGTGTAAGTACTTAATGAAGCATAATAAGTAAATGATAAAAATTTCAAAATGATTGCACTGCTTGAAAGCCCTTTGACCTTTAATAATGTGTGGATGTACCCTGATGTGCTACGCATTCTCCAACGCGCCTAGGCATGCTTCTGATCAGGTGGTCAATGTCCTCCTGTGGTATCTCATTCCAGGCAACCACCAACTCCTCTCGAAGTGCTTCTAGAGTCTGAGGAGGACGTTGCAAATTGAGCAATCTCCTACCCATCATATCCCACACGTGCTCAATTGGGGATAAGTCGGGAGATCTTGGTGGCCATGGTAACAATGTGACATCATTATGTTGAAAGACTTCTATTGTGACTCTTGCAACATGTGGTCGGGCATTATCTTGTTGGAAAGTTGGATCTACCAGGGTGTCAAGATAGGGTAAAAGATGGGATTCTAGAACTTCGTGGATATAACGATGCACGTTCATGTTACCTCTGATGAAGATTAAAGGTGACCTGGAACCATAAGCTATAGCACCCCAAACCATAACTCCAACAGTGTGATGAACATGTCTTTCAACAAAAAACTGTGGATTCCTCCTTTCACCACGTCGCCTTCTAACCCTGGCACGACCATCGTGCATGCCTAAACAAAATCGAGACTCGTCACTAAAGACAATACTGTTCCATTCCTGATCCCAGAGTGACCGTTGTCTGCACCACTCAAGGCGATTACGTCGGTGTTCTCGAGTTAAAGGGAGGACCCAGTGTAGCCGGTATGAAAACAAGCCAAACCTTCTCATTCGTCGGTAAACACTTCGCATGTCAATAGGTCTTCCGTGTTCTGCAAACCATTCATTTGCAATGGACCTGGTAGTGGAGAAACGGTCCCTTAAGGCCAATAATCTTAGGCGGCGATCTTCACGGTCTGTTGTTCTACGGCGGCGACCAGTGCCCCTTGCTCTTTGCGTACGGCCTTCTCGAAGCCATGCCTGACAACACCTAACCACAGTGTCTACACTTCTTTGCACTCTAACTGCAATTGCCCGAAAAGAAAGTCCAGCTTCCCGAAGTCCCACTATACGGCCCCTATCAAACTCACTAAGTTGACGAAATCGTACAGGTCTCCGTACTCTAGACATAGTAACCGATCGTAAAGGATGTCAAGAACCAAAATCCGCCAACGTTGATTCTTTACTGCGGCTGAAATATTCAGTTTTAGAGCGTTAGTGAATTAAAAAAAAGCAGTATAGAAACCGGAATGTCCAACTGATAAGGCTGAAAATTTTTTCATTTGTTATTTACAGTAAGATAAATACATTCACCAACTTTTATTAAAATAAAACCATTTAAACTGGGTGTTCGGATTTATATGTCACTTAGTATAGTTATTTGATATATACCAAAAAGTAAAGAATAAATTAAATGAAAAAATTCGTTTTAAAAACCAGCTTTTATTATAGCTGTTAGTAACAGATTTATTACACGAGGCTTGATAAGAAAATCTCAAAATTAACACAACTGCCCCGCAAAGGCGAGTTTCAACGTAAGTGAAAGTGTTTTATTATTACCTTCTTTGATTTCCATAAATTCGGAAATATTCCGTCGTTGAAACTGGTAATCAGAAGCCAACAACTCCGTTTTCAACTACCTACCATATGGTGATAAAAAATTACCTTTCCTTGGTAATACTTCACATACCGAAACTCGTATCTGTGGAGGCGTTTTTACTAAGTGTATTATGAATTTTTACTGACATTTCAAATCACACCTCGTATTTTGGAATATTTACTTGTATCATTTCTATTCTTGTGACACTCGCATTATCAACATTTTATCTCGTAGGTTCTTCAAAAAATCGAACGTCGTCAACAATAGATAAAAAACGCAAAATTAATATTAACAATATCAACTATATTATCGCGTCCCATTTAGTGTTTACTACTTTCGTGAATAATATGAGCATAACCGATATTTAAATATTTGTATGATTCATGTAAAAAACATTCGCTGCGATAATGATAGTCAGCTTCTTTGTTACATCTTAAGTGGGTTCCCTTTAAATGTCGAAGTGCTATTTCTCGCGTTTCAGATCCGTTATCAACACAATTGCAACATTTTAGTAGGAGATTGCATAACAATCAACCAACAACAGTGATGGGTGGGTTCTCGCGTTTTTTGGAAGGCTTTTGGCGTTTTCGGAACGATGAACGAGGGTGACGTGTCTGTTACATTAAAAAAAAATGCCCTGTTGTCGTTTTTTCTTGCAAGGCGTCCTTTTGGGAGCGAGAATCTTCACTCCAGGCGATCCTGGGCGATGCTGGTTTTGAGTGGTGCCATCTTAAAATTGGAAATGATGGTTTTGCATAATCTTGACATGTTACGGACCTTTCAGTATCACACTGTATGAAAAGAAAAACAAACGAAATGGAAGACAGACAAATAAAATATTGTCAAAAGTGTCATGAAGGTTACCGTTGTGACCGAAACGTACACATTAAACATATCTTGTTAGTTTCTTTAAGTGTATGTTGAGTTATTTTTTGTTTGTTTTGTTTTTGTTCGTTTTCCTTCGCTGTAAGGTTAAGTGGTAGAGTGGCCAGCTGGCTAAACTACGCCCTGCAGTGTGGGCGAGTCAATAAAGGCATTATTATTATTATTATTATTATTATTATTATTATTATTATTAAAGAATTTTACATACATGTGGTTTCATTGGTCAGACAAACCTGGAGGAATCAGACGTCTAACCGCCATCTTGGAATTTACAACTGTCAGTGTTTTTTGTTAGCATCAGTTTAATGGGCCCGAATTACAGCTTGATAACTTGAAAATAAATCGGTAGTTCTATATGAAAACCATCGTGTTTATTTGAAATTGAAATACGTAGTGAAACCCCACTGTTTCCCATACAGTTTCTCTTGTAAATATATTCCAAACATTTTTTTACGTTTGCAATATGTATTTTCCAGTTTAATGACTATTAATCTAGTTCGGGAACTCATTGTGAAAAGATATTCTAAGTAAATGTGCTGCAATTAAGGTGTTAATGAGAGCTATCTCAGATCAGGTATATTTTATAATTCATATTTGAATTATTATTGTCTAGGTAACCTAAATTAAATTACGAGTTATTGTTAGACTTTACTTAATATATTTAATTCAAGATTCAGCATCGATACCAAACCACCTATTATAAGGATTTTCAAACTATTGTATATTAGTATTGACTAAATTATTATACAGGGTGGCCCATCGAAGAAACAGACGCATTTACTGGCAGCTCAGGTTTTTTTGGAAAAACGCTCAGACCCGTCGATTTTGCTTCGAGGGGGACACAAGTTTGGCAAAAAATCACGTTAACACGTGCAG
This sequence comes from Acanthoscelides obtectus, assembly GCA_963669975.1. Lineage (NCBI taxonomy): Eukaryota > Metazoa > Arthropoda > Insecta > Coleoptera > Chrysomelidae > Acanthoscelides > Acanthoscelides obtectus. Next base: position 109,534,445 of record CAVLJG010000004.1, on the reverse strand, counting down.
CCCCCTGGGCGGGGGTGACACCAACCCTAAAATCTTAATTGGAAAGGGGGGTCGAGTGATACCTTATTTTAAAGGTCTTTCAATTCCCCTTATAATGATATAAAATTAATGTAATAAATGAGCGTTTTTCCAAAAAATAACTGCCAGTAAACGCGTCTGTTTCGTTTTCGATGCGCCACCCTGTATATTTGAATCTACGTATAATATTTATGAAAATAAGCAATATCTGACAGCCCAGGATATCATTCTATCATAAATAGGTGTTTTTTATCATTATTTTTTGTCTACAGAGAAAAACGATATTTCTCAACATGGCATTGCGGTTAATAATAGTGGTTTCTGGAGTTTTAGTGAAAAAATAAATCTTCCTCTTTGAAATTTGACAACTATGAACGCGTTTGCAGCTTAATAGTTATAGTTTTCTTTTACAATTATTACGGAGGCCTTAGTATATTTATATTCAATAATGGAAAATATTTCTAATATTCTGACCAAGATAAATCTTGCATGTCTACAAAAGAATTTGCTTTCTCAATGAAGATATGAAGTAACTAACGAAAAAACAAAATCTATGTAAATATGACGTGTTTAGTAGAATATTTTCGCAACTAACCATAATTACTAAACAGGATCAACGTTCTCTAGAATTGTTATCGAATTTGTTAGATCAGATAGATATTTACTTAAAATAGCTCACAGTTATGTGACAAAATTTCCTATGTTTGTGAATTGAGATCACATCAAGGATAATAGATTGTTGAACCAACATTCACACGATACATAATCACCAACATTGGAATATTCAGTGTGATAACATTTTCTAGAATTTCGGAACTACCGTAAAAAACCAAATGAGGAATATGTCCAGTATGAATAATACTTTAAAATATTCCGTTGGTAATCTAATGGCAGGTGCATTAAAATGTACGATATCGTAATTTTCGGTTCCCATGCAACGCCGTCAGTTCCTAAAAGATTATGTTCAGAACATGTCAGACTATCGAAATAAGAAACCGCCAGAGATTACCCTTAGACCTTGCTGATGAGGTCCATAAAAGCACAATACAGCTGCCGATTGTTTGTTTGCCTTTAATTACATAACCGAGAAATTGATTGGATAGGTCCGTCATACAATTAGTCCATAGACGTCCTTTTCCTACCCTATCCGTAGTACCATCCATCTGGCAACGTCGCCCCACCTCAATGATCAAGTTTTAAGGACACGTGTAGGCGAAAATCTATTATGTTTGAAATATGTCTAATAGGTGCGTAGAATTACCGGACTTGGAAATGTATTAATATACCAACATAAAAAATTTCCATCTACTCTCCCCCATCCCCCAATTTCTTACCCCTAAATTTTTTTTCAAAAATGATCTAAAAACGACGTTTAAACGGTTTTTTGTAATTTTTTCGCGTTTGCGTCTCCAAAGCCACTGGACCGATTTTATGTACTGTATACTAAATTATTTCTCCTTTGTTATAGGTGACATGACCAGTGATGTACTCAGGGTATGTGCAGAAGCTAGGAAGCGATCTCTAGGTGCATTTTCGCCGTCTTTCAACATCAACCGGCTACTTTTAGAAAATTTGGAAAAGTTCTTACCGGATGACGCGCACATACGGTGCAGCGGGAAGCTGCATGTTTCACTCACCAGGGTGCACGATGGAAAAAATGTTGTTGTAAGTATATCCTTGGTGTTTAGAACTTCCATAGGCCGTCTATACCGAATGCCATTGGGACCTTGGAAACGAAGTCTGTTAAATGAGCGCAAAGTTGCTCATTTGGGTAACTTAGAAAATGTCTCTTAGACAGTTTCGGAATTCACAATATGTCAAGATAAAGACCATAGTTTATTCACTGAAACAAAGCAGTTACGATATATTTGAATGCCAACCTTAATGCAAAATAGATCCTAAATTTTTACGTGTAGTTTGAATTTCGCGGGTACATTTATGTTGGTAACAGTGTTCTGTGTTGTGGCATTGTCGCAAAGCTTGTCCGGTAATTACACCAATGGCTGTTGTTTATTTTCGTTCTTTTTGCCTCAGTATTTGCATTGTTATTTTATAAAACCCAGCTTTTTCAAAACTTTGAGGTGTCCTAGTAAGCATTTTGCTAAAATGCCGAAATCTCTGGGTCGACAAGCAAAAGAATTCGTCATTTCTTTGACAAAATATGTTGATACCGAACGAGATCATTATTGCCTTTACAGTCCGTAAGAGAGGTATTAAACTCTGGGCGCTGAAGAAAGACATTAAACGTAAACAGTGATCAGCACGTGAACAGATCCCTCGAAAGCATCCACGGATATACTCCAGTCACTTTAGGTCTAAACATCCTCGGCAGTGTGTTTCTAGTGAATCCACAGACCCTTTTTCGTGTCATCTTGAGACTAGAAAAAGGATGACTGTTAAAATAAGTTACCTTGATCTTTCATGAGCTCCCAGTACAAAACATCATCGATATATTTTTGATGTAGGAACAACAAATTGGTTTAGAAAACATCCACTTTGAACCTAAATTGACTGGAGTAACATCGATCTTCAGACAAATTCAAGGTCACTAGCAGTCGTCGGCGCTCTACGAATCTGCACAGGTTTGGACTTGTAAACGTGATTGTAGATGACACGACAGGCATCTAACAGTTAATTCACGCACAGGATTTCATTGCATACGCATTACGCATTCAGTAGCATATACTCGTTTTTCGCGAGTGGAACGTTTTGTTTATATATTGCCTAAGATACGATGTCTGACACAGATACAGCCGACGCAGTGGTTGACATCAGCGCAACCCCACCCAAAAAAAGGGCTAAGAAGCTACATTTAAGTGCAAATGAAAAACAAATAATATTAAATATATACAAAAACCAAATTCAAGAAAAACCCGATTTGGTCGTGGACGAAGTTATATGTAAGGTAGCACATATTTCTGGAGTATGTCGGTCCAGTGTTTATAGGATCATTAAGGAATATAGGAGCACTCACTCACTTTCTGAGCCAAAACCGTATCCTGCAAGAAAAAGGATAACGGACGGAGTAGATGTACTTAGACAGAACTGCCATCAGGAGGAAAGTGCATAATTTTTTCTTCCGAAATGAGATAAATACAGTAGATAAGATATTAAGATTAGTTAATGCTGATGAGGATCTTCCATCATTTAAAAGAACCACATTCCGAAAACTTTTGAAGGAACTTAATTTTCGATTCTTGAAACGGGGAAAAACAGTATGTTAATAGAGAAAGAAGAAATTGTTGTGTGGAGAAGGGAGTACCTTAGGAAGATTCGGAAGTTTCGCGATGAAAAAAGAAAAATTTACTATTTGGACGAAACGTGGGTGAATGCTGGACATACTCAAGCGAAATTTTGGGTCGACAAATCAGTAACATCATCAAGGCAGGCTTTTCTAGACGGTCTTTCGGCTGGATTGAAAAATCCTGCAGGTAAGCTCCTTCATCTATCCGGCAATTTAATTTTGATAAATTCGGGCAAATAATATGCTGTGATAGCAGATAATGTGTGATATTCTCCAAAAATGGTGCATTCGCAGTGTAGTCATTAGGAAAAAAACTTCGACCCTCTTTTAAGCGTTATTTTGAAATTTATTATCATTTTTGGGTGCAGTCAATTTGCTTTGAATGGGTTTTGAGAAGTTGCAAACTTAAATTTTCTACGTTTTTCAGTTTTTGATCAGCATTCCGTGACTCTTAAATTCAGCTAAATGAACTCAATTGCCTCATTCCTTCAAATTTAATCAATCCATAGTGTAAGGAATAATTTATTTCCAGGAAAAGGCAAACGGCTGATCATTTGTCACGTAGGTAGTGAAGACGGCTTTGTTCCCGAAGCACTGTGGGCCTTTGAATCAAAAAAGACAGGGGACTATCATGAGGAGATGGACGGCAATTCCTTTGAAAATTGGTTCTCCAAAATGTTACTAAAGCTGGAGAATAACGCTGTTATTGTACTGGATAATGCCCCGTACCATTCTAGAAAAATAGAAAAAATTCCCACAATGGCAACTAAAAAAGCAAACATACAACAATGGCTGGCCTCAAAACAGATCGATTTTGATGAAACAATGGTCAAGGGTGAATTGATAAGTATAGTCAATAGACATAAATACAAATACGATTTTAAAATGATCGACGAAATGGCCAAAAAACAAAATAAAACTGTCTTGAGACTGCCACCCTACCATTGTGAGCTGAACCCTATTGAGCTGATTTGGGCCAACATAAAGCAATACGTGGCGTCGAATAATAATACTTATAAATTTTCTGATGTTAAAAATCTCTTTCACATCGCTGTCAATAGAGTTACGGCAGAGGAATGGAAAAACTGTATCCGCCACGTTCGGGAGAAGGTTGAGGTCAAAATGTGGGATTTGGACAATGTCATCGATACCCAAATTGAACCTCTAATAATTCATTTAAACGATTCAGAAGATTCAAGTTCCTCTTCTGAATGAGTGCGCGCAGCGTACTTACTAATAACTAAAAAGTGTAGTTAACTCATTTGTGAATCTCTAACTGAAATTTACTGTAAAAGATAATAATTATCTTGTATGAAATTTTTGATGACTACCCATAATATCTTGATGCGGTCCTGTAATGTCTCCTGCGCCTAAACACTCACTCACGAGCAATATGCGTGTATTTGTTTGGGTTTAGTTTCTTTCTTCAGCGCCTAGAGTATAGGTAGTAAATAGAATTTATACGCTCCGTAATGATGTTTGCGGTAAGGCATCGAAGACGTCCTAGAATCTAGTAGTTTTAATCAATGTGGCAACCATGTACGTCACTGTCATTATTTGACGCTGTGACGTAACTATTTTGATTCAGTGAATATATTCCACTATATCGGCGATGTTTCCCTCTTTGTCCAAAAAGTGCGCGGCGACCGATTTACTTCCCCCCTCTATGCACTTTGCTCCTGGCGAACTCGCGGCGCAAAAGAAAGTCCTAACTTAAGTACGAGATATCTGGCCATAAATTGACCCCCTCTCTAACTTTCTTATATCGCGTTATAGAAGAAAAGTTGTATATAAAAGTTTTAGGATCTACTGTGAAGCTTATCTTGTAATACTTTTTTGTACACCAGGTTTCAGAAAAGTACTTTCGAATAAAGTTGTATTTTTTTAAATGGCACATCCTGTATATTTTCTTTGAAGATAATAGTCCCTTTCTCCCTGATTACACACATACAGTAATGGGCAAAAGTATATAGACAAATATGAATATTTCCCTAAATACCTTTAGAAAACGAATTCATACTTCATTGCTCCATAAACAAATGCATTACTAGTAGAAAAACTAAATTCCTTGTTTTTACATTATCTGTAATGAACACAATTCAAGTCTGAATCTAAGCACTTTTTTATGAGGGACAAAAATATGTAGACAAATTCTTTTCAACATTAGTTTAGTAGAGTTTCGTGTCAGAAGAGGATTAGTTTGTGTTCATCAAGTATTGTGGAGTAAGTTGAATGATTTTAAGACCATGCCGCGTGGTTCAGAAATTTCTTTCGATGTGAAAACTAAGATCATTGAGTTATACAAAGATCGTCAACGTCAAGTCGACATTGCCAAAAATTTGAAGCTGAAGCGTAAAGCATTTTGGGCAATATTGTACAAATATAAACAAAAAGGTATCTTGGAAGCCTCTAAGAGAAGTGGTCGGCCTATAAAACTAAATGCTAGATCCGTTCGAATAATAAAAGTAATTTTCCGTTTAAAACCCCAAGACAAATAAAAGCCGAAATCTGTGACTGGAAGAGGGTATATTTCACTGACGCATCCAAGTTCAATAAGTTAGACGTTCTAGTGGACAAAGATTGAACCCCAAGTACACTTTGCCCACTGTCAAACATGGAGGCGGGTCTGTTATGGTTTTGGGGTGCTTTTCGGGGTTTGGGATGGGACATTTACATAGAATAGATGGCATTATGGATAAGTTTGTATACACATACAAACTAAAGTTCGTCATGTTACCCTATTTGGAAGACGATATGCCCTTAAGATCAATCTTCCAGCAAGATAATGACCCGAAGCACACTTCAAATCTCGCAAAGAAATTCTTTCTTTCTTGCTTTTTTAAAAAACCATAAAGATATTTTTTTCTCTTAAGATTGACCACGTGTGATGTCAAATAATACTGCAGTAACCTAGTGAAACAAGACGTGAATAATTTCCCTAATTCATTGAGATTGCAAAATGATACATTATACCGTATTTTGTGCTGTCAATTCAAAGGATGCTCCTATTAAGGTCAGCTAAGACTCCTATTCCATCAAATGCAATTTCTACTTAAATAATAAATATGCAGAAATCACATTTTCCTAGCTACTCGTTTGTTTTTGTTTGATGTCATAGTGACAGATCACGTTTCAAAATTCCTTAATAGCCTCACCGCACGCAGTGGTTTTGTATAGCGATTTTTTTGAATCGTTATGATGTACTCTAACTGCAGGTTAAAGGTTATCCACTCTTTACGCCACATTCTGTATATTTTAAATACCAAAAATATGGGGTTGTCCAAAACGCACGCAGGAAAGTAAACGCATATTAAAACAAGAAAGATTGATATTCAAATCAAGTTGGGTACTTTATTTTGAAGATTCATTTATACCATTTATGTCTGAAAAATAATATCGCTCAAATGTTCACCACGACTGGATTTACAGACGTCCACGCGATGGTCGAAATTTTCAATGACATTTTGCAACATGGTCGGTTCCATGGCATTTATCTCGGCAATGATGTTGTTTTTGAGTTCTTGGTTTGTTGACGTAGACTTTGCTTTTCAAATATCCCCATAAAAATAAGTCCAAGGGAGTCAAATCGCACGATCTTGGTGGCCATGGCACATTTCCTCTGCGCGAAATCACGCGATCACCGAAGAAGGACTGCAATCGATGGATATTGACGTTGGTTGTGTGGCATGTTGCACCGTCTTGTTGGAAATAAACATCGTCCATATCCATTCCTTCAAGATGCGGCAAAAAATAGTCCTCTATCATCACGTGATATCGCTCAGAATTGACGGTAACGGCGTCCCCGGCCGCATTTTCGAAAAAGTAAGGTCCGATGATGCCTTTTGACCACAATGCACACCACACAGTCACTTTTTGAGGATGCATCGGCTGCTCTTGATACTCACGGGGATTTTCGTTCGCCCAGATGCGGCAGTTTTCCTTGTTTACCGTCCCATTCAAAGTGAAATGCGCTTCGTCGCTGAACATGATTTTTGATGAAAAATTGGCATCAATTTGGCGGTGTCCAAGGAGCCAATCTGAGAACGTTCGGCGCGAAAAATGGTCGGCCCGACGCAGCTCTTGCGTCAACTGGATCTTGTAGGCGTGTACATTCAAATCCTTGTGGAGAATGCGGAGCAAACTGGTTCTCGAAATGCCCAATTCTTGGGATCGACGCGTTGTTGATTGTTTAGGATCGTCTCTCACACTCTCCTTCACAACAGCAATATTTTCCGGTGTGCGAACGCTCCTTGGCCGGCCAGAGCCTGGCAGATTTGCCACAGAACCTGTTGCCTCGAATTTACGCACCAGACGACCGATGGTTGTTTCGTTTGGGCGGTTGTTGCGACCGAAATGTTCACGAAGCGCGCGAAACGTGTTTTTTTATTTTTGCACCATTTTTGAATAACTTTAATGCGGTCTTCAATCGAATACGACTTCATAGCGATCAATGGTAAACATTCAACTAACAAAATGACATGTCGGTGACAGAAAACAAAGATGGCGTCTATGTCAAATTTCCTGCGTCCTTATTGGACAAACCGTATATTGTCACTGGGTGTTCCATTTAAAAAAATACAACTTTATTCCGTAACAATTTTCTGAGACAAAATAGAAAAAATAATTCAAGAAAAATATATTTATAGTCCTTGTAATTTTAGTCCAAAATTTATAAAATTCAATGTTGATGGATAGTAAGAGATGCGTAAGAAAGTGTGTAATTCATATGATATCAATTTCTTCCAGATATCAAATTTTGACAGCAGAGAAGAACTGATCCAGTGCCTGTTAGCGTCCGCCTTCATACCATTTTTCTCCGGCCTCATCCCACCTAAATTCAGGGGCGTGCGATACATGGATGGAGGCTACAGTGATAACCTGCCAACTTTGGATGAGAACACGATCACTGTCAGTCCGTTTTGCGGAGAAAGCGATATTTGCCCTAGAGATGACAGCTCACAACTTTTCCACGTAAGTTAAGCTGATTTATATTCTTTACATTTTCATATTAAAACTCAAAAATAACTTGTACTGTACGGTAACAGCACCACCTTCGTGTGCATATGTTTATAGCTAAAGAAATACGTAGGAGATTTGAAATATTTTGATTTTTCTGTGGTTGGCGAGTACTTGATTTGAAACGATCAGATGTAGAAGGAAAAAACGGTGTTCATTTGCTAAAAAATAATGATTTTAACCAATCGAGAATTTCATGTCTATTTCTCTTTAAAATTTGATTTTAAAGAAATCGAGTTCTGCTACGTTCCGTTTTGAAAATCACGTTTTGAAATGCTGTGGTTCCGCCATTCCTGTAATGCTACATGTTCGCAGCGTGTGCTGCCAGGTGACCCATTATGGCCCTTATGTACTTCATATTAACCCAGATATGCCTGCAGCTCAAATAAATTATAATAAAGTATGTTCTCTGCAAATTCATTCTATATGAAGCATATATTAAACAAATTTATTATTATTTAAATTTTATTTTAGGAAAAAGTGTAAAAAAATGCCGTACAAAATATGGTATACTAGGCACGTAGGCGAACATTAAGGTTTAGTATGGAAGGACAAAAAATATTTTACATGCATCCCTACGTTGCACTTAGAGCACCTTGTTTTTGCTCTATCATGACATAAGCCACATCAGGCTTTTCTTGTGGTATCACAAAATGATCTAAACGATCATAACGGATATTTATATATTCATTAGCCGAAGGACGTCCTCTAGAAAAAGATGGCGGTTTTTGTTTTGTTGTAACAATGCTGTGGCAAGCCGCCGTCTAAATAATAATTGATTCATATGTCCACCCTGCGATCTATAAAGCTGCCAGGAAATATGAACAGCCATATCAATACAGTGGCTGATCAATGAAAAATACCACTTTTTACCACGGATGGAAATGCGATACAGACCAATATTTTGATCACAACGATCAACGCCGCCCATATTTGCGTTGTATACATTTACAAGATGAGGCTGTTCTACCTAAAATCAAAAGCATTTTCTTGCATATTGTGGTTCTTACCTGAATACTTGTTTTATCCTTTTGAGAGTATCGCTTTACAAAGCGAATTGGTTGCAATCCTGCGGCATTTGAACAGAGTGTTACTAAATTATGGTCATGTCATTTTACTGCAATTATGTTTGTATCGGAAATTTCGTTGTAATCGTAACTACCTATTTTTTCCCTTGTCATAATTTTAGAATCTCTGAATTGGACGCCTTGTAAACGATTTTCTCTAGCAGTACCAGTCGCAAAGAAATTTTTTTCTGTCAATTTTACCATAAGAGGGAGAGAAGTGAAAAAATTGTCGAAAACTAAATGAAATTTTTCATTTGGCCATTTTCTCCTCAGTGCATCAGAATACTCTAATACCACACCAGGACCAACCCCCCAATCGGCATAATTCTTACTAATGTTGGTTGACGACCCTTGGTAAAGTTCAACCCAGTAAACGTATACTTTATCTGAAGTCACTTGAAATAGCATAAAAACCTTTGGTTTCATGACGTATCATAGGCGTGCGGTCATTTATTTAGAACGATAATAATAATGTTTTTATATCACAATAAATGGATTTTACTATCTTCTTATTTTTTTGATTTGGGATAAAAAATACTTATATTGGGAGTTTAATTTATGTTGACTGAAAGTTAAGAAATGGAAAAATTACAGAATTCCAACGTTTGACATAGGCAAATATTTACATAGCAGGTAGGTATATAAAAAGGTATATAAAGACTTACATTATAGGTATTTATATATCATCCTCGCCTTCGGAGCTGTCGCTAGAGTCATCTTGTAGAGGAATTACAACGGGATTTATAGGAGGCAAAACACAATATTCATTTTCTTTTTCAATAATATGCCTAGAACACTGCTTCCATAGGTCTGTGGCACCAATATGAGATACTGCATCTCTTATTGTGGCCAATAGCGATTCACTTAATTGAGGGGTCTGATTATGTTTTCTTACTTTTTTTTTAAAGCAGCCCAGACCAACTCAATCGGGTTAAAAATGCAGTAATAGTGAGGTAGACGTAATACTTCATGGCCATTTTGCTGAAGCAGATTGTCAACAACATACTCTTTTTCAAATTTTTGTCTTTTAAGAAGATCCAATAATATGGCTTTGGTTGATTTTTGTGGTATTTCCATTCCCTTATCCTTCATAAAATCAATAATGTCTTTTTTTTTTTGTGCCTGTATTCGGAATTTTGTTTTTCTGTCGGGAATGGTATGGCGCATTGTCCATAATAATCACTGAATTTGGGGAAATGTTTGGTATGAACTGCTGCTCTATCCACTTTTCAAAAGTCGGAGGTCATGTCCTCATGATAGTCGGCACATGATTCTTTGATATTTTTGGCAGATAACAGCAAGGCATTAGGTATAAATCCATTTTCACTGCCAGCATGGAGAATAATGATTCGTTTTCCACGGTTGCATGGTGCATTTAAAATGCACTTGTTGCTGTCGTCAACCCAGCCGTACTGCACAACATCATGGGTATCATACCACGTTTCATCCAGGTAAATCAGATTCCTTTTCTGCTCTCTATAGATTTTAACTTTGTGCAAAAATTCTTGGCGCAATTCAACGATTCGAGACGACTCCATAATCACCATTCTTTTGTCTAATTTTTTGTATTGAAAACCACACAGTTTTACAATACAGTGCAGTGAGTCTAAGCATTTGTAATTATAAAAACCTTCAGGATAATCTTTTAATTTATCCCGTATCATTTCCAACGTGGGCACCAAATTTTATTTATAAAATCCGTATATTAAACGACGAATATCTTCCTGAAAACCCACGTCTATTCTTTTTAATTTTTGCCCTATGCGCTTTCTGTGGAAGGAATGGTTGACTACATCTCCCCTTTTTATAACCCGATAAATGGTAGACCGACTGATTTTTGTCAGGATACAAATTCTGTTTAAAATTTGATTTTGCGAGGAATCTGGATTTTCGTTTTTCAGACAATCATACATATTTAAGATTACTCTTTGGGTCTGTTCCTCTAAATCTTTATGAAAGAATTCTGCCTGCACAGGTTCATCAACCATCTCCTGGTGGCTTGGAGCATTTTCCCAAGGTCTCCAAAGAGCCATATTTAGGACACACAAGAACAATTAACACAACAATTAAATCACCAAGCAAACTGAGTATTCAAAAGGCAAAAACACACAAACTAATAAAATCTATGAAAAACACGGACAGACTAAAGAAAACACGTTTATTCACCGCTACACGGCACTGGCTAAACTGTTTCAATTTTCAGTAGCCACCTGCACTTGTTCGGAGCTCTGAAATACACGCTTCTCATTGGCTATGTCCACGCATAGGCGTGCTTTACTCCACGTGGACCGGTGAAACTGCCTTTGATCTTATACGGGGGATATTTGCTGCGAAATTTGGCGATTTTTGCAGCAACAGAGCGTGTTAAATAAAGATATATAAAACGCACCCGGTATTTCACAGTGTTTCAAGTGACTTCAGATAAAGTATACCCTAGTCTTGATGCGCCAACCCATAATTTATAGCCGTATCGTGTAGGTTTTCCGTGAATGAACTGTTTTCATGAGTGTCTCCCAAAATAAGGAACCATTGCCTCGTCTACTCGTACACTATGCATTTCTGTCAAAATTCCATGTTCCATAAATTTTTGATTCAGGCTCGCAAATAAAGGTCTAACTTTTGCAGACTTATAACGTTCTTCTACGTGGTACATCGACATAACCACTCAATATTAGTGTTCCAGTAAATGCCCTTATTTCATACTCTTGCACCTCTTGTTGGCGATTCTTTTGTCTGGCATATCTATTTGTTTCAGTTGTTATGCGTGTCATAAGTTCGCTGTCAAAAAAAAGTGAAAACCATTCAAGTGGAGTCTTAGAAGAATTATTTTGTTCAAGAATTTCTTCGAAGTTTCCTGGAACTTCTTGTGGTAGATCCTCCTTTACCCATTTGTACGTTTTTCGTTTCTTTAGCTTTTTGATTTTTATTTTTTGAGCCAATTCAGACAATGGAATATTATCTTCGGAATAAGATGAAGATATGCTAAATTTTTCATGAGGTATGTTTATCTCAGCAGGTCCTTGTAATTGTGAACCCGGTAGATTATCAGCTGACATTAAATTCTCATCGCCGGAGTCCTCGTCTGTGAGAATGTCACAAGCATTGATTGGAGGCATCAATGTGATATTATCCACATTTGCTACTACATCTTCATTATCCTCCAGCATAGCAAGGGCTTCCTCCAGAGAAAAGCCCCTAAAAATGAAACAGGCATGTATTTTCCTGGCGTACAATAATTTGCACACTCAAATATAATGACGTAATTCGTAATCCGAAATAATAACATAAGTAATTTGGCATTATAACTGGAAAAAAGCATGTGTGTTTTATTGGTAGAAGCAATCAAAACCTTTTTTTTTTGTATTTACGTAAAGACCATATATTTACTTGCTTGGCAAATCGTATTCCATATTCAGCCATGTCACAAAAAATAAAAACTTCACAAAACCGCAAAAAAATCTCAATACAACGATAACACCCAACCGCACGTTACGATTTACTAAGGCTTACTGAATCTGTGCTATTACCGCGTCAAAATAAGCACAGGTCGTTGCAAGTCGCGACTTGTTTACGGTGTGCCATAAATTGTACGCTAGGCATATCTGGGTTAAATCCGAGTAGGTCTTCTGTAAATGCGGCCCTTCGTTCTTTGATGCACTCTTTTGCCTAACTTTGCAATAATTGGTTGTTCCACCATTCTAGGGACTGATTCTTGGTCCAATTTCTTAGGGACTGTTTAGTGCGTGTTCTCGTCACGCCAGGGAAATTTTCAGGACCCATAAGGCGATTAGCCGCATTTTTTTTTTTTTTATATCGAAATAGCCGCGCAGGCAGAAGCCTAAATGCCGGAACACCGCGGCTGCTATGATGATCCCAAAGAAATTTTGTTAATACGATTTTTGAACTGCCTAAGGTTAGTAGAACTGGGAAAAGCTTCCTCCCGTAGATTGTTCCACAATCTAGACACCCTCGGGACAAAGGAGCGGTCGTATCGGCCAGTTCTGGATGTACGAAGTTTGACACGGTTAGGATGGGACGCCGAAGTCAGGCGGGTCTGTCTGGCAGGCACATCGCGCGGCGGCATCATGGAAGAGAGCTCTGAGGAGCAAAGTCCGTTGGTGTAGCGATAGAAAAGAGCCAGATCGCCGACGGCCCGCCGGTGCGAAAGAGTCCCGAGACTGTAGTTAGAGAAGAGTCATCGATCAGTCGGACCGCCCTCCTCTGGACAGCATCGAGCATGGACAATGTAGTCGGGGCGGCAGCACCCCAAATGTGTGAGCAATACTCGAGGCTAGGCCTTATCTGGGCCTTGTATAGAGTGAGAAGGTCATGCGGAGAAAAGTACTTCTTAGCCCTAAACAAATAGCCTAGCTTTTTCCCAGCAGCTGCAGCTATTGAAGAGATGTGTTCGTGCCAGATCAGGTCCTCGGTGATCTGGACTCCGACCAGCCGAAATGAATGGCTCTTTGGTAGAACTCGACCGTCCATCGAAACTGTATGAGCGCTAGGACGCTTTTTGTTCGTCAAAGTACAGTACTGTGTTTTGGAAGCATTGAACTGTACAAGATTGTTGCGTCCCCAAGCAGTGATAGCCTCCAGGTCTCTTGTCAGAGAAGAAGTCGTCGCTAGTCTTCTTTTTTCCAGCTCAGCGGCAGAGATCGGCTTGTCACTCTGAATTCCTGCATGTAGAGTGCTGTCATCAGCGAAGCTGTGGATTGAGTTGATCGTGCAGGAAAGGAGATCATTGATATGTAAGAGAAACAGTGTTGGAGCCAAGACCGATCCCTGGGGAACACCCGCGTTGACGTTGTGGGATGAAGAGGAGAATCCGTCAATTACGACGGATATCTTGCGGTCAGAGATAAAGTCAGCCACCCATCTGCAAAGCTTTTCTGGGAGGCCGTAGGATGGAAGTTTGCTTAAGAGGGCAGCGTGCCACAGCTGATCGAACGCTTTCGTGATGTCAAGAGCAACGACATGAGCCTCACCAAGAGACTGGATGAGTTTACTCCACAGTTGCGTGACGTAAGCTAGGAGGTCCCCTGTGGATCGTTGGTGCCGGAAACCGTACTGCCTGTCGCTAATCAAGCTGTGACGTTCAAGGTAGTCCAGAAGCTCGCGATTTATGCACCTCTCCATCACTTTACTTATAACAGAAAGGAGAGCTATAGGCCTGTAGTTGTAAGGGTCGGTTTTAGATCCTTTTTTTGGGATGGGCTGTACATGAGCAAATTTCCAGTTTTCTGGGAAGGTGCCGGATTCATAAGATATCTGGAAGAGACGCGAAAGAACTGGAGCAAGCTCCGCTGCACATCTCTTCAGTACAATGGCAGGAATCAAGTCCGGACCAGAAGCTTTGTTGATGTCGAGCGACAAGAGCACTCGTCTTACGGTCTTATGCCTGAATGTTACCTCCCGCATAGTGTGGGGAACCCTTTGAATTGACGGCACTTGGGCGTTGGTGGGGACGTCCATGGTGGAGTTGGCAGCAAAGATCTTGGCTAGCACTTCCGCCTTGGCCTTTGAGTCGAATACAATAGTTCCATCCTGACACGTAAGTGGTGGAAGGCTACTGTGTGAGAAGTTCTTTTCAATCTGCTTGGCCAGCGTCCAGAAAGACCGACTGCCATTGCGCTGCGACATTACCCTGTGCCTAACTTTTATATCATGCTGGTTTTTGGCATTGCGAACCGCTTCGTTATATTTGTTTCTGGACTCGACTTTGGCTTGTCTGTTCTCTACAGTGGGGTTTTGTAAGTAGGTTCTGTGGGCCTTGATCTTCTGCTGGCGAGCAGTGTCACACGATTTGTTGAACCAGCCGTTGGACCCTGGTTTAGGAACTTTCACTGTGTGAGGAATGTATTCCTCCATTCCGACGTGGATAATTTCGGTTATTGAAGAACAGACAGTCGACGCATCCGCGTCAGTGAAACAGACATCTCTCCAAGGAAAGCTAGAGAAGAAGTCTCTGAGCCCCTCCCAGTCGGCATGTCCGTAATGCCAAGTTTTGCGGCCTGTGCGAGTTTCTGCTGCCACAGCTGCTTCTGACCGAAACCTAACCTCCACAACACCGTGATCTGAGTTACCCAGGACAGCAGTGCTGTAAGGGGCAGGATGCGTGGTCAGAAAGAGATCCAGCAGGCTACTGGCGTGTGACGAGACGCGGGGGAAAAATGTAGGGCTCGTCACCAGCTGGGTCAGCCCTTGAGTAAGAGCGAACGCTTCGACTGCACGACCTGCTGCATCGGTCTTATTTGAGCCCAACCAAAGCTCATTATGGGCATTGAAATCACCGAGAAGAACTACCTCTGAAGCGGGGTGATTGATGTTCAGGAAGTCGATCTGGACGGCGAGGTATTCGAGTAGGTCATCCCAGTTATGGTTCGAGGGAGAGCGATAAAGGCAGCAAATAAATTTGGGTGATGTTTTGGAGTTGAGGCGAAGCCACAGAATGTCCTTCCGGTCTGATTCCAAAGAAAGATCCCTGGAGCAGGAAAGACTGCTGCGGACAAAAGCCACAACTCCCCCGTTCTTTCTCAGATTGGAGTGCACCTCGTAGTTTGGGAAGTTGAGATGGTTAATGGGTGCAGTCTCTGAGATTTTTGTCTCCGCCAAGAAAAGCACGGCGGGACGATTGGATTGCAGGTAGTGATGAACAGCATCAATGTTGCTGTTGATCCCGCAGATGTTCGAAAAACAAATTTTATCTTCGATGTTGTTCCCTCGAGCCCACCCTCCACCCGGACATTCCGAGAGTGGAGTGAGTTTACGTCCGGAGTTTTTAGTGCTCGAGGGATCCATCATCATTAATTTCTTTGTTTTGGTAGATAACCGACTGCATAGCTTAGGTGTGGAAACATGCGGACATTTATAAGACACCCTGGGAAAAGCTAGCGGGTGGTACTGCCTCGGTCGACTGGTCCTTGTCTACCACCTTCTTTTTACGTGTTAGTGATGTTAAATAGACCTAAAGTGGCCCATCCTCCATTTCATTGCCTTTGTGTCCTTCGTGTCCTGGTACCCAGATCGATGTTTTGGTTTCTCTTTTAGAGTGTCCACGCAATCCTCTACTAGCTTAGACGACGATTGTGATGAACTTAATGCCTTTCTGGCTACCTGGCTGTCTGCAGTCTCATTCCTTATTTGCTCTTTTGGCCAAACTTGTATGGTCGTTATTTCAGCCTGAAATTATTATCTCAGTTTTTGGCCTTGCCCCATAAATCCCAGCTTCAGCTCCGACTTAGTTTTCGAGCCATCCGTGTACCGATAGGTTTTGGCATCTATAGAAGGTCCTTTCTCTAACGCCTGCCATTCTGGTACTATTATTCGATAGTTTTTATAGACTGGCTACTATACGCTTCTGATTTTTTTTTTTTTTTAGATCAACATCGCGAATACCAGTATAGAACTGTCAAAACACAACATCTACAGGATAGTGAGGATACTGTTCCCGCCAAAACCGGAAGTATTATCGAACATGTGCAAACAAGGTTTCGATGATGCCTTGAGGTTTCTTCACAGAAATAATCTGATCAACTGCACCAGGTGCTTAGCAGTCCAGTCTACGTTTGTCGTATCAGAAACTATAGACGAACATTTAGAGTTCGATCCGCAATGCAAGGAGTGCAAACTACACAGGCAGGTGAGTGATTATGCTAAGATTTAGTTGGGGGCTCAGGGTTATTACAAAGTTTTGTTTTAAGCTCGTCATAGCAGCCGCGGTGCCCTGGTATTCAGTCTCCTGTCTGCGAGGCTGCTTCGGTATACAGTAGCGGACAAAAGCTTGGAAACATTCTTAGTAATTTTTAAAAAGTGCTCTAATTTTCTATTCTTTATTATTAAGGACTATTTTTTTCTCATATAGCTTGCTTACAGTCTTGAGGATACAAATGACACTTTGTGTTTGCTGCAGAATAACATTAAAATTGACTATATATCTTTTGGTTTTTTTTCACTTTTTTTGGAGCGTTTCAACGTGGGCGCGGTTTTTCCGATTTTTTTGACGGTTCGCGCGAGGTTTTATCGGAAAACGATACCTTTTCAGAAACTAGGAACTCGACGCTTTACGAGCGAGTAAGAACAGCCTTGGTACATGGACGAAGAGCGTTTTAAAATGGCTGTTAAAATCGAAAAAACGGTGGTTTTTCGCGTAGTACGAAGACTTTGGTAGGCTACGTTTCGCCGTTTATGAAAATATCGACTCGAGATCGGTCTCATTCGATAGCTAAATGACGAGCGTGTCCTATAGCGTAGCTCCTGTTTTGATTCGCATCTTAGTTTTTTTTCTAGAAATTTTCAAAAAAAAGCGAGAAAAGTGGTGAATTGCCGTAAAAACTCCGATATCTCCTTTATGCAAAAGAGATAAGGAATTTCGTACGGCACATTTTGTACATCTCGTCGAGTACTATAAATTGCGTGGAGAGAGTTTTTTTCGTTTAGGGCACCCGTTTCGCATAAACGAATCTGCAATTTTGGATAAGTGATCTTTTTGCGTATCAAGCGCGCTTTTTCCCTGTCCAGGATCTATCTTATCTGAAAATAACGGGGATACGGACCTGTCGACTTTTGAAAAAGAAAGCTCATACTTCGGACTCCAGAAGGTAAGTATTTTCATCTCTTTATTCGTTTCCGTTGAAAAGTTTCGATTTTTTAAAATTAAATAAAATATTATTTTATGTCCAAAAATGAGACGACAAAAGTATGGAAACAAATTTTTTACTACAAAATTAAATACAGTAACTCTCCAAAAAGATTTAAAAAATACTGTTTCGCTAATACTTGGTAGCGTAGCCTTTAGCATTTGCTGCTCATAGAAGACACCAATTTCTTACAGGCGTCTGTTGGGATATTTTTCCAAATAATTTTTACATAATCAAATAAATCGTTCTTATTTTTCAAAGTTTTTCTTGTCAGTTGTCTTTGAACATGGCCCCAGAGATTTTCTATAGGGCTTAGGTCCATGTAAGACCATCAACATTTTTTAGTCTTAACCAGTCCTTTACGAATTTTGAGGTATGCTTGGGGTCATTATCTTCCTGGAGTGTTAATCGTAAAGGCATTTCTTCTTGAGCAAAAGGGAGCACGAGTTCACTAAGAAAGCTTTTGATCCATTTTACCAATAATTTTAACAACTAGTAGAAAGAAAGATTTATTTAGCACATTTGGCTACATAAACAGAACAATAGTAAACAACTTAGAACAAGCCATATGGTGTCTGATGTAAATGATGGGCAACCTATAATTGTAGATTTAACAAGTGATTTCTCAATTTTACTTTAAATTTTGTCAAAGTTTTCTGGTCTTTTATCTCCGAGTATAATTCATTATATTCAATCAACCCTTGATGGAATACAGATTTGTAGCATATGTTATACTTTTTCGTCATTAAATGGAAGTCATCTTTATTTCTGGTATTATGTAAATGATGGTCGACATTTGATGATGTTAAATTAGTTAGACTTGATGGAAATATATTATTTTTTACTTTATAAATGAATATCATTACAAGATATGTGATAAAATTTTTTACATTGAGCCATTTTAATTTGCTAAGCATTTGCCTAATTGGAGTATATTTATCTTTATTTAGTATTATTCTCATGCACTTATTTTGTAAAATTTGCAGTCTTTCAAAAATGGAATTATTTGCTAAATATAGAATAGTCGAACAGTACAAGAAATTTGGAAGAATGATGGTATTATAGATAATTTTTCTGCTATATGAACTCAGACATCCAGAAACTCTCGATAAATATCCCACTTTACTACTAATCTTATTTATAACTTTTTCATAATGAATATCAAAAATTAATCGAGAGTCAACAAAAACTCCCAGGTATTTAAAATTTTCTACGAATTCAATATCTTCACCATCAATATTCAGTTGAACATTTGTACATTGTTTATTTCCGATTAACAATGCTTTCGTTTTACTTGCATTTAATTTTAGTCTGTTAGATGCTAACCATTTTGAGACAAGCTTCAAGTCTTCATTTATAATAATAATAATAATAATAATAATAATAATAATAATAATAATAGCCTTTTAACCTGGCGGGTGTCAGCTAAAAGCTGTTTTTCATACCAACCAGGGCCAAACAAAATTATAATACAAAATCTGGGAGACATAAACATTGTTGAGTAACAATAATGAAAAATCTAAAAAAAGTGGAACAGATAAAACTTTAAAGCTGACAGGGAGCATATTATAGCGATTGGGTGCAACAAAAGAGAAACTCTTAGTAAATAGGGTGGTTCTATGATGGGGCGTGTTAATGGTGTAACGAACGAAACGGAGGTTGGCTGCATGATGCTGACTTCTCAAGGATAACTTATTATTTAAGTATATAGGGTATTTGGTCAATAAAATGCTATGAACCAAACATAAAATGTGAACCAACCACCTCTGCCTCATCGTCAAGAGATACCAGACTGAATATTTTTAGTACTTATATAAATCAGAGTGTCATCGGCGAAAATTTGAATTTTGCATTTTTTGACTATGGCAGGTAAATCATTTATGTATAAAATAAAAAGAAGTGGTCGCAGGATACTGCCCTGTGGAACACCCAACGTATTTTCAATTTTTGATGAAATAGTGTCATTAACTTTTGTAACTTGCATCCTTTTATACAAATAATTTCTAAACCAATCTAAAACACTTCCTGTTATACCATATGCCTTCAATTTACCTAACAAAATATCTCTATCAATCGTTTCAAATGCCCTCTGCAAATCCAAAAATACTGCTATGGCAACTTCTTCTGAGTCTATGGCTCTTCTCCAATTCTCAGTTACCAACTGGAAAGCTGTTTCTGTGGAATATTTTTTTCGAAAGCCTGCTTGCGCCTCCACTAAAATTTTGTTCCACAAAATATTCATTTAGTTTGTTTGCAATCACCAAAGAATTTGTTTCGGTACCGTTTTCGAATTGAACTTGATTTACACAATCATGCGGCTTCGAATTGATCAGTCTTTTTAAAGTCTTCCACATCTTTACACTGTCGCACTTGTTATTATCGATTTGTTTATCGTAGAATTTTCTTTTTTCTTCTCTAATTACATATACACATTTATTCCTAAGAGTTTTATATACCTCCCAATCATCATTTGATTTTGTGAATATACATTTATTGCATTGTTTGTCTCTCAAATTTTGAGCTGCCTTAATATTCTTGTTATACCAGGGTGCATTTTTTGTCGAGCAAATCACTTTTTTATCAGTTGCAAGATCTAAACAAGTTTTTATATTTCCTATTATGTTGTCATATATTTTTTCGTATTTAATAGTATTTACGATTTTCTTAATTTTTGTATCAGAAAAATGCCCTACCAAGGGCAGCATTGTCCAACTGTGATCGCTAACTTTAGGTGTATGTACAGCTTTAATCCCTGCACATTCGAAATTTACAATAACAAGATCTAACAAAGTCTCTGATAATGATGTTATTCTGGTACTCTCTTCAATTTTTTGCTTGAACCCATAGTTGTTTATGGTTTCTTTCAATTTTCTTGTTTTCATGCTTTTACCATGGACCCGTCTCAGAACTAGAAAAACAGCCCCAAACCATGATGTTGCCTCCACCGTGCTTAACTGTTGCCAACTGATACTTTTTGTCGAATCTTTTTCGTATTGGACGTTTCACATATACCGTACTGTCAGATCCAAGCAAGTTAAATTTGCTTTCATCACCATAAAACTGTATTGCATTGTTGTTTTGTCCAAATTGAAGCTGATCAATACAACTTTTTTTAAATGAGAGGCTACCAAAAAGCCCAAAAACCACCAAGCGTCTCCGCACTTTTCTGACAGAAATATTCTCGGCATACTTTGCTACGATTCTTTTGAAAATCTGTGTGGCTGTCATTCGAGGATCTTCACGGGACAAACGTTTAATGTAGCGATCCAAAACATAATCGTTTCTTTTTTTCGGTCTTCCGCACCTAATAATTTTCGAAATCGTCCCTTTGTTCATTTTTAGTCTTTGAGAAAAGTCAACATTTCTGACACCACGTCTAAATAATTCAATTACTTTGTCTGTTAAATCTTTTGAAAATCCTTTTACATTTGCCATTCTCACTGATGTTAATATTTACCGCACGCAATATCATAGTATCACAGAACGAATAAATACGGCTAAACTGAAATATTTTCATACTTTTGTCGTATATATTTGTGGTATTTAAAAAAAAACGCGTGTTTTTATTTTCAGAGAATTTGAATAGTTATACGGGAGCCAAAGGTAGACTTTATTCATATTATCTCTGTTCCTTCACAATTTTAATTTAGGTATATTGACTAGTTCATAATAATGTTAATATTTGTTTCTAAACTTTTGTCCGCTACTGTATATAAAAAAGAGTTTCTCGCCTGCCGCTCCACCCGCCCAGGCTTGCCAGGCGTCTGTAATACACCTTTAACATTTTTATTCCAATCAAAAATAACGTGTGATCTTAATGTCTGTCTGGATGTGCTAATTTTCCAAAATTACTTTACACCAGTATTCAAAGATTGCAGATATCACTAATGCTATTGATAGTTATTTTGACTGAATGAATCTTCTATAATGAGTGGACCAGCATTTTGTTATCAACCTGCCATTCTAATGTTGAACCATATCCAGATAGAACATTTAGGGTCAATGATAGAAGTTTTATTGGTGAAGACCAAATACCAGCTGATGTAACAAAACCATTGGAAAAATATTTCATGCTCATAATCTCGAGAACTAAAAAAACAACTCGTGGTATCTACGCGAAAGTATGCAGACAAATTAATTATTAAAAATTGATATCAAATAGCTCGAAATCAGACATAACACATAATTATGGAGCATTATTACAGGAACAAGATAAACGTATAATTGGCGTTGACCAGACGTATCGCCCAAACTTTTTAATAATACACAATAGGAGAGCGCTGACGCTGAGACGGGACAAGTGTAATTGTAATGTAATTCTGAATAATGTTGCTGTAAATTGTTGCCTAAAATTTAACGCCACTTTGTCCCAAACAACTATTCAAATTTAAAGTTTTCCCCAATTTTGTTGACTGTACTGAACAAAAATGTACTAGGCTAGCCTGGCAAGTAATTTTTAAAGTTGGCACATTTAATACGGATTACAAAATGGTATGACACTTGCATGATTATTTTTTGAATTATGGACAATTTTAATGTTTGTAAAGAATCTCAGTTCCACATTTTTTCTTAATTACTTAAAATTCTTCTAGTGTACCCAAGGCTTTCCTCGGCGTCGTAACTCTAAAATACTAGTTTGAGGGAGAGAGAGTTATTTTACAAAATGTGAGCGAGACACTGAACGTGTCATTTTCTTCCAAGCTGAGGCAGCTGGAGTTGAATTTTAGGCAACAATTTTCAACAGCATTGTTCAGGACTACCTAATAAATATAAAATTGAGAAAAAATTGAAATTTGTAAATAGTAACGTGTGTAGATTAAATCTGCAGCTAGCTGTTGCCGCTCTTAATGTTTTTTGATTTTGTTATAATAGTAGGATAGAAGTCAATAAAAAATAAAGTTTTCTCCTCGGCCAATCAATTAATAATCTCAACTATCTCAACTAATCAAACAAGAAGACTGCACAGACTGTGTTCAGAGACGAACTAGTCGCCACCTGCAGTAAGTTGTAATAGTCCAGGACTATTAAACTTTCTCTGCTGAAAAAATTCCGCCTGGCTGAATTTTTTACCAGAGCTTCTTTTCATTCGTCTCTGAACACAGTCTCTGCAGTCTTCTGAACATAAAAAGGTAATTGCTCATTTTATCGTAGAATTGATATTTTCGAAGATATATGGAAACAAGTGTTTTTGTGACCTTTGACCCCCCATAAAACAAAGCTCCACTTGGATTCATGGGGACTTTTGTGGATTGATTTATAATGTTAAAAAGAAGCTCTGGTAAAGAATTTAGACAGGTGGGATTTTTTCAGCAGATTGGCCTTCTTTTCGTCCTGGATTATAATGTAACCATCAAAAGGATTTGTCAAAAAACCGACAGTGAAGAGGAACACGCTTTGTTAGACGTGAACGGCTCTTTTCGGCGCTCGTTTTACCGATTCACTAGCGAATTTTTGTGGGATGACTTATAATGCTGAAAAGAAGCTCTGGTAAAAATTTCAGCCAGGCGGGTTTTTTTTAGGAGAGAAAGTCTAATAGTCCTGGACTATTACAACTTAGTGCAGGTGGCGACTAGTTCGTCTCTGCAGTCTTCTTATTTGATTAGTTGAGATAGTTGAGATTATTAATTGATTGCCCCAGGAGAAAACTTTATTTTTTATTGACTTATATCGTACTATTATAACAAAATCAAAAAACATTAAGAGCGGCAACAGCTAGCTGCAGATTTAATCTACACACGTTACTATTTACAAATTTCAATGTTTTCTCAATTTTATATTTATTAGGTAGTCCTGAACAATGCTGTTGAAAATTGTTGCCTAAAATTGAACTCCAGCTGCCTCAGCTTGGAAGAAAATGACACGTTCAGTGTTTCGCTCACATTTTGTAAAATAACT
The DNA here is from genome assembly GCA_963669975.1 of Acanthoscelides obtectus. Taxonomy (NCBI): domain Eukaryota; kingdom Metazoa; phylum Arthropoda; class Insecta; order Coleoptera; family Chrysomelidae; genus Acanthoscelides; species Acanthoscelides obtectus. The sequence continues at coordinate 109,510,566 of CAVLJG010000004.1, read as the reverse complement.
CTCTCTCACTCAAACTAGTATTTTAGAGTTACGACGCCGAGGAAAGCCTTGGGTACACTAGAAGAATTTTAAGTAATTAAGAAAAAATGTGGAACTGAGATTCTTTACGAACATTAAAATTGTCCATAATTAAAAAAATAATCATGCAAGTGTCATACCATTTTGTAATCCTTATTAAATGTGCCAACTTTTAAAATTACTTGCCAGACTAGCCTAGTACATTTTTGTTCAGTACAGTCAACAAACTTGAGGAAAACTTTAAATTTGAATACTTGTTTGGGAAAAAAGTGGCGTTAAATTTTAGACAACAATTTACAGCAACATTATTCAGAATTACATAATAAAAATAAATTTGAGAAAAGATTCAAATGAGGACTAAAAGATCATCACAGAATGTAGATTTTTTCGATTTTGAACGCAACAGTAGCAACTTCTAGGTCTGACATTTCGACACAGACTGCTGTAGAAAAATGTGGAGCACTGTTGAACCAAGTGAACATTCGCTGGAGTCAGATCACGAACTTATAAATAAATTTCGAATTATGTATTTAGTAGGGATACTAAGATAGCACCTACCTAGCTGTTAGATGTGAAATGTTGAAATAAAACGGAGTTGATAAATGACAGAAAACGAATTTTAAGCATACCAAAATAGAGTTGCGACTTCAAACGATAAAAAGGATTGATTACCCAACTTTGCCATATTTTAGGAGTTTGAGAGTCGTTACATTGTCTCCAAAAAAATGCCCAAAGCGATCGAATCGAGATCTCGAAAAAAAAAAATTACCGGACTGATCATAACAAAATCTCTCCTATGCTTATTGATATTGTGCGGTGATAATAATTTTAACAGGCATACAGATCAAAGAAATACTGTTGATTCTCTTGGTCATGGTCGGGAATGTCCGCTTAGGTGTTAACGTAAAAATGGCAACTGTTCGTAATTTGTGCATATGATTATTTTTGTTGTGAACTTATGACCTGAGTCCATACGGGCCAATCATTCACACATTGTTATGATTCAACACTATGGATGAAATATTGCCTTGATCACAAGAGAGTTTGGACTATGACTTTCAAAAAACGCGATAAGCATGAGCAAACAGCTTTAAACACTGGTCACTTGTTTCGGATTTTGAAAGAGCGGTAATAATCCAACATTAAAATGAGCTATTATATACTGTAATTGTACTTTTTAATGCCGATCGATCATACGTTGCGTCACGTTTTCTGTTATCGTAAACAAATTAGCGAATAATGCTTTTTGTATATTTTTTATCAACGTGCACTTGAGTAGTCTGCCTTATCAGTATGCTACATTGACCAAGGATCGCAGTTCGAATGTCGGTACTTCGATTCCATGTACCGATCATATATTTCAGATAATAATATTCCTCGAGCACCTCTTATAACCATTTATCACGCAAGTGCATCGTTCAAACTTTGATACAGCAAATATAACAAATTCTATCATTGGATAGTCATTTACGTCTTGCAGAATAACAGTTTTATACTTTTTTAGTCAGCTCTTCAGGTGTCACATAGATTTTTTCATGTTGTTAACCAGTATCAGCTTACAGAGATATTTTTTATAGTTCAACCCATTGTAGGAAATTTTCAATTATCAAACGTGGTAGTAAAATGCTCAATCGTAAATATCTAATAATATTAAAAATCGACTTTGGTCAAGTTCAAACATATTAATATTTCTAATCTCTAGGATGATGTATGATGCGGTGTGACTGATTAAAAATAGTGGATAATTCTGAATCCCATTTGCCAGTGATTTTAAATTTGGCTATATCGCGGAGATCATTTTTACTTCCGGCTATTTATCGCGGAGATCATTTTTACTTCCCACGCCATAGTGCCGAGGAAGTATTGTAATCTCTAAAAATTTCGAAAATGAGATTATTTTTTGAATGTTATATGACATTTACACCGCGAAAAACCATGCCACTAATTTTCGTCGGTCTCTCTGTTTATCGGTTTGTCAGTCTGTCTACTTGAACACAAGGTTGCTACTATCAAGGTCGTGCCCAAATTTCGTTTTTTGAGGTTTTAGATAATAATAATAATAATAATAATATTTATTCACTCAATGTACAAAGATAACAAACAATATGAGTAAATAAATATAAAATCAAAACAGGCCCAATAGGAGGCATCGCCTGTACATGGACCAATAAATTTAAGTTGAAACTGTAGAATGCAAATGACAAAAAAGGACAAAAATTAGCTACAGTAGATTATGTATTCAGTTGATGTTCGTATTTATGAGTTTATGAATTTCAGTCCTAGATATAGAATGTAGCCACTTTTTTAAATTTCTTTTGAAACAATTTCCGAAACGTAAATCTTTTAAGTCTTTAGGTATAATTTCATAAAATTTAGGCGCTAAATAGAGATATGATCGCTGCATTATAGATTTATGCGGTTGAGGAACTACTGTGCCACGAATTTTGTACCTGGTATAATGATTATGTTTAATTTTTTGGTCGGTGTTTACAAATTTATGGTAGTGAGTGATACTGTGTAAGAAATAAAGCTGTCTTATATCATACATGTAATGTCTTAGTTGGTATCAATAATACCCGGAAGTATACTAATGGTTTATTATATATCACCGATAACTGTTACAAATCCTGAACCCCGACATACTGTGTGTTTAACGTATCCCGGTCAGAGTACTCTTCGTACATGCGCAATTTTCGGGGAACCAGGGGCGTACTTAATATACTACATTCATCTCCCCCGAAAATTGTTAACAGTGATCAGATGGGTAACAATAAAAAAAAGAAACAATTAATGAATGGTTAGTATTGGAGCCTATCCGGTACCTTACGGATACGTATGGGTCGTGTAAGTTCAGCCTGTTCACCAATGGAGCTAGAATCCGAGTCACTGACATCCACGCGTTCACTATCCGCGATTCCGGCATCCACAAACACATCATCAACCGAACTACCGGCAGAAGTATTGCTGGCGCCATCACTATTGGAAAAAACGTTTACAGTGTGCGGTAGCTCCACGCAGGGTGGGTAGACCAACGAATAATCATCATTTAGTTCTCTGATCTGATTAGTGTGTCTTTTCCAAAGGAAATTTGAATCTAGTGGTCGAACAACGTAAACGTTTTTCCCTAAAATTTTAACAACTTGTCCTTTACACCAAGTTACTTGTTTATCGCGATAATCTTTAACCAACACAATTTGGTCAATATTAAAACATACTTTCCTATTTCCTCTGAAGTATTTTGCGTTTCTTCGTTGAGAACGTTGTATGTTTTGGTAAACATTTTCAAGTTCAACTTTTTCATTGTCTTGGACTGAGCTTGGTCTAAGCATGTCAAATCGAGTTCTCAACGAACGACCTAAAAATACTTTAGCAGGAGAATAACCAGTAGAACAGTGAACAGTATTCCTATATGTCATAAGGAATTGAGCTAATAGTAAATTACAGTTCTTTTGATCACTAACCTTTTTCAAAAAATTTTCAACAGTTTTTACGCTATTCTCAGCTGCACCATTACAATGAGGTTCATAAGGCGGAATAGTTATTAGTTTAATACCATTAACATTTGCAAATTGTTTAAATTCTTCTGACACTAACTGGGAACCATTATCACTTGCAATAGTCTTAGGCAATCCAAATCTAGAAAAAAGTTCTCGCAGCTTTGTAATAGTCATGTTAGTGGTAACAGATGCCATCGGAAATACTTCAAGCCATTTGGATAAGGCATCAACGACAATCAAAAAGAAATTGTTTTTCTTCGGTTCAAAAAAATCTATATGTATCCGCGACCAAATGCCCTCGGGTATTTGCCAACATTGTAACGGTGCCCTGGCCGGCGATGATTGCAAGCGTTGACATATGTTGCACTGCTTACTAACACTTTCAATATCATCATTCAAGGACGGCCACCAAAAGTAAGATCTCGCAAGATACTTCATTTTAACAATTCCCAAATGGGTAGCATGCAACTCCTTCAATATCACCTCTCGTAACTGAAATGGTATGATAACTCGATGTCTCCAAAGCAGGACATCGTCTTCAACATTGATTTCATTTTTCCTACTGAAATAAGGTTTCAATTCATTACTTTTATGACTTGCAGGCCACCCCTTTTTAACAAAATTGAGTACCTCAGAAAGTACTGAATCTGAGGATGTAAGTTCTCTGACCTTGTTAACATCGACTGGTATACTAGAATCGGAATTAGTGAGATAATTTAAATGAATGGGGAAGTCGATCAGTTGCACAGACATGTCATCTTCAATCGGCATTCTGCTTAAGAAGTCAGCTACATTTTGAATGGATGACACATGCTTGATATCGAAATTGAAACCACTCAGAAAATGTGCATATCTCTGCAGTCTATTTGCTGCCATCACTGGAACACCCGTTTTAGGTCCAAAAATTGACATGAGTGCCTTATTATCTGTGACCAAGGTAAATTTTCTACCCCACAAATATTGGTAAAATCGTTTAATACTCCAAACAATCGCGGTAGCTTCTTTATCCAAAATAGAGTATGCCAATTCGTTTTTCGAGAGAGTTCTTGACGCATAACAAATTGGCTTTTCGACATCATTTTCAAAAACATGAGATAAAATTGCTCCCACTCCATAGTCCGAGCTATCAATAGTCAAAGTAACTGGTAGGTCAGGATTATAATGCACCAACACATCGTCAGAACATAATGCAAGTTTAATATACTCAAATGAATCCTGACATGTTTTATCCCATGACCAACTTACATCTTTTTTCAAAAGATTATATAAAGGGTGAAGTATATCTGGGAGATTTCTGATGAAACGATTATAATAAGTGATACTGCCTAAAAAAGTCTTAAGTTGAGTGACATTTTTTGGTGGAGAAATGTCGCGTATTGCCTTAACTCTTTCTAAACTTTTATGTAGGCCTGTCTCGTCTATAACAAACCCTAAATATGAAATGGAATCAGCCAAAAACACACACTTTTCTTTTCTAACAGTGAGACCACATTCGGAAAGACAAAGTAAAACCCTTTTCAAATTTCTAATATGATCTTCTTTATCGATACCTGTAACTAAAATATCATCAAGAAAAACACATACACGGGGCATTTTATTGAACAGCTGTTCCATAATTCTTTGAAATTGTGCTGGAGCGCAGTTTATTCCAAACGGCAATCTATTGAATTCGAATAAACCTTTGTGAGTCGAAATAGTCGTAAATTTTTTTGAAGAGTCCTCGAGCTCTATTTGATTGTAAGCCGATGAGAGATCAATTTTGGAAAATTGCTTTCCATTTTTCAGTTTTGTGAATAAATCGTCAATTCTAGGCAAGGGAAATTTGTCCACTAGAATAGCTGAATTAATAGTTACCTTATAATCACAACAAATTCTTATTCCTCCACCTTCCTTCAAAATTGGTACTATTGGGGTACCCCATTCTGAAAACTCCACTGGAGATATTATACCATTAGAGACTAATTTATCTAATTCCTCCTCCACTTTACCTTTAATTGCAAATGGTAACGGTCTAGGTTTATGGAAAATGGGACTTGCATCAAGTTTAATATTTATGGAGATCTTACACTTGTTGAACCTTCCCAAATTGGTTGCAAAAACGCCAGGAAACTCATTACATAGAGCATCAACAGCATCGTTGTTCAAATAATGAATTTCTCTAAATCCCATATTATAATTCCTAATAAAATCTCGACCTAGGAGCAATGGATTGTTACCATCAACAACAAAAAAGCATAGGATGCTATCTTTGAAATTAAATTTAACATTTAAGTTGATTGTGCCATGTGGGATGATCTTATTGCCAGAAAAATTAATCAAGGAAACATTTGTTTTTTTCATGACGTGAGCACCAAAATATGTTTTGTAAACATGAAGTGGCAAAACACTAACAGCTGATCCACTGTCAAGTTCAAATTTCAACATGACATTCTCAACTAAAATATCGATATATAGTGGCACATCATTGTTGCTTCCTAAGCTAGAAATACTTAGAACTGGGGATGAAAAAACGTCTGTATAATCCTCAGCAATATCATTATTAGGAAAAACATAATTAACGTGCTTAGGTGAGGATTGTTTTTTCTTTTTACACACCACACTGAGATGACCCCTACCGTGACAAGAGTTACAAATATATTCCTTATAGGGGCATACATTACTGTTGTGGTTCCTCCCGCAGCGGAAACAGCCCGGAGAGCGACCAGACGATGTGAACGGCTGTAGCTGTGGCAGCGCCATGTTTGAGCTGTTGCCCCCACTCCTGCGCGTGCCTCCTTGGCTCCGCTGCGCTGCAGGTACTGCTGTCCCTCTATGATACCGTTGAGGATCTTGATGTTGATCGCCAGTGGCACCAAAATCAAATCCAAGCGGATAACCAAAATTTCCGTATTATGTACCGCGGTTATAATATGGTTCAAGATGACACATGGGATGATGACGTCAATTACTGGAATCGCTTGAACGCGTTGGTTTTAACCGCGGTTTGTTGCAAGTTGTTTGTTTTAGAAAAGCGCGTATATAATTTCTGATTATTTTTATTATCACTTAATAATCGGTGCTTTTTCGTCTACAACGGGGTATGGAAAGTTGAAAAAAAGAAAACTTTCATAATATTAATGGGAGGAATTGTTTTTTTTTCAGAAATTTTTTTTTATTGTTGGAACCATGGCTTTGTAGCTATGATAACTTTCAATTCTCTAAACTTCTCCGCATGTCAAAGAAAATATTTATTGATTTAGCAGAAATGATGAAAAAAAGATATTAACAAAACCGTATACAGGTGGACATCATCCAGTGAGTTTATACGGCCATATTTTAATATTCTTGTGGTATATGGCTATACAGGATACTTTGTTAAGCGTAGGAACTAGATTTAAAGTATCCACAACAACAGTAATGATTATAAATAATAAGATGATCTCTTATGCTAAAACTGAAATCAGCCTGTATCAAGTTTCCCAAAAATGAAGCTGAAGTACAATAAAAATATTCAATACCCGGCAAAATTCTAACTTGTCACATGTCAAATAATAACCAGAAATATAACTACTCCCGAGTTAGGTGAATACCACAATTTTGCGGTGATAACTATGACATATAACAGCTGATTCATGACGTCATGGATCTGATAACCAAAGTGATAACCACACTCGCTTGAACGGATCGGTAAATACCAATCCAAAATGGTAAATACCATTTCCATTTGGTTATCCGCTTGAATTTGATTCAACATTTGAATTATTTTGTGTAATTCGAAAAACATCGGATTCTAAGACCTCGCTTTTAACTTCACCAACTGGGTCTCTTATTACTAGCGTTGCTTCGATAATTTTGGCCTTTTCAACAGCGTTATTTAAGGTGGTGTTCTCGTTTAGGCTGAATAATTCAGTTCTCACCTTCCCAGGATTGAACTGCGTAACAAAAATGTCCGTTAGCTTGGACTCAAGCTGCTGACCAAAATTGCAATAGCGAGCTAAACCTTTAAGTCGTACACTCCATTCTAGTGCCGTCTCATTTCCTGATTTGGATGCACTATAAAACTTCTGCCTTTCGACCCATACAACAGCAGTTTTACCATAGTAGTTAGACAATAACTGAACTATGTCTTGGTATGGGGTTTCTTCCGGCTTTTGCGGCATACATAAATTTTCTAATAAAATATACGCCTCCTCAGACAAACTATACAGCAAATGAGCTCTCTTGTCAGCTTCTTCAGTGACCCCGTGTACTATAAAATACTGCTCTAACCTTTTGAAGAAAACTTCCCACTCGTTCTCCTTGGGATTGAATGTGAGCACGGGACCCGCTGCTGCAACTGCCATCTTTCTTGTGCACAGATTGGTTCACCAACAATTGGAGGTTTCAACACAAACGGGGAGTTTACACACACTTAACCTTACCCGGCGAGTTCTTTAATAACCCTCGTCGCCATGTAATGTCTTAGTTGGTATCAATAATACCCGGAAGTATACTAATGGTTTATTATATATCACCGATAACTGTTACAAATCCTGAACCCCGACATACTGTGTGTTTAACGTATCCCGGTCAGAGTACTCATCGTACATGCGCAATTTTCGGGGAACCAGGGGCGTACTTAATATACTACAATACATTCGAACATCTGCGTATAATTTTTCAGTGGGATAAAGTTTCGGTTTTTTAAATATCATTTTTAGAATACTTTTTTGAAAAACATCTAAATTATAGATATGTGAGGAACATGCAGCTCCCGATGCTAATATACCATATGTGAGATGAGGCTCAATCAGTGCATGGTATAATGTTCGAAGATATTTTTCTGTCAATATATTCCCAAGGTATTTAATTTTGTAGGATACAAATCTAACTTTCTTTAAAATATAATTGACATGGATGTCCCATCGTAAGTGAGGATCCAAGACCACTCCAAGGTATTTTATGTTGGGCACTCTATTAATTTGCATTTTTTGATCATTAATATTGAAGGAGAAATTTGTGTAATTTGGCAGATGTCTAGCATAAGATCCAAATGGTAAAAAATGTGTTTTAGAGTAGTTAATGCTTAATTTTTTACTGTTAAACCACCGAATAATTTTAATAAAATCATTTTCAATTACATTTTTCAGATCAGACCAGTCAGTGCCTTCATATAATATTGCAGTATCATCTGCAAAACTAGTTATTTTGCCAACACAATTAATTTGGAAAATATCATTTAAATATATATTGAATAACAGCGGACCTAAGACAGTTCCTTGTGGGACACCACACTTAATATACATTTCTTTACTAAATGATCCTGATATCTGCACAGATTGTGGGCGATTTGACAAATAACTTTCGATCAGTGAGTACGCGTTTCCTCTGAAACCAATTCTCTCCAATGCTTCTAATAATAATTTGTGATTAACTGTATCGAAAGCTTTCTTTAAATCAACAAAAATGCAGATTGAAGGGATTCTGTTGTCAATATTTTGATGTATTTGATTTACAATTTTAGTTATTGCGTCCGATGTAGCCTTCCCTTCTGTAAATCCATATTGATTTTCACTTAAAATTTTGAATTTTGTGAGGTATCGAATCATTCTAGTAGATAAAACTTTTTCAAAAAGCTTTGCTACACTGGATATTATTGATATTGGTCTATAGTTGTTAACATCTGTTTTTGTTCCTGATTTATGTATCGGTATTATATTACCTTTTTTTAAAATTGAGGGATATATGCCAGATTCAAAGCATTTGTTGATTAGGTAAGTGAGTGGTTCTGTTATGTCCTCGGCTATAATTTTCAAATGTTCGCTTTTAATACCATCGAACCCAGGACTTTTCCGATTTTTTAAGGACAAAACAGTGGTGTATACTTCACATTGCTCGACTTTATCCAAAATAAATGAGTTCAAAGTTGTTTTTGGAGGCTGAGTATTTTGTACATTTGCTTGTATATTACTTGCTAAATTTTCGCCTATGTCAGTAAAGAATTGTACAAATTCATCGCATATCTGTTGAGTATTTTTTAATACTGTTCCCGATGTTGTATTTAACTCAGTGACACACTCTTTAACTTTTGTTTTCCCAGTAATCTCATCAATAGTTGTCCAAAGCCGCTTAGGATCATTTAAGTTATTATTCAATTTATTTAGGTAATGTTTTCGTTTGGTTTGCCTTACAAGCTCTATAAATTTATTTTTATATTGGTTGTAGCAGTCGGTATTCTCTGTAGTTGGGGTTAGTTTCATTACATTATATAGTCTTTCTTTTTCTATTGCCGATGTTATTAATCCTTTGGTAATCCAGGCATTTCTGCTTTTCTCTTTGTGACTAATTATTACTTTATTGGTACTAATATCTAGTAGTTTTTTTATTTTCTCTATGAACAGTCCCGTTGCCTTGTCTATATTATTTATAGAGTATAATTGTTCCCAGGATTCTTGTTTGACATGTGATATTAGTTTTGAATTGTCGACAAAAAATTTGTAATTTTCCTGGTTGTTACTCACGGTAGGGATGTTAGAATGTTTTTCATTTGAAGATATCAGTAAAATAGTGGAGAAGTGGTCAGTAATATCGCTTTCTAGGATTATTGGTATACAAGTAATTTTGATGGTCCTGGTCATTTTTGAAAAGTTTTTAGGGGTAAAAAATTGGAGGATGGGAGCTGCTCTTGTAATTTTTCAACAAAACTAGAATCTGAAAGCTACAAAATGCCTTTTTTTAAGTTTAGATACGACCATTTCTCACCGAAATAAAACCTGTCAAAACCACTGAAAAATTTTGATTCTTTTCTTGCTTCCTTAATTTTTTTGAGTAGTGCATATTTATGTATATTGTATATGACTATTGAGCTTGCATTCAGCCTCCATTCAAATTTTCCACCCTTATATTTTTTTAGTGATCAGAATTCAAAAACTGGATGTGTATGCTTTTCGTTATTTTGTCAAGTCTCCAAACTTTGTTATCCGAACTGCCAAACTCGAGATGAAAATGGTTGTTTTTGTGCATTGATCAATATTCTGAACTCTTAACTTTAACCCTTTAGCGCCTGATAACAAGGGTTATCGCCATGAAGTTGAAAATTGTCAGGCACATTTTGAAATTGATGCAAATATATTTTGGAGACCTTTTGTAAAAAGTAGGTGATATTTGGTTTCCAGGAGGCCCTAGTGTCGAACGTTCCAGACTCCGTGCTGAGCCAGTTCCAGGAAGCGATAGATAAAGCCAATAACGGTTTATTAGATTGGCTGTTCAAACACCGCGGTATGAAGCTATTATCCGTCCTAACACTGCCATACACCGTGCCAGCCGATGTCGTGTATGCTACATTCACCAAGTGAGTACTGTTCTTGTGTTGTTTCTATGCTTTTTGTATGCTTCATCTCATCCATTCGATCAGTCGGGGACCAAAACTTACTAGCACCCATTCCTGAAACAGAACATTTTTGTTATTTAGGGTCATGTCTAAAGTTTGGTCTAACATCAAGGTGATAGGTGACGTACCTAATTCTTCATACACTGAGCAAACCGATTTCAGGCGTTGGTCACGATTATCGCCAGCATAGCAGCCGTTATGTTGGCAATTTCTTTCTGGATGATGGTCCTTCAAATCTTGTAGGATGCTTGGATGGTTCACATACACGCGGGATTTCAGAAAAGCCTATAAAAAATCACAAGGGGCCAAATCAGGAGGTCGGGCCGGCCACTCCACTTGAGATGAGGAAGTATTCCTTCAAAACAACCATCGATCCTTTTGAAGTGTGTGTCGTGGCACTGTTGTGTTGGAACCAAGTTGTCCCTTAATCAAACTCGTCTAGCCGTGGAAAAAAATTCCTGTAACTCATTTAGATCCCGCTCCGAATTCACCGTCTCAGCGACTTCTTCATTTTCTTCAAAGAACTAGGGACCAATAATCTCAGCAAAGGCTATAAATACTATTCCTACCAGAAGTTAGGTATTGTTTGTTTCTCGTATGAGTTACAACGCAATACTAGATACATTAAAAATAAATTGTTGTTCACTTTGAAAGGTTTAATATTACGTTGTATGGCGTATAAAAAAATGTACAACATATACAGGGTGTTTCAGTTTATTGTTGCATAACTTTAAGTTTCGATAGAACTTTTAAAATTAATGCATAAAGTCTATATAAACATGGGTCGAAAAATGCGTGGCTTCCGAAATACAGGTTGTTTAAATTTACTTTCTAAAATAGTTTTTTTTTTAAATATTTCGAGCAATATTTGATGTATAACAGTGAAAATTGGTATACAAGGGTTTTTTTGGTTCGACAAAACGAAGCATGGGCATAGTTTTACTGTAGCCGCTAGAGGGCGCTCTCTACTGTACTTGTAGTGTATTAAAATGACCGAAATTTTTTTCTTTGTGCAATTTTGTGCTTTTTGAATAAAAAAACTGATTCCTCGCACTTTTCAACATAAAAAAGCTCTCTTGTGAATTTTCGTTATAGTTAGCCGTTTTTGAGATATTTCGATTTTTAAGGTTCGATGCATTTTTAATTATTTATGATAAAATAACGTTAAAAAGTCAGTATCTCGATAATTTTTAGAAGTAGGCTGTGACTGCAAATATTTTTGAAATTGAAAGCAGAATAAGGTTAAACGTCAATTAGTTGACAGTTAGTTTTGTTGTCTGTTGAAACCTGAAACGTTTTTTGCAATTGTGAATGCACGAAATTTAGTTTCTTTTACCTGTTTTTTTTTGTAAGTTTTATAAAAATGCCATTTTTATTCTCCAATCAAGAGTTAGCGGATATTCATTTTGTGTATGGCTTTGTAAATGGAAACGCAGCAGAAGCAGCCAGAGAATACGCACGAAGATTTCCAAACAGACGACATCCAACTCCCTCAGTATTTGTACGAGTGCATCGCCAAATAATTGAAAATGGTTTTGGAAATCTCCAAAGGGATCAAAACATAAATGTTCGTCAGCGCAGATTTACCCGTATGATTCTGCGTGAGTTTGATAGAGATCCGATCACAAGTTTTAGGAGAGTTTCTGGTGCCTTAGGAATTTCAGCAAGCCATGTTCACCGTGTTCTTAGAAATAACCATAGACGTCCTTACCATTTGCAACCTGTGCAAGGACTACAGCCAGGGGACGGAGAACGAAGAATCACATTTTGTCAGTGGATTCTTGATAGAACTGATAATAATAGGGAGTTTAAGTAACGTTTTATGGACCGATGAGTCATGCTTCACTAGACGTGGAGTGGTAAATTTCCATAATGAACATATTTGGTCGCATGAAAATCCGCATGCAGTTCGGGAAAGAAATGTTCAGCATGAATTTAGTGTGAACGTGTGGATTGGTATCTACCGTAATCGACTATTTGGACCCTACCTGCAAGGTTAAGTGCTGCAACCTTCTTGGAATTTTTAAAGGCTGAACATGTAAATATGTGGGATGATGCTATGTTAGATTTAAGAAGATTGGCCTGGTTCCAGCTTGATGGTTGTCCAGCTCATTATTCGAGAATAGTTAGAAACTGGCTGGACGAAAATTATCCAGAAAGATGGATCGGCCGTGGAGGACCAGTCGCCTGGCCTCCACGATCCCCTGACCTAAATCCGTTAGATTTCTTTGTGTGGGGATTTCTAAAAGAAAAAGTGTACCAGACTCCCGTAACCACAAGAGATATGCTAATAGGCAGAATCAGGAATGCATGTGATGAAATAAGGCTTTATTTGAATAATGCTATACCACGTTCGATCATTCGTAGATGTGAATTGTGTATTGAAGAATTGGGTTTGCATTTCGAGCAACTACTTTAGATTTTGTATGTTTGTCCTAACTATCCAATAGCATCCAATATTCATTTAATTTGTTAAAAATAATATTGGAAAATTAAACAAATTAATATTCTGTCTTTTTGTGTTTATTTGGAGTTAGGAATTGTTGAAGTGTTTAAAAACACAATCTAAACGATCATCTTAATTACTTGTAATGCCCAAATCGAAAATGTAAAAAAAAATATTATTTTCCCATAAATAATTAAAAATGCATCGAACCTTAAAAATCGAAATATCTCAAAAACGGCTAAGTATAAGGAAAACTCATAGGAGAACTTTTTTATGCAAAAAATTGCACTAAGAAAAATTTTTCTGTCATTTTAATACACTACAGGTACAGTAGAGAGCGCCCTCTAGCGGCTACAGTAAAACTATGCCCATGCTTCGTTTTGTCGTACCAAAAAAACCCTTGTATACCAATTTTCACAGTTATACATCAAATATTGTTCGAAATATTTAAAAAAAAATATTTTAGAAAGTAAATTTAACCACCCTGTATTTCGGAAGCCACGCGTTTTTCGACCCATGTTTATATAGACTTTATGCATTATTTTTAAAAGTTCTATCGAATCTTAAAGTTATGCAAGAATAAACTGAAACACCCTGTATAAGATTGCGGTCAGAAAATATACTCTCATTTGCTTTTGCAATAAAAATATTTTGCACTGGGCAATATACGAATCCATTTTCATCGCATTGCGTAATGTGGGAAGTGGGGCGTCAGCAAATAAGTGTGCTTCTTGTGTGCTAATACCACTCAAGTGGAGGATACAGTTTGTTCCCGATATTTACACTCAACACAGTCGAAATTTGTTCCAATAACTCGTTGCTGGTACGTTTTCATTAAGGCGATTTCTGTAGCGCAACAATATTCGACATACGGGTGTCTCTTACTGAGAAAGCAATCTATGTCGAATCAAAAAATAGTACACTTCATAGAATGCCTTCATAATTCGCAGATCGACCCCATTGACCATCATCTGCATTATGGTAGGGAACCCGATAGTATTTTTTTTGTTACAGCATCGCGTACTGATATACGATAAAAACTAGTCACGTCCTACATATTTTTGGTGGCCAAACAGCAAACCTGCCGAGATTGCTGTTTTGCATCAAAATATGGAAGATTTTAACATATCAGTACACGATGTATTCAAAACTTTGCGGCCGGCTCTTGGACTATTACTGGTTTACAATTAAAAAAGCGAGGCCGTGTTGCCAAGCTGCCATAAAATATTTATAAAATGCTACATTTACACTAAGCAAAATGGTGTTCAGCTCTTTCCACGGTTTTTGGTGGTTAAGTAAAAAAGGCATACGAAATAAATAAATATATCGTCTTAAGGTCAGGCTGTCTAGATAACTCGCGACCTTGTCAAATTAACCGACTATTGATCAAGTAAGCGATTTGAGGTTAGAAAGCTTTTGAATTGCAAACTGACGTACTTCTTTTATTACCAAAATGTAATCGTATAGGGTCCTAAGGATGGATTCCACTAAGACTCGGAAATCTTCAAGCCTTTTTTTTCCACCCATAGGGTAAAATGTTAAGATCCATTCGATAAATTTTAGCATGTGAAATGCTGAGAACAAAATATTGCTAAAGTATGAGATGACAGCTTGTCATTGAAACATCACCTTATTGAATATTAAGAAATTACATATAATTTAGACAGAATTTTAAAAAATGTTTGATTTTTGAACAAAATTTTTCTACAAGTTTTACAAATATTTTCGTAAATAGGTATTTTTGATTCTGACTTATAATAATGAACCCAGGAATGCAGGATGTGCTGTTGTGTTTACATTTGGTGAGCATTTCTAGATCATTTCATTAGTGATAATTTGTTTTTGGTGTAATAAAAGATGATGCAAGCTTTCTACAAGCACTATCGCTTTTCACGATTTTATTCAATATTTCAATAGAAATCACTGATATCCAGAGAGCTTTGACAGCTTCCTTCAAATTGCATTTCGATGAGGCCTTTTCCCATTGGTTCAAGGGACCGTCAAATATTAATGTTGATGAAATCCACTCCAAAAGTTAAATAGCTATGTTTTGACAATAGCTTGTCTCGCGAAACATTTTCATCAACCAGACCGACTAAAATAATAGCGTAACTTACTTTGGGAGCGACACACACATACAATGCCTCAAGTATTTTTATATCCTGCAACTACAGCTATGTCTTTTAATGTCGGAACAGACTGTTTCTTTGTTTGCAGTGACTGCAATTTCCGCTTGATTCAAGTGTGTCCCATAAACTAACACGAAACTTCCAGGTTGCAATTAATTCCACCTTCCATTAAATCAGGCCCTAGATTAATGTACAGGAAGGCAGCCGACTTCGATTTTCACAGTTTTAGCGGGCCTATTTATGAAAAAAAGTCATGCCAATTCGAAATGTTCGGCAACGCCGTGCTGTCGACCCCTACATATGCATGCCATCAACATTTTATTAGAGAAAGAAGGTGAATAATGCATGTATTTTTGTGTGTTGTCCTTTTGTTTATACAATAAGGGTGCTATTTAAGTACGTGGTCAAAGCACCAGGTAATTCTTTGAGGAATTTTAAGATGAAGTCAACATAACATAAGTCAAGAAATGCTTTTCAAAATACAGGGTGTCAAAATTTTGTTAAAAATCGTTTTTTATTTAGGTTTGAATTGGAATTATTGCTTAAAAATAGCTTTGAGAAAATATTTGTGCGTCACTGACTTTTTTTAATTTTTTCAGAAATAAGCAGCTAAATAAACAACTTTTTTGTTTTACGAGTTTCTTTCATATCTTGCTTTTTTTGCTCAGATTATAACTGCTTTCGACAAAACTAATGAACATAAAATATTTACATAACGTTATTATTTATTGTTGCAATTTTTTGCATACTCGTATCTTGTATATCTCATGTTTCTGCCAATATTACGTTTTTTGGCTAAGTTTATCGTTCTGTTTACAATTTTGTCCATACCTCTGGATTTTTTGTGAAAGACATTTTATAATAGAACTCTATGGGATATTTGAGACCTGAGTGACTTCTGTAGACGTACTGCAGTATGATCAAACCGGAGCAACGAAAATGCTTTGTTTTCGAAAAATATTTAATCTGTCACACTGTACAATATTTTCAAAATTGTTAAACATGGACATATTTTGCTATCCAGTATTAGGGCTTTATCGAGTCTAATCGAAAAGAGTTTATTTTTGTAGTAGATATGGACCTAAGCAATTAGAAATAATATATACAGGGTGTTTCAGTTTATTGTTGCATAACTTTAAGATTCGATAGAACTTTTAAAATTAATGCATAAAGTCTATATAAACATGGGTCGAAAAATGCGTGGCTTCCGAAAAACAGGCTGTTTAAATTTACTTTCCAAAATAGTTTTTTTTAAATATTTCGAACAATATTTGATGTATAACAGTGAAAATTGGTATACAAGGGTTTTTTGGTACGACAAAACGAACCATGGGCATAGTTTTACTGTAGCCGCTAGAGGGCGCTCTCTATTGTACCTGTAGTGTATTAAAATGACCGAAAATTTTCTTAGTGCATTTTTTTGCTTTTTGAATAAAAAAACTGATTCTTCGCACGTTTCAACATAAAAAAGCTCTTTTGTGAATTTTCGTTTTCGTTTTTGAGATATTTAAGGTTCGATGCATTTTTAATTATTTATGGGAAAATAATATTTTTTTTACATTTTCGATTTGGGCATTACAAGTAATTAAGATGATCATTTAGATTGTGTTTTTAAACACAGCAATAATTCCTAACTCCAAATAAACACAAAAAACAGAATATTAATTTGTTTAATTTTCCAATATTATTTTTAACAAATTAAATTAATTATTTACAACTAAAATGCTATTGGATAGTTAGGACAAACATACAAAATCAAAAGTAGTTGCTCGAAATATAAACCCAATTGTTCAATACACAATTCACATCTACGAATGATCGAACGTGGTATAGCATTATTCAAATAAGGCCTTATTTCATCACATGCATTCCTGATTCTGTCTATTAGCATATCTCTTGTGGTTACGGGAGTCTGGTACACTTTTTCTTTTAGAAATCCCCACACAAAGAAATCTAATGGATTTAGGTGAGGAGATCGTGGAGGCCAGGCGACTGGTCCTCCACGGCCGATCCATCTTTCTGGAGAATTTTCGTCCAGCCAGTTTCTAACTATTCTCGAATAATGAGCTGGACAACCATCAAGCTGGAACCAGGCCAATCTGCTTAAATCTAACATAACATCATCCCCACATATGTTCAGCCTTTAAAAATTCCAAGAAGGTCGCAGCATTTAACCTTGCAGGCAAAAGGTAGGGTCCAAATGGTCGATTACGGTAGATACCAATCCACACGTTCACACTAAATTCATGCTGAAAATTTCTTTCCCGAACTGCATGCGGATTTTCATGCGACCAAATATGTTGATTATGAATATTTACCACTCCACGTCTAGTGAAGCATGACTCATCGGTCCATAAAACGTTACTTAAAAACTCCCTATTATTATCAGTTCTATCAAGAATCCACTGACAAAATGTGATTCTTCGTTCTCCGTCCCCTGGCTGTAGTCCTGTAGGTTGCAAATGGTAAGGACGTCTATGGTCATTTCTAAGAACTTGCTTGCTGAAATTCTCAAGGCACCAGAAACTCTCCTAACACTTGTGGTCGGATCTCTATCAAACTCACGCAGAATCATACGGGTAAATCTGCGCTGACGAACATTTATGTTTTGATCCCTTTGGAGATTTCCATAACCATTTTCAATTATTTTACAAAGCCACACACAAAATGAATATCCGCTAACTCTTGATTGGAGAATAAAAATTTCATTTTTATAAAACTTACAAAAAAAAAACAGGTAAAAGAAACTAAATTTCGTGCATTCACAATTGCAAAAAAACGTTTCAGGTTTCAACAGACAACAAAACTAACTGTCAACTAATTGACGCTTAACCTTTTTCTGCTTTCAATTTCAAAAATATTTGCAGGCACAGCCTACTTCTAAAAATTATCGAGATACTGACTTTTTAACGTTATTTTATCATAAATAATTAAAAATGCATCCAACCTTAAAAATCGAAATATCTCAAAAACGGCTAACTATAACGAAAATTCACAAGAGAGCTTTTTTATGTTGAAAAGTGAGAAGAATCAGTTTTTTATTCAAAAAGCAAAAATTGCACTAAGAAAAAATTTTCGGTCATTTTAATACACTACAGGTACAGTAGAGAGCGCCCTCTAGCGGCTACAGTAAAACTATGCCCATGGTTCGTTTTGTCGTACCAAAAAACCCTTGTATACCAATTTTCACTGTTATACATCAAATATTGTTCGAAATATTTTAAAAAAAACTATTTTAGAAAGTAAATTTAAACACCCTGTATTTCGGAAGCTTCGCATTTTTCGACCCATGTTTATATAGACTTTATGCATTAATTTTAAAAGTTCTATCGAATCTTAAAGTTATGCAACAATAAACTGAAACACCCTGTATAATATATATTTTTGTGTAATACCTTTCTTTATCAACTCATTGACTGACATCCTTAGTATGCCTTTATTGATAATCTACAATATTTTCGTATAAAACATTTTCTTGTAAAATGGTGGTTTACATATAATTTGACCGAAAAACTGTTTTTGTATACTCTGACCGCCATTTCTGGAACAATCGCATTGATTTAACCGTATTAATTCTGACATCTTAACAGAATCAATATGTGTGTCAAGGAGCGAAAATATCGTTTCAAATTACATATTCGGCTCTTTTCACTATGACTGCTTCTGTTGTACATATTGTCTTATGCCATTTGTTAATCTGTGCTGTTTTATCGTTTTGTGAAAATTTCCTACATTGTTGTACAGTCAAATGGAAAATAAAATTGAAGCTGAATGAATTCATTCATTGCCCCCTTTGATCCCTCAAAAAAAAAACTCTCATTTAGTGTTACAAAAAGTATAAGTTTAATGAAGCACCATTCATTACACCATTCAAGTAATCAACGATCATTCCATTTACAGTTCAGTTACATTGTATATAAATACAATCTGCATTTTGTTTTAAAAAATTGTAGTTGGTATAACGAATAAATACTCGTATATGCGCGCATTCATCATTGAATGTAGGCAAATGAAATGGCCTTGTAAGATAATTACATTTTAATAACAAGTTTATTACGCATAATGTATGTACACTCATTTTGTTTTTCATTTGTATTACGTTTATTCTGCTTGCGGTCGATCGTTGACTTTTACTCATGTGATTGTTATGATAACATCTCATTCACCTGTGGATATTGAGTTTAAAAACAGTATATTTTTGTTTTTTCCATCTCGCATTATTCTCACTCACGAATCCTGAAATCGGGATTTATGTACCTGGTGTTTTTTGAATAACTGTAAGATCTTGCAAAAGCTTATTTATCATATTGTTGTCTTAGAAACAGGTTAAAATATGCTAGCTCTGCATATCCCACTTTAGTTTGTAAATAAACCTGATCTGAATTTTAAGTCGCAGGTCTTGCCATTATGCTGTAAAATGCAACACCGTCTAGGAGTGCTGTAGATTTGAGCATACTTTTACAAGTTTTAGGACTACTGATAGTATACTATATTTACTAAATTGAGGTACACTGAGCGTTTTAAATTTAGAGAATGTATGTTTCTTCTAGGTATAAGCTTTTAAAATAAATAAGATGGGTGGAAGTCACTATTAATTTATGTACAAAAAGGTTTAGTGTCATTTTATAGTTTTTTCCGACTAATTTCATGCAATTTTGCTGATATCTGATCATATTTTCTTAGACCATAAACAAATCGATAGCAGAATTTTGCACTTTCTGTTGACGTATCTTCGTCACGCTGCCCAGGCAGCTGTAATGATTCGTATTTGTTTTTTTTTGACATTAGTACTAAGACCGTGATCCATGACTAATTTAAAAAATGATTGGAGAAGGGGAACTTTTTGAAAAACACTGTATCCCAATATTGAATTTCTTGACAAATTCTTGTAATATTCCATTCCACATAGAATCTAAATTAGCCTTTTTATTTCATTGCAGATTCATGGTAGCTGCGCCACAACTAGGAAACGGAGCATGGGAAGTCAGCAAATTCTTCATGGACAAATTGTCATATCTGCTCAGCAAAGTCAACAGTAAACGGCAACAGATCAGTGCCAAGATCACGTGCCAGTTAGCCATTACGGAGTATGGAAGAAGTAAGTCAAACGTTCAGTCTTATATGAAAGATAATAAGTTTCAACTCGGTACCTTCCGAATTTTATACTGCCCCTTGGTAAGATCTAATAAAGAATAGGCCGCAGTAGTATGGTTTCCTCATTATCAGTCTTAGAAAGATGATTTAGGGCGTGTCCAGCATACATTTTTACGTCTTGCTGCATTATTATTTTGTATATATATTATCCAACGGTTTCCCCATTTACAGGATAATATAAAAATTATTTTATGCTATTATACGATGATAAAACAATATAATGTAATAACTGAAGGAATAACTATAATATATATATATATATACCGAGTGTCCAATAAGTAGCTCCTGAAGATGACACCATAGTTTGTCGAAAGCTCGAGGTTACCGTCAAAAGAGGTCACTGCGCTTTAAATTTTGCTAATTCCCAATAAACAATTTATTGTATTTTTTGCCAAACTCGTCGTTGGCAGTGGCAATAATTACTGCTCGTATATACAGGGTGTCCAATAAGTACCACGACAAACCTAAGAAGAAGGTAGGCTTTGGACTGGCCTCCCAACTAACAAATACTTACCTATATAAAAGTGTCACCGTTTTTGAGATATTGAATTTTTTCTTAAATTTCAAAGAAACGAACCTTTTCATCTGTGGTCTTTAGCTGCATGTACAAATAAGGTTATACTTTGTTCAATTTTTCTATAAAATACTTCTAGATTGTTGCTTTATCTAGAAGTATTCAACGTAGTTAAAGGATATTAAGGAACCATGACAAAATAAGGACTGTTTTGGGATTTATAACATAGACTAGAGACTTAAATAACATATTAGTCTTAGCTCTGGGTAGCTTAAATGCCGCATTACGCCGAGATGAATATGGAGGCACAGCAGCAACTTGCCCCAGAACACCAGAACAACCAACATATCCATGCAGCAATTTAAATAAAAACAACGGCGCCGTAAAGTGTCGTCTATGCTCCAAACTAAATATTTCAAATCTACTACATAGCTCCTAATTATTTATTTCCCTTTTGGGATAAATGCTGTCAACCTTAAAGTTGAGAAATGTTCGCTGAACTCGTTCAATACAACTTTTATACACCTCATAATATCGATTCCATATAATGCTGGCATATTCAAGTTTCGATCTAGAGTAAGTAAAATATTTTAATAGTGCTGATATTGTCATAACTTCTACAATTCCTTATCAAAAACCCATATGCTCTTAATGCTTGAGATACACTTTTCTCAATATGTTCAGAAAAAGACAACTTACAATCGAAAATAATACTTAACTTCCTAACCTTCTGAAGTCACCTGATTCACGAGCCCGTTGTACTACATTAACAAAGGCACGAGGGGTTGGTTGCACTCGATTGGGAAACCGATCCGCATAAACATGTGCCATTTTTTATTTCGTTTGAGCCACGCAACAGACACCACTATTCACACGCGTTACCGACTGACACTGACAGTATGTATACAACTGAATAAAATAATTATAAAAACATCCTTCCAAATTCTTTCGCTTTTTTGTTTCCGATGCGATGAACCGATAAGGCGGATTATATCCGTTGTTGCCAAACACGAGCACATGATATTATTATTGAGACAGGGCGGTACTCAAACTTCCAAAGGGCTATAACTTTGTTACTTTAATTTTACCAGAAAAATGGTAAAGGAAAAAAACATTTCTTTTGATCAGATCTACTCACTGTTAAAATAAATGACTCAACTTCGAAGTATTTAAAATTTACGAATTCTCTCTTGTGAAACTCTCTACCTTACGCTTATCTACATTACACATATCGTTCCACCAGTTCTGAATTGGGTCAATCTGGATCTGAAGTTCCAAGCAATCAGAGACGGTAGATATTTTGCTATGTAATTTTAAATAATCAACAAACCAAGTTTTTCTACCATACAATAAATAATTTATAAAATTAGGAGAAGTAACGGTCCCAAGTTTGATCCCTGAGGAACTCCAGATATAGCTGTTACTCAATTTCCGAATAAATGCGGCTGTACAAAATTATCTCAAAGATCTTTGCAAACATAAAAAGAATTGACACAGGCCTATAATTAGTAATAATATTTTTGTCATCACAGGACATACCTTCGTTTTTTTTCAGATATTCAGAAATGTATTGGTTTTTGAGCATAAGTTGTATAAAAAGATAGGAGTAACTATCGTTGAGGCAGTAACCTTGATTAAACATGATGGTATATTGTCCTGACCAGATGTCATTTTGTTCATCAGTTTCTTAATAGCTGACACAGAAACTCATGATATTTTTTCATCAGCATCATACTAAGAATTCGGAGAACTCATCCGAGAGGCGATGTACATATTGAATAAAAAATATGCATTGATTAGTCAATTCTATATCTTCCCTTATTATATTTTTTGTTAGTAGGTACGAGATAAAAAAATAGGAAATTACATAAGTGTTGCTTGCTTTATCTTTAAACAGAAATTTTATGAAGTTCCATAAAAGAATGCTTGACACTGATGACCAGGTCTTAGATAGTTCTCATAGTCTCATTTGTCAACGTTTCTAAATTGAGGCAAACTTCGTTCCACAATTATTAAATTTTTATTGTGAAACTTTTTACAAATTCTCTAAGAGCTCCACCATGAAAGAGACATAACTAGAAACTCCTGTACTTTCTTTCCTACTGTCTAATTTGTACTAAAATCACAAAACGAATACGAATACGAATTTATCGTGTGACGAATAAAGGCCATTTATTATTATTATTATTATTATTATAAAATGCTCAACCACTATGCTTTTTATTAATTACACATAAATATTCTGCTGAGCAAGCAAAATCTGTAAATATAATTCATTCAACATTCCAAGATTCAAGCAACTTCCAAGTTTAGACTTGTAATATAGAGTAAAATAAATGAATTCAGAATTTAGAAGCGTAATTTTCGTCAGACAATAAGATCCTGCATATTGTGTTTAAAAAGATGCGTCATTATGCTCTTTTAACTTCCGACTAAAGAATCGTTTTTGTTCACAGATAAATACGACGTCGAGGCGTGCCAGGCTTTGAGCAGCGAAAATAAGATGAACTTGAACTTTACACTTAATCTGGATGATAGGTGAGTAATACAGTTGTTATCCGCAGCTACAAAGTTCATCCGAGACGGACATAGATGTTCAGTTAACGTTATACAGGGTGGACACTTTTTTCTGCAGTTTTTTATGGCATCCTGAACATTTTGACTTCCCATGCCTACTTGCGGGGAAATGTAATCGCGAATATTTTCGGTATTGCGTTGTTTTGGATATTATATGACATGTGCATGACGAAAAAACGTTTTTGTTTGCCTGTGTGTCGGTCTATAACCGCTCGGATTTTGATGAAATTTTTACACTGTGTTACTACTATGCCATGGACGAAACATTTTTGAAAAAAAATCTACCGAACTTCGTTTTTTTGACGTTTCAAATGATCCTGATCATTTTCGGAATTGTTTTTTCGGGCCTAAAAACTGTGGGTTACTGGCTGCAGCGGTGGGGAGGGTTTATCTCAATTCTTTGACGTGTGTTTATGTATACGTTTACAACCCCAACCTGTCGTACAGTCGGGTGTCGATACTTGTGACGTGGTCCCCCGATGGACAAGCGTCGTCGTCGGTGGTTGTACGTCACAAACGGAATTCGCTTCTTCAACCGGCGAGCGACAGAAAAGCCCGTTTTTTCATTCGCTGCTCAACTCTCAAGTTTGGCAAATATAACTGTAAGTTAACTAGTAGTTGTCCGTATATTCGCTTTTCAATATCTGGTTAACTAACAGGTCACGGTTTATCTGGCAACGCTGCCCCTACGTCTGAAACATCGTGTTTTGTGGATTTTGTGACGCTCGATGTTTGTGTGTCATGTCATCCGCGAAAACTCATGTCAGTGTCAAGCAAAAAAAGGTTAGAAATTGCGGTGTACCCACAACTTTCTAGTTAACCAGTAGATGTTCTTCTGGTTAAAGTTAACTGCCGTTTTGGGACAAACCTGACATTGAAAAACACATTTTAAGAGCTTAATCCTGGTTAGCTATAAAATCACAGTTAATATTGCGTATCAAATAGACCGAGAAAGAAATCTTAAGACGTCACGGCAAACATGTTTCTAATATAGAAAATATGTTGATATCATAAATCTGGATAAAAATTTTTGATTGTCGCGAGCTGTAAACAATAAAATGATAAGAAATGTATTTCAAAACCGCTGTTTCTGTTTATTGCACTGAATATAATGCGACTTATCATTATTATTTATTGATAGTTTCAGATGTTTTAAAAGATATTCCGTTGAATTGATACGTACAACAGCTGGTGGTAGCTGTATGTTCTGACACGAGATGGTTTTGTTCATTGTTTACGTATGGAAGAATTTCGGACATATTGTACGAGGGTAATCTCAAAAATAAGGTTCCCAAGGCTGTACCTCAGCCGCTCGTGATTCTAGGCGAAATCTGGCAACGCCCCGTCGTGTTTGTCGGATCCCCCCCAACTGGCAAAGTAGTGGTATAAGCTTTTGGTAAAAGAACCGTTCAGCCATAAAAGCTCTCTATTGTTGTTGCCTGAACACCAAAATGCTGGCTTAATGTTGTGTGGAATACAAATTTGCTTTCTGCAACATATTTGCTCTAAAATGAGGTGTTTAAGATATTCTCTTAGCATAGTTATACAACACCTTATAGGTCAAGTTTTTAACTGTTGCATAAACGTTTATACAACTATTTTATACGGCATATTTGCAAGTTAGTCAAAATGTTTGTGTTGTGGCATCCATGGTAACGTTTATAAAACAAACCCGAGCCTTGTTGTTTTGCTGTGCAATTTACTACCTTAGCCAACAAATTACTACCAACGGTAGCACTTATACAACTGTTCTTTAGTAACTGTTAAAGGTTATACATATTATGCTAAATATGTTGGTAAACAACTTCACCATAACCTAACTTTCTGCTGTTATATTTTTGTTAAAATGCCATAACCAATGTTTTAAGACAAACAACGCATGCATATGAATGTGAAGTATACACCACTGTTATGTCCTTAAAAAATCGGAAAAGTCCTGGGTTCGATGGTATTAAAAGCGAGCATTTGAAAATTATAGCCGAGGACATAACAGAACCACTCACTTACCTAATCAACAAATGCTTTGAATCTGGCATATATCCCTCAATTTTAAAAAAAGGTAATATAATACCGATACATAAATCAGGAACAAAAACAGATGTTAACAACTATAGACCAATATCAATAATATCCAGTGTAGCAAAGGTTTTTGAAAAAGTTTTATCTACTAGAATGATTCGATACCTCACAAAATTCAAAATTTTAAGTGAAAATCAATATGGATTTACAGAAGGGAAGGCTACATCGGACGCAATAACTAAAATTGTAAATCAAATACATCAAAATATTGATAACATAATCCCTTCAATCTGCATTTTTGTTGATTTAAAGAAAGCTTTCGACACAGTTAATCACAAATTATTATTAGAAGCATTGGAGAGAATTGGTTTCAGAGGAAACGCGTACTCACTGATCGAAAGTTATTTGTCAAATCGCCCACAATCTGTGCAGATATCAGGATCATTTAGTAAAGAAATGTATATTAAGTGTGGTGTCCCACAAGGAACTGTCTTAGGTCCGCTGTTATTCAATATATATTTAAATGATATTTTCCAAATTAATTGTGTTGGCAAAATAACTAGTTTTGCAGATTATACTGCAATATTATATGAAGGCACTGACTGGTCTGATCTGAAAAATGTAATTGAAAATGATTTTATCAAAATTATTCGGTGGTTTAACAATAGAAAATTAAGCATTAACTACTCTAAAACACAGTTTTTACCATTTGGATCTTATTTATTTATTTATTTATTTATTTACAAATTTACGGGATAAACCCATTCGGTTACAGGTTGTAAAAGTACAATCTTAACCTAATAAAATTCACACACATCATAAATAAAGTATCTAACATATGAACATAAAGTTTGACTATTTACTAAATTAAAATATTAAAACGTGCATAAAAAAGTTACAAACAAATACTAAAAAAAAAAAAACTGAACAACTAAACAACACAGCAAACATCACCAGCAATTAAGACATTTTAAAACTTTAGCTAAGATTTCTATCTTTAAGGAACTTTTTGAGAGAGCATAGTGAAGTATTAAAAAGGTCTATATCACAGTCATTACAATTTCTCATTATCCTATCCATGCTACTATTCGAGCCATACAAAGTTCTATGCCGACAAGGTTCAAAGGATCTTCGTTCTCTTAAATGCCTAGGAGAAACATAAAAATTTAGCTTTAGAAGCAGGTCTGGGCAGTGGTAAACACTATGAATTAATTTATAAGCAAAAACAATATCTGCTGAATCTCTCCTGGCTCTTAGGGATCCAATCCTTAACTCCTTTTCAAGAGCATTATAGTCTAAATTCTCAATAGAAATGTGTTTTTTGTAAGCTATATATCGTAGAAATTTTCTCTGAACCCCGTCAAGCATGTCCTGATAAGTTACATAATATGGAGACCACACGCTGCTGCAATTTTCTAGATGAGATCGCACCAGTGAAGTATAGAGAGTTACTATAGCTCCAATGTTAGTAAATTCAGATGTATTTCTTTTTATGAAGCCCAACATTTTTAAAGCTTTATTTCTTATAACCTCTATGTTCTGATAAAATGTTACTTTGCTATCAAATATAACACCCAAGTCTTTAACAACATTCACATTTTGAAGTTGGTTATTATTTATGTGATAACTGCTGACTATATTATTGTTAGACTTTGAAAATTGAATGTATTTACATTTGTCTGTGTTAAGGATCATTCTATTTTCTTCACTCCATTTAACAAATTGATCAAGGTCACTCTGAATCTTTAATGTTGAGTTATTATCAGAAAGATGTAAATAGATCTTGACGTCGTCAGCATAGATAAGAAAAGAACAGAATTTAAAACATTGGGCTATGTCATTGACAAAAATTATAAATAAAATGGGTGCCAGGTGCGCACCTTGTGGTACACCAGACAAGACAGCAATTGGATTTGAGAGACAGTTTTTAATTTTTACAAATTGCTCTCTTTCAGAAAGATAAGATCTTAACCAGTTCAATAAAATTCCATGCAATCCGTAACAAGAGAGCTTTTCAATGAGAATATCTATATTCAACTTGTCGAATGCTTTCCCAAAATCTGTATAAATTGAGTCAACAGATTGCCCATTTTCCAATGCCTCAACTATATGTGAATGATAAACTAAAAGGTTAGAAGTTACAGATTTTCCTTCACAGAAACCATGTTGCTGTGCAATTATAACATTTTTAAATTTTTCCTTCAAAAAATCTGCTACAAATGATTCAAAAACCTTTGGAATTAATATTAATTATATGCTAGACATCTGCCAAATTACACAAATTTCTCCTTCAATATTAATGATCAAAAAATGCAAATTAATAGAGTGCCCAACATAAAATACCTTGGAGTGGTCTTGGATCCTCACTTACGATGGGACATCCATGTCAATTATATTTTAAAGAAAGTTAGATTTGTATCCTACAAAATTAAATACCTTGGGAATATATTGAGAGAAAAATATCTTCGAACATTATACCATGCACTGATTGAACCTCATCTCACATATGGTATATTAGCATGGGGAGCTGCATGTTCCTCACATATCTATAATTTAGATGTTTTTCAAAAAAGTATTCTAAAAATGATATTTAAAAAACCGAAACTTTATCCCACCGAAAAATTATACGCATATGTTCGAATGTATGATATAAGACAGCTTTATTTCTTACACAGTATCACTCACTACCATAAATGTGTAAACACCGACCAAAAAATTAAACATAATCATTATACCAGGTACAAAATTCGTGGCACAGTAGTTCCTCAACCGCATAAATCTATAATGCAGCGATCATATCTCTATTTAGCGCCTAAATTTTATGAAATTATACCTAAAGACTTAAAAGATTTACGTTTCGGAAATTGTTTCAAAAGAAATTTAAAAAAGTGGCTACATTCTATATCTAGGACTGAAATTCATAAACTCATAAATACGAACATCAACTAAATACATAATCTACTGTAGCTAATTTTTGTCCTTTTTGTCATTTGCATTCTACAGTTTCAACTTAAATTTATTGGTCCATGTACAGGCGATGCCTTCTATTGGGCCTGTTTTGATTTTATATTTATTTACTCATATTTTTTGTTATCTTTGTACATTGAGTGAATAAATATTATTATTATTATTATATTGGTTCAAAAGGTTTTATCAACTGTTCAAACAGAAGATATAGATCTGGTACAAGTTCTGGGTAAATCATTCGACTCTGTCGGTATTTCATTTCAGACATTTGTCAAATTGTTGTATAACACCTGCAGGCAACACCAAAATATTCTAATAACCTAAAGAACAACATGATTGTACACAACCACCCGCCATATTGGGCAAACATTTATTCTTCTATTTAATATTAAATAATTATGTTTCAGTTCGAAATTACAGATATAAAGTGATAAACATTAGTGTAATTGTGTCTAAATATAGGATTTGTGGAAGATTTAACGCAGATAAGTTCAGTTTTCCATCTTAAAAATCTAGACATACTTTTGATCATTGTCAAAATATGAATCAAATACGAAGCCCTTAGAAATTGGGTAACTAATTTGTACGATAATCACAATAAAATTTGCTGCGCAAGTAATTCAATAGCCCTATATCAAAGTGTAGAAGTTTATCATATACCTGTGTATGAAATTCACAATGGTCGAATATGACTGTAATGTGTTAGTTATATATTCTTCACTTCGTCTATACAATACATAAGAAATAGTTTAGTTGCAATAAAGTAGAATCACGTAACAGAATAGTTGTATAGTTGACAAAAACTGAATCTTGCACTGACGCAAGTGTTCTATAGCGGCTGCAAGAGGTTTACACTTCTGTTGTATAACTGTTACCTGCAGCCCTTATACAAGTGTGTGTGTGTTAGTTATATATTATTCACTTCGTCTATACAATACATACGAAATAGTTTGGTGGCAATAAAGTAGAATCACGTAACAGAATAGTTGTATAGTTGACAAAAACTGAATCTTGCACTGACGCAAGTGTTCTCTAGCGGCTGCAAGAGGTTTACACTTCTGTTGTATAACTGTTACCTGCAGCCCTTATACAACCTCTTAAATGTCCTATTAGGTGTGCCCATTCCGCTTGTATAGCTGTTCTAAGAGGGTTTTGCCAATATTCTTACAGTATACAATGCTGTTTAAGGAATACTGTATAATCATTCTTGCAACTCTAATAGGAGTGATAATTGTTGGTTGGGCCGCCACCGACCCCAACAAGAAGCGCCTATTTCCGATGCTCATCGCCGTCACCGCCAAGTGCGAAATTCGTGCGGTCATTCGATTTTTGCAAGCAAAAATGTTACCACCGATAGAAATTCATCGCCACTTGAACGAAGTACATGGTAAACGTGAATAAACATTCAACATGTTCTCAAATGGTAAATAGAATTATCTGACGGCTGCACGAACATCCACTATGAACAGTGAAGTAGGAGACGAGGAACTTGTGGCGATGATTGAGTAAATCTTGCTCGAAGATCGACGAATCACGATGCGGGAACAAGCGGTTGAAATTCCCGAGGCTTCTATAAAAGCTGAGGTGCGCAATCCAAAATCATCGTAGGGGAAACTCGCCAAAGCGTAAGATTGCACCACAATAATGCGCATCTTCATGTCTTACAATAAACGAAGGACTTGATCAAGAGATTTGGCTGGAAAATCATTGCACATCCCCTTACAGTCCTTATATAGGTATTGCAAGGAGCAGTTACTAAGTTTCCAAACGGGGTGTTGACGGACTTGAGGCGGAAGTGCAAAAGTGGATTTCACGTCTAAAAAAAAAAACGAGTAGAAAAAATGGCGACTATGTTAAAATAAAAAATTCATTGTGTCTGAAAAAAATGTGGGATCCTTATTTTTGAATCAATCCTAGCAATAGAAATTCGAGTTAGATATAGGATGGAGTAGAATATACAGGGTGTCCCAGAAGTCGACGTCAAGCCGAAACTGGGTGATAGGCAAAGTCATAACAATTTTATATATGTGTTTTGAAAATGATAGGTCGTTGAAAAAAATATAGAAATTTCACACCCTACGGCAGTCTGTCAACTCCTGTTACTACAAATATTAACTTTTTTGGATTTTATTTTTACAATGTAATGATGAATAATGCATCTTCAAACTGATGTCTCAACCTTACTGCCAACTTTTCTCGTTCAGGAAAAATTGCCACTTATTTCCAAAGTAAAACTTTGCTCAACTTTAACTGGCTGTACTGGAAAAAAATGTACTACGAGAGTTTGGCAAGTAACCTTAAAAGTTGGCGCATTTAATAAGGATTCCAAAATGGTATAACACTCAAAAGATTACTCGTTAACTTATGCACAATTTTTATTTGAAGAAAAACTGATGAAAATTTTTCAAAATTTCCTAATTAAACAGCGATTATGAAAACACACAAGGACCCTTAAGGATTACTGTTTGCACAACAGTGGGCGTCAAAATGCTGCTGATGATGATTTACCTTTCCAGCAAATACTCAAACTGTTTTCCTTCAGCCGCAATACACGCTCGACATCTTCTTAAAGAAGATCGGGTTATTAAACGAGCGAATCCACGGTTATTAACAAACTCAGCTGCTTCCAATAGTCTTTGCCGTAGCTCAGCTACATTTTGAATCGGCTTGAAATACTCTTTTTCTTTTACAGTTCCCCAGTAAAAAAAATCTAACGGATACAAATCTGGTGACCGGGCTGGCCACGGTATTGTACCAGACCGCCCTATCCATCTGCATGGAAAGTTTTGATCGAGATACTCTCTCACTGAGAGTGCATAGTGCGCTGGGCAGCCATCATGCTGAAACCACATGTCCCTGTAAATACTCAGTGGCACGTCCTCCAATAAATTTTCTAAATGATTTTGCAAAAAACCTAAATAAACCTCGGCAGTCAAAGTCTCTGGGAACTCAAACGGACCGATTATTTTACCATTTAAAATTCCTGTCCAATGGTTTATCTTGAAGAGATATTGAGACTTATCTTCTCTCATCAAATGTGGGTTTGCTACGTGCCACTCGTGTAAGTTATGCAGGTTCATGTACCCATCTTTCTTAAATTTGGTCTCAACTGACCATAACATTTTTTCAAAGAACCGTGGATCTTCCCTGTGTCTTTCTAACATTGTGCGACAAAAAGCAACTCGGGGCTCATAATCCCGGGGCAGAAGAGCTTGAACACGCTGTACGTGGTATGGATGGAGCACGTTTTTTTGCAAGATTCTATGGGCTGTACTTCTGGGCACACCTGTTTTTAGTTCTATTGCACGCACTGAAGTACTCGGGTCTTCTTCGACAGCTCCTAGCACCACGTCTTCGTAAGGAAGGAAAGATCTTCCCTCACCGTGTGATTGGTTTGGTAGTTGGCCCTCTGAGAACAGTAAGCGGTGCACATTTGTGAACACTCGATGATCTGGATGACGAGCTGCATTCGGGTACCTCTCACAGTAAAGTCTCGCTGCAGCACTAGCGTTGAATCTGCATTCCCCATAAATGAGGTGCATGTTAGCATATTATTGTACGGTGTTCACGAACATAGCGGCACTGCACAATCACACTATCAAAGATAGTCTAAGGAAAGCAAATGTTGTTTTGAAGAGCAATTAAACAGTCCAAATCCAAATCACAAGCGATCAACAGTCCTGTTCACGAATCCAAAATTAGTAACAGCACGAAATCAACAAGCACGAACATGTAAAGATGCGCAGTAAACGAAGCAGTACTGATCGGTATCAAAGAGTGCAATAGCAAGTAAGTGATGTGCTTCATCCATACCACATACAGCGTGTTCAACCTCTCCTGCCCCGGGATTATGAGCCCCGAGTTGCTTTTTGTCGCACAATGTTAGAAAGACACAGGAAAGATCCACAGTTCTTTGAAAAAATTTTATGGTCGGATAAGACCACATTTAAGAAAGATGGGTACATGAACCTGCACAACTTACACGAGTGGCACGTAGCAAACCCACATTTGATGAGAGAAGATAAATCTCAATATCGCTTCAAGATAAACCATTGAACATGAATTTTAAATGGTAAAATAATCGGTCCGTTTGAGTTCCCAGAGACTTTGACTGCTGAAGTTTATTGGGATTTTTTGAAAAATCATCTACAAAATTTGTTGGTGGACGTGCCACTGAGTATTTACAGGGACATGTGGTTTCAGCATGATGGCTGCCCAGCGCACTATGCACTCTCAGTGAGAGAGTATCTCGATCAAAACTTTCCAGGCAGATGGATAGAGCGGTCTGGTACAATACCGTGGCCAGCCCGGTCACCAGATTTGAATCCGTTAGATTTTTTTTACTGGGGAACTGTAAAAGAAAAAGTGTATTTCAAGCCGATTCAAAATGTAGCTGAGCTACGGCAAAGACTGAGCAGCTGAGTTTGTTAATAACCGTGGATTCGCTCGTTTAATAACTCGATCTTTTTTAAGAAGATGTCGAGCGTGTATTGCGGCTGAAGGAAAACAGTTTGAGAATTTGCTGTAAAAACAAAAAAATCGTTTCTTTTTTATTTTTCCAACTAAATCGTGATCTTTTGCAACACTGAACAGCACACCAACTATTCGTACTAAAAAATTGTCGGATCTACAGGTTTAAATCTCAGTAACCCCCAATGTTGCTTGCATATTTCGATTTCAAATTTTTCAATGATTGAATTGCCTTTGTGAAGGAGCGCGTGTCGATTTGATTTTTTATCCACTTTAACCTTCAGATCTTTTTTTTTCAGTGAGCTGGAGATGAACGACGGACAGTCTCGCAAGTTCAAAACCAAAGAAATCCTCTGTAAACCAAGCGTTACCATAAACCGAAGTGATACAATGGATAACGATACTTTCGACCATATTCTCAAAGTTACCTCTCAACACGATACGATCATGGCTTACTATTATTTGGATGAAAATAATAAGGTACGAAAATGTGTATAATTTAAATATTTTTGGTTTGCTATTTCTTTTCAACCTCAAAAAAGCATGTATATCTATAAATCTTGACCCAACACAAAAAAAGGCATCAAGTCAAGCACTTATACAATTATTACATTAATGGACCACAGTATATAGACAAATATTTACGTAAATACCTTTAGAAAACGAATTCATACTTCATTGCTCCATAAACAAATGCGTTATTAGTAGAAAAACTAAATTCCTTGTTCTTACATTATCTGCAATGAACACAATACAAGTTTGAGTATAAGCACTTTTTTATGAGGGACAAAAATATGTAGACCAATTCTTTTCAACATTAGTTTAGTACAGTTTCGTGTCAGAAGAGGATTAGTTTGCGTTCATCAAGTATTGTGGAATAAATTCAGTGATTTTGAGACCATGCCGCGTGGTCCAAAAATGTCTTTCGATGTAAAAAATAAGATCATTGAGTTATACAAAGATGGTCAACGTCAAGTCGACATTGGCAAAAATTTGAAGCTGAAGCGTAAAGCAGTTTGGGCAATTTTGAACAAATATAAACAAAAAGGTATCTTGGAAACCTCAAAGAGAAGTGGTCGGCCTAGAAAACTAAATGCTAGATCAGTTATCGAATCCAAGTTCAATATGTTTGGATCAGAGGGTGTTCATTACGTTAGACGTCCTAATGGACAAAGATTGAACCCCAAGTAAACTTTGGCCCACTGTCAAACATGGAGGCGGGTCTGCTATGGTTTGGATGTGCTTTTCGGGGTTTGGGATGAGACCTTTACATAGAATAGATGGCATTATGGATAAGTTTGTATACACAGATGTACTAAAGCATGTCATGTTACCCCATATGGAAGACAATATGCCCTTAATATCGATCTTCCAACAAGATAATGTCCCGAAGCACTCTTCAAATCTCGCAAAGAAATTCTTTCTGGATGAAAAAATACCAGTTCTCGAATGGCCTTCACAGTCTCCCGATATAAACCTCATTGAAAATCTATGAGAATACTTAGATGAGCAAATACGAGATAAAAATTATTCAAACCAGGATGAACTTTTTGCTGCTTTAGAGCAAAAGTGGAGACATATTGATGAATCTTATATCAAGAAACTTCTACAATCTACGCCGAGACGATGCCAGGCGGTGATTGATATTAATGGTTATGCTACAAAATATTAACACAGACATGGTTGGTTTTCTATAATTCAATGAACTTTGCTTCTCTTTTCTATATGTTTCGCTGTGTCCTTAATAGTTCCAGTTTTTTTCAATTAATTTTTTATGGTCTAATGAATTTATTTATGTATAAGCGAGTATTATGCTATAACGAATCATGTATACAGGTTGGTGTATTAATAAAACAAGTTAAAATAGAAATACAGCACAATATTAATTTGTCTATATACTTTTGTCCATTACTACATATATATGTATATAACCTTTTGGTTCTGGAAGGCAATATGAAATGGTTAGAGAGGGTCATTTTCGATTTTTTGTTGCTATTACAATACTTCCTCCTAACTGAGAGTTGGAGAAGAGCCATAGACTCAGAAGAAGTTGTCATAGCAGTATTTTTGGATTTGAAGAGGGCATTTGAAACGATTGATAGAGATATTTTGTTAGGTAAATTGAAGGCATATGGTATAACAGGAAGTGTTTTAGATTGGTTTAGAAATTATTTGTCTAAAAGGATGCAAGTTACAAAAGTTAATGACACTATTTCATCAAAAATTGAAAATACGTTGGGTGTTCCACAGGGCAGTATCCTGGGACCACTTCTTTTTATTTTATACATAAATGATTTACCTGCCATAGTCAAAAAATGCAAAATTCAAATTTTCGCCGATGACACTATGATTTATATAAGTACTAAAAATATTCAGTCTGGTATCTCTTATATGAATGAAGACTTGAAGCTTGTCTCAAAATGGTTAGCATCTAACAGACTAAAATTAAATACAAGTAAAACGAAAGCCTTGTTAATCGGAAAAAAACAATGTACAAATGTTCAACTGAATATTGATGGTGAAGATATTGAATTCGTAGAAAATTTTAAATACCTGGGAGTTTTTGTTGACTCTCGATTAATTTTTGATATTCATTATGAAAAAGTTATAAATAAGATTAGTAGTAAAGTGGGATATTTATCGAGAGTTTCTGGATGTCTGAGTTCATATAGCAGAAAAATTATCTATAATACTATCATTCTTCCAAATTTCTTGTACTGTTCGACTATTCTATATTTAGCAAATAATTCCATTTTTGAAAGACTGCAAATTTTACAAAATAAGTGCATGAGAATATTACTAAATAAAGATAAATATACTCCAATTAGGCAAATGCTTAGCACATTAAAATGGCTCAATGTAAAAAATTTTATCAAATATCTTGTAATGATATGCATTTATAAAGTAAAAAATAATATATTTCCATCAAGTCTAACTAATTTAACATCATCAAATGTCGATCATCATTTACATAATACCAGAAATAAAGATGACTTCCATTTAATGACCAAAAAGTATAACATATGCTACAAATCTGTATTCCATCAAGGGTTGATTGAATATAATAAATTATACTCGGAGATAAAAGACCAGAAAACTTTGACAAAATGTAAAGTAAAATTGAGAAATCACTTTTTAAATCTACAATTATAGGTTGCCCAGCATTTACATCATACACCATATGGCTTGAATTTACTAGTTCTAAGTTGTTTACAATTGTTCTGTTTATGTAGCCAAATGTGCTAAATAAATCTTTCTACTACTACTACTACTAGTAGCATAGGAGGTAAAACTATGATACAAATGCAATATATTGACGTTTTATATGTTTTTGCAGGTTAAAGTTACCGAAATATTCGACGTGACTGATAGCGATTCGCCCATAGTTCAAACATCTCATGAACGTCTCATAAACAACAATTTGGAATTCGACGATGAATTGAATGGATCTGGTTGGCCACAACATCAAACGATAGACGAACGTAAGTGCATATATTTTTGTAAACCTTATTTCACGATTTTTTTTTTTTGGCACTAGGACTATGTCCCATTAACCAGACCCTTTTTTACAATTTACACTTCTCTATTATTTCACGAATATTATTCACGTTTTGACGTCTACTGAACTTGAAAGTGTGCTGTTTTGAAGTTCTCAAACATTTTCCTCCATTGCAGATATGTCCCAGAACGACCTGGAGGACATATTCGATTCCTGTACTCTGCTTTCCGATCCGGAAAGCGAGTGGACAGGCTACAAAGTGGAAGAACCAGAGGACGATCAAGAAGAAACCAGGCTTGATCATCGACCCGAGTCGGAGAGGTCATTCGGTGAAAATGAGGAAAGTTGGTCGAAGAAGCAAAATATTTCAAGTCTTACATACGAGGAAATGGATACGTAGTCTGATTTATTGAAAATATTAGGTCGATTTTAATTTTTTTTTAAAAATGCTTATGGCGCCTTTGCTGGTTGTGAAGTTTTGAGGAAATCTGGATAGAATTTCACGTGATGCGGTATCAGCTAAAGTCACGGTTACCACTTTTTTTAGGTTAATTATTTATCTATAGCATAGTTTATGTACCTCAATAATGAAAGAAGAAAACCGCACAATACAGCGTGAACTCTAGCAGCGATTAACGTCAATGCCCGTATTTTCGTAATAGTAACATGCTTGTTCCAATTTGAAAACTGCTGTGAGTAGCGGGTTTCTTTCCATTCGACCTTCACACGAGACTGGCAAAGTGTTTATCTACAGTAGCGGACAAAAGTTTGAAAACATTCTTAGTCATTTTAAAAAGTGCGCTGATTATTTATTCTTCATTATTAAGGACTTTTTTCTCATATAGTTTGCTAACAGTCTTGAGGATACAAATTGTGGATTTGTGTTTGCTGAGGCACTACAGACTAGCATTAAAATCGACAATATTAAGCGGTGATCTTTTGTTTGTTTTTTTTTCACTTCCTCTCTCGAGTCTGGATCGAGCGTTTCGACGTTGGCGCGGTTTTTCCGACTTTTTTGACGGTTCGCGAAAGGTTTTATCGGACAACGATATCGTTTCGGAAACTAGAAACTCGGCGTTTTACGAGCAAGTAAGAAGCGTCTTGGTACGAGGACGAAAAGCGTTTTAAAACAGCTGTTAAAGTCGAAAAAACAGTGTTTTTTCGCGTAGTACGAAGACTTTGGCAGGCTACGTTTCGCCGTTTATCAAAATTTCGACTCGAGATTGGTCTCATTCGATAGCTAAATGACGAGCGGGTCCTATGACGTAGCTCATGTTCTGATTCAATCCTTAGTTTATTTTCTAGAAATTTTCAAAGAAAAGGCGGGAAAAATGGCGATATGCCGTAAAACCTCCGATATCTCCTTTATGCCAAAGATAAAAGGAATTTCGCATGGCTTATTTTGTACATCTCGGCGAGTACTATAAATTACGTGGAGAGAATTTTTTCCGTTTAGGGCACCACCTGTTTTGAATAAATGAATTGCATATGTTGAATATATTACTTTTTTGCGTATAAAGCGCGCTTTTCGCTGTCCAGGAACTATCTTTTCCGAAAATAACGGACCTGGCGACTTTTGCATAAGAAAGCTAATACTTCGGACTCCAGAAGGCAAGTATTTTCATCTCTTTATTCGTTTCCGTTGATAAGTTTAGATTTTTTAAAATACCTCGACTATACCTTCATATCATTTTATTACAAAAAATGAGGCGACAAGAGTATGGAAACTTATTTTATTACAAAATAACTACAAAATGATTCAAAAAATACTGTTTAGCTAATATTTGGTAGCGTAGCCTTTATCATTCAACACTGCCTGACATCTACTGCTCATAGAAGACACCAATTTTTTACAGACGTCTGATAGTATGTTTTACATAATCAAATAAATCGTTCCTATTTTTAAAAGTATTTCTTGTCAGTTGCTGTTTAACATGCTCCCAGAAATGTTCTATAGGGTCTAGGGGGTGATTGCGAAGGCCATGTAAGAACATAAACATTTTTTAGTCTTGACCAGTACGAATTTTGAGGAATGCTTGGTGTCATTATTTGGCTGGAATGTCCATCGTAAAGGCATTTATTCTTCAGCAAAAGGGAGCATGTGTTCACTAAGAATATCTTTGTAAAGTTTTTGATCAATTTTCCCAACAATTTTAACAATTCCATAAAACTGTATTCCATTGTTGTTCTGTCCAAGTTAGATGAGTTATTGGAAATTCAAGCCTGTCAATACAATTTTTTTTTTGAAATGAGAGGTTTTTGCACTGGACGCCTACCAGAAAGCCCAAAATCCACCAAGCGTCTCTGCACTGCCCTGACAGAAATATTCTCGGCACCCTCTTCTACGATTCTTTTGAAAATCTGTGCAGCTGCCATTCGAGGATCTTCATGGGACAAACGTTCAGTGTAGCGATCCAAAACATAATCTGTTTTCTTCGGTTTTCCGCAGCTGGCCGCGTTGCTGATGATCCGTATTCTTAATATTTACAAATAATTTTCGAAATCGTTCATCTTTGAGAAATGTCAAAATTTGTGACACCACTTCTGAATAATTCAACTACCTTGTCTCTTAAATCTTTTGAAAATTCTTTTACTTTTGCCATTCTCAGTGATGGTAATTTTTACCGCACGCAATATCACATTATCGCAGAACGAATAAATACGGCAAAACAGAAATGTTTCCATACTTTTGGCATTTAAAAAAAGGCGTGTTTTCATTTTCAGAGAATTTGAATATTTATAAGAATAGTACGGCAGCCAAAGGTAGACTTTAATATTTATAAAATCTGTTTCCTTCACAATTTTAATTTAGATATATGAAATAGTTCACAATAATGTTAATATTTGTTTCCAAACTTTTATCCGCTACTGTATAAATTGGTAAAAATGTAGATGTAGATCACTCCAATAACGTATTGTTTTTGTGTTTTAACGGATTTTTAAGAAATTCCATGTTTTTACATATACACTAGAAATACTAAAATTTATATATTTTGTAATTTCTTATAGGTTTGGCTATATTTATATTTCTCAATGAATGGACTGTTTCGATTTCTATCTAGGTTTATGCTTTGATATAGGCAACTTGGATTTTCAAGGCATTGTGTCTTCCAGCTTAATATTTGCTCTTTAATAATCCCATGCTGAAATTCTATCAGATTTTCTATTAAAATGCAATATGGCGTCGAATTTATTTTGATTCCTAATGGAATTCGTAAAACTAAGAAACCGTGATTACCGACAATATGATCATATATTTAATGATAATTTATTAGTTTGCCAGTTTAGAAAATAATTACTACATCACTAATGGTGTAACATTATTGATAACGTGATTGTGATATGGCATGTATATTTTTATACTGTTAATTTATAAGTATTATATTTCCTAATTGTATACCTTATTCATTAGTATTGTTATTAAAGATAATTATTCGATATTATGTACTGTTAATAAAGTATTTTTTCACCAGATTCATGTGTTAAAATTCACCCGGACCAGCGCCTAATCCACTGGACTATATACTATATGTTGATTCCTAAAAAAAATGGCGTTAAGTAGGTTGACTGCCCTTTTTTCGCTCCCACAATTTTTTTTCTCGGATCATTCTCAACAAGAAAGGTCCTTTGTAAATTTTCTCTAAAGTTAGTTTTCAATATACGAGGGTTGTTTCAAAAATGTGATTCCCAAATTTATTTCGGACGCAAGGAATTTTTTATTTGAAAAAACGTGTTCACTATTGGAAACGTTCATCTTTAAGCTATGCTTTTCCATAGTCGCCATTTTTTTAGATGTGAAATCCACTTTTGCACTCGCACCTCAAGGACGGTATACGGATGATTATTTTTTTATTTGGCTACTCACCCTCACCAATAGATGGCGCTGGATATCGGTAGCCATCACAAGGTCCACCATTTTGAATGACTACCTTGGGCTGATGAAATCCGTTCAGTAATCCCCAATGCAAGCAGGGAGGAGGACGCTTTGTTTTTTAACAAAGCAAAGTCTAATACGTAATAGAATATAATAAACTAATCCAAACAAAATAATCTTTTCATCAAAAATGGGGGATTTTTAACCCCCCTCACGGAAATTCAAGTTTCTTGATCTATGAAGATGCGTTGCCATAGAAAACCACCCAAACACCGACCAACCACCCCTAAAGGATCTTTTTGACTAGTTAAATTTTGTGAGGTCTGTGATAGCACTTTACATAGAAGCGCCATCTATCGGATGGTAGCCCAACTAAACGAATTTTTTTTGTGACGGCTACTAGGAGGAGGACGCTTTGTTTTTCAACTAAGCCAAACCTAATACGTAATATTAGAATATAGTAAACTAATCCAAACAAAATAATTTTTTCATCAAAAATGGGGGGATTTTTAACCCCCCCCTCATGGAAATTTAAGATTCTTGATCTCAGTTGAAATGATTATTTTTGACGTTACCAAACATCTAAATTAAAGCTAAAAGCTTCCTCCATAAGACCCGCAAGAGTATTTCGAGATTAATTTATTTTAAAGCGATTTTCAAGCTAGTTTGTTTTGACAGAAAATAGGGGATTCATTTCAGAAAACTGTCTCGCCCATCAAATGACCTTGCAAGTCATACTCAAGGTCACGCTCAAGATCAATGGATAAACGGTAACGGAAGACTGAATTTCCAATGGCACTTCAATAAATCCATAATGTCACAAGTAATATTTTATTTATAAATTATCATAACCATGCATTACTAACGGAAATTAAAGAAATCAACAAATGAATAAAATATATACATTCACATAAATATATTAAATACAAATTTAATTCAATATCATTATTTGTTCACATATATTACCTTCATCTTATCATATTTATAATTTATAAAGTATATCAATGGTAAACATATACATACATCAATAAAATATCACAAATAAATGCATATATTAAAAACAAGTATCAAATATTTTGTTTTACCGCTTTTTGTATAACAATACAGTAAAAACACCTTACACTTAATGATAATCTACTGAAAGGTAACTTGTACAATTTTGCTTACAAACGGCAGTTGCTCATGTTTATCGTAGGTTTGGTTGTTACAAATTAAATGCAGGAAAGACAAAAATCTAGACGATTTGTTGATAGTATAAAACTGCAGGTAGCTTAAATTGAGTTCAAATTCCCAAACTAAAACCTAAACAAAATGTTTATATGCAAAACAAACTAGAATCTCCTGTTCATAAGCTCCCCAATTTCACACTATCAAAAAATGGACTACACTTTTAGAAACCCTGTACAAGGGAATGGTCCCGATTTACTAAAAGTATTGCTTTATTATTTTATCTTAGAGTTATTGCTGAACAATTTACGCGAGACAATAGGGTGCAGAAAAGCAGCGTATAAATTGTTTTTTGGCTTATAACGAAAGGAACACAATGTTTTTTAGAGACAAAATATCAACTGATAGTACACAGATTAAAAAGAAAAAAATACTAGGTGTCAATTTTCTCAAAAACAAGTTTTTGACGTTCTCGTGTGATCTATATTCTCACTGTGCCCCCTTCTAGTATCAGATTATT
This sequence comes from Acanthoscelides obtectus, assembly GCA_963669975.1. Taxonomy (NCBI): domain Eukaryota; kingdom Metazoa; phylum Arthropoda; class Insecta; order Coleoptera; family Chrysomelidae; genus Acanthoscelides; species Acanthoscelides obtectus. Next base: position 109,468,367 of record CAVLJG010000004.1, on the reverse strand, counting down.
GTTATCCATCAACTAAATTAGCATATAACTCACTGATATACAGAAAGACATACAACAGAGATACACATGAGAGCTGGAAGGTAAATATGAAACACTGTAAATATATACAATGTAATGCTTTAGTTTTTGATTATTGCATATCATAATCTAACCTATAAAAAACAACAAAATTCCATTTCATCGGAGAAAAATAAAAAAAAATAAGAAATGTTATTTCTATATAGAGTGTCCCATTTTAATATCCCCACCTAAATATTTAGGGAACTGCGGATTGCAAAAAAGTTTAAATCAGAAGTTGATGACCTTGGTAATGACCTTGACTACCACACTCAATGCCATTTCAAGGTCAAGTCAAAACAATTTGTCACTTTGTTCCAGCAAAAATGTTCAGCAACACAGTTGTGTCGATCACTTTCACAGTCAAGACAAAATTTTCAAAGGAAATCTGTCATTTTTATGCCAGAAACGAACAAAGCAGGAAATTTTACGTCCAAACGTGACCTTGAATTTCCTCCTTCCATTTCCAGTATAAAAATAAGAAGTTTCCTAAAGGAATTTTGACCTGATCTTAAAAGTGATGGTCAATGTCATGATCAAGGTCGCTTATGAGTGATCCCACAAACCTCACAACTATGCTGCCAAGCGAATTGTTTTTGATGTCTTGATTTGACCTTCCCAAATCATTGAAGGCAATCGCAAAGGACAAAGTCAAGACCAATGTTCGAACGTACAATTTGCCCGTCTTTTGTGCCGATGTGGAAAAGGTAGGGTGGTTCCCGTCAAAAATGTATACTTGACCATGAAATGACTTTGAAGGTCGTAGTCAAGGTCACAATATTTTTTCCCTTCAAAACCAAACAGCTTCTGCTGCAAACATTTTTGCTAGAGCAAATAGTTTCGATATAAAAAAAAAATGTTTTTGATGTCTTGATTCGACCTTGAAATAGATTTGAAAGTAATGGCCAAGAAAAAGTGCGGACGAAATATTTGCCCCTCTGTTGAATTTCGATGCGAAAAAGGTGGGGTACCTGTCAAAAATGTTCACTTGACCTTGAAAGGACTTCAAAGATCGTAGTCAAGGTCACTACTATTTTGCTCCTTCGATACCCTACAACTTTTGCTGCCGAACACGTTTGCTACAGCGAATTGTTCTTAATGTCTTGATTTGACCTTGAAATAGCCTTGAAGGTAATGATCAAAGTCATGACCAACACATTGTTCGGGCGTAAAATTTGCCCCTTTTGTCATTTCCGATATGAAAAAGGTGAGGTTTTTGTCAGAAATGTTCACTTCACCTTGGAATGACTAGTGGTCAAGGTCACCACCATTTTGTCCCTTTGAAACCCGACAACTTTTGCTGCAGAACATTTTTGCTAGAGCAAATTATTTTTGATGACTTGATTTGACCTTAAAGGTAATGGTCAGTATCATGGCTAAAACAATGTTCAGACATAAAATTTGCCCTTGTTTCCAACTCCGATGTGAAAAAGGTGGGGTTCCTTTAAAAAAAAGTTCACTTGACCTTGAAAGTACTTTGAAGGTCATCATTTTGCCCCTTCGAACCCCGCCACTTTTGCATGATCTCTTTCCAGAATGCGCAGTTTTCGAAATATCTAGGTGGATATATTAAAATGGGAGTTTCGTGTCATATTATGAATAATATAATGTAACCTACCGTAGGAGACCACTTCAACAGAGTTCTTAAAAAATAAGATGTTTTAAGACATTAAGACTATTCGGGAGTAAACACATAAAACAACATATACGACGTAAAATTATGCAAACTGTCACGGGTTTTAGGAACCGAGATATTTAGGAGTCTCGCATTTTAGACATCAAATGATACATATGATCAAGCTCTGACCAAATGAAATAAATGGACTTTTAGCCTCATTATGAAACAATATATTTGAAAAGCGTTTACATATTCTGTCAAATGTCTTTGTCGAAGTTCTTCTTGTATTTTGCTTTGTATCACTATTAGTTCTTAATGTGACCTCTGTCAAAATGCCTTCCAGTGGTACACCTGCAGCAACGCTAGCGTGTAAAAGTGCGTGTTTAGGTATAGATAAAACCTGTTGTGTTACATTTTCTACTTGTGTGTGCCAGTCTCGTCTATCACAGAAAAGTGTATAAACGCTATTAAACAACAAAAACATAAGCCTGAACTTCAACTACAAAAAGCTTTGCAAAAATAAGTAGCTTTGTTCTGAGACCAGTTAATACAGTTTCGATGGTACATGTCTCGAAATATATGTACACCACAAAAGGTAAACGTTTACTTTGTCCAGGAAATATCTTCGCATCTGATGACAAAGATATTTTGATTAGGATTTTTTTCATAATCTTATTTAAAATAAAATTAGGCAGAGCGAGGAATCAGTATCAACAACGGGACCTCGGTTCAGTTTTAATAGCCCAGTCAACACGTGACCGCTAGAGGCTGACGATTCTGGCTCTAAAGTATGTGTGGTCCACTTGCCAGTGAATAAACGATGCATGATGCGTTAAGCATATTCAAAACGAATCTGCAAAATTGTAAAAAAAACGCTAATTTAGAACTGTTCTCTAGTTTTCGAGATATAAGCGATGCATTGTTTCGAAAAAAAATTATATTTTTGTTGTTTTAAGAAATGATTCAAAAAAGTGTTGATGCAAATTTGGGCCTGGCCTGGTCTATTGTCAAGAGATTATGCAAAAAATCCTAATCAGAATATTTTTCCCATCAGATGCGAATATAATGCTCGGACTAATTGGCAAATTTTAAAAACCTTATCGCATTGTTTAAATAGTGCGCAGAAAAACCTATTGTAAAATTTTAGCGACATTTTACTAAACAATCATAAAAAGAAATGTGTATATGATTTACAAGTACTTTTTGAGACATTTAATGCTAATTACATATATATTATATACACATCTAAAATATACATTGTTGTGGCTGTTACTGGAACAAGATCTGGGATTATTGGGCGTAAGTGACAATTTGATATGTGTTGATAAATAGCCTTAATTATGGACATCGATTTTTTTGTATATTTTGTACTTGTCATAAGATTATTTGACATGGATCTTCTTGCTACCTATAATAATACATCGACGTATGATGTTTGTAGTTCTGACCGAGAACATCAGGATTTTGGATAAAAAAAAATAAAAATCAAACATCTTCAATGAAAGAACTCAACTTGGATGAATGGAAGATAAATATACGTTTAGAGAAGCCAGGATGTTAGACAGCTATCTGTGGCGAGCACAACATGAAAAGAGATATCAATATTTGGCTGGTCTGATCTACATTTTACGGAATCATAATGTTACATAAAGATTTTATTTTTATATCCTTTGAGTTCCATTCCATACTTAATTCAGGTGAGGCATTTGCAGCCCGTACACGAGCATTCTTTCCTGTGGGAAAATGCAATTTTCACGGAATAAGAGCCAGGGATGACGAACAAAATAATAAGACGGCGCTATAGTATTCCCGCAATGGAAGTTCGACAGCAATAAACTACCATGAAAATCTTTATTCCTGAGTCTTTGCGTCAAACTGACCAGACACTCCATGGCCTGGATGAGCTTGCATAACAGGATAATTCATGGTGTGTATCGAAGAATTGCAAAAGGCACTTGACACGCACAAATTCGTACTGAAGTGGTAATGATTCACGTATTCTGGAAGCAAATCGTCGGCAGTCTGACAATACCTGCTAACTGACAGTTTTTTGAAAATGAGTTTTTTATGTAGTTGACTGCCAACTACAGATAATTCATTTGTTTACGCTATTGCCGCGAAACAATAGCTGCGATCTTCCCCGTCTACTATTAGCTGACGCAATACCTGCTAACGTCCAGTTGCATTCGTAAATTTGTAGGTTATTAACCACGTGTTGGCGCGCACCGCTTATTGTGTCCAGTTTTTCTCCGAATAACCAGCCAAGACTCCAGAAGTTTTCAAATAAGGGTAAGAATAAGTTTTACTTTATATGCATATTTTTGAACAAACAACTCATCAAAGCAATTAAAATCAACGTTTTGTAATAAAGCGCAGATAGCAGTCATTGCAATTATATTATTTCTGTATAAGGAGGAACTTAGCATGTTCTGTTTCTATTGGTATTGTAAACTGTTATACACTGGAAAACACAAAAGTAGTGCTTTTTACCTGTTGATAAGCCTAATTATATTATTTTTATGATGTTTATGTCATCTAGGTGAACAAATGCAACTCACAGGTATGGTGCTTGTGCGGAATAAACACAAAATTATATTTTTCTTTTAGGAAAAATGGCGTCCCGAGCACAAAAAATCTTAAATCTAGTGAGACAACAAGAAAAAACTAAATCAGCTCTCGAAAAACTTGATAATACAGTACAAACTGATTCCCAAACAGTTGTACCAGCAGTACCAAGCACCTTACCAGAAAGATATGATGAACACATAAGCACCTTTAATGGATTTGATATCAACAGTATGGAGATCGTATTGGCTGATGATGTTCTTGAAATAGATGAAGCTGAGTTCAATCTTCCGCCAGCTGAGCTAGGAATAAATGTTTGTGGTTTAGAGGATAAAGACTTAGATCTTCGCCATATCGTGATCAAGATCATCCAACCGCTGGAAGTCATGGCAATTTTAGTAGCAGTAGTAATGAAAGCGATCTTGACAGTGATTCCGTTCCAGATAATGTCTATGCAGTAGAGGATGATAGCTTCGATGATAATGCTATCGAAAGTGATAAAGAAAATAGCGCAACAGAAGGACTGTCAATGATCATCAAAAACTTAATAATGAGACTAATTGGGGTGACATGAATGAAGGACGAAAAATAAAAATTACAGCAGACAAAAATGAATGGAAATGGAATAAAAGCAAATTACTAAGAATGAAAGGGGGGGATTACCTTGGATTTTCGCGTGACAAGGACAAAAACTTTGACGTGGGATCAAAGAAATCTTTTTGTTTCTGGACATGTCAGCGTTCAGCCTCCATCTAGGAAAACAACTGAAAATGTAAGCAGTAGACGAGAAAATACCATGACATACAAACTACATAATGGTACAGAATTGGTTCAAGTCTGTCGCAAAACATTTCTCAATACTACAGGGCTAGGACGATTCACAGTGGAAAGTTGGAAAAAAGAGAGTGTATACGATATGAACGAGTCTAAGGGAGAATTTAATAAACAGCGAAAGAATAGGAATAATAGGGTACGCGCTTTCGAGGACAGTAAAGCTTTCCCGAATTTATTTTTCGATGACCTTCCGAAACAGCCATCTCACTATGTGGGAAAGGATACCAGTAAATTTTATTTAGAGCAACATTTCGTTACTCTGAAGCAATTGCATAACTTTTATAGAGAGGTTTGTGATGAGAAAAACAAGCATTGCCTGGGTATAAAGGTGTTTAAGCAGATATTTAAAGAGAACAATCTTAGTTTGTTTTCACCAAAGAAAGATAGATGTGACATTTGCATAGAGCAGGAAAACGGTAACATTGATAGTAGTATTTGGAGTAAACATATTGAAGACAAAGAAAAAGCTAGAAAAGAAAAAACCGAGATAAGGAGAAAGCTGTGAAAGGCGAGTGCATTGTAGTTTGCATGGATCTGCAAGCTGTAAAAGTTGCTCCGTTGGTGAATGCAACAAAGATTTATTTTAAAACAAAGCTAAGCTGCCACAATTTCACCATATATAATATTGTAAGTTACCAAGCCACGTGCTATTGGTTTACCGAGGTCGACTCTGGACTGCAGGCGTCGACTTTCGTTTCATGTTTGCTGGATTATTTAAACAGGCATTGCTTACAACATAATTTGCCAATAATTATTTCCTCAGACGGGTGCACATTTCAGAACAGGAACAACATTATATCAAACGCTTTACTGAATTTTGCTATCATGCACAAAGTTACTATTATTCAAAAGTATCTCACGAAAGGCCATACACAGATTGAATGCGACTCAGTGCATAGTTGCATAGAAAGTTAAAAAACAGCATAATCTAGCTACCCAGTGATTATGTAACAGCGTCTTTAGAAGCTAGAAAAAAACCATTCCCATACGAAGTGATCCAGCTGGAGCGCACTTTTTTCAAAGATTATAGTAAAACAGAGCTCCTTCGTTATTCGACAATCAGACCCGGCAGAGAGAACTTATGACCAACATCAAAGCGCTATGCTATGATCCCTGCGGTGAACTGAAAGTGAAGCTTGATTTCGATAACGATTTCAAAAGTCTTCAGAGTAGACCAAAACAAATCGCTGTGACTTCAAACAACCCTAGCCTTTACAGCGATAGATTGGAAATAACACAGACTAAATGGAAGCATCTACAATACTTGAAGAGCGTTATTTCCAAAGATTGCCATACATTTTATGACCTTCTTCCATACAAAAAAGATAAAACTGCCGAAAACACTACTGAGTCCGATGCTTTGGATGGAAAACAAAAAACGAAGAAATGCAAGAAATGAAGTTGTATGTACTTAACTATCTAAATATGTGCTTTATTTTCTAAAACTATTATTATACCTATGATATTGTCCTTCTTTAGTTAATAAAGTTGAGATTTTTAAGCAAAGTCCAATCATATTTTAGCAAAATTAGTTTATCCTGCTCACAGTAACAATAGAATTATAATAAAGTTGATACTTCACGTACAAGGGCCACCATACCAGACCCTTGATGTGTTTTTTCATTCTCCTGTAAAATCATCCTATTTGCACTTAGCAGGTCTTGTCAGACTGCCAAAGAAATACTATAGGAATTATTTTCCGTGCAGAACAGGAAATGTACCATTCACATGAATCTTCGAGAAGAAAAAGCGTGCGACAACAGTTTTGTTAAGTTGGCAATGGCAAACTATGTTAGTGTTAATGAAATGTCCAGCAGCATGACAATTGACAATGAGCTGTCACAAGTTGCCCGCGAATCAGTCTTGTCACGTAGAAAGTTTTAAGTTCTTTTTTAAGTAAGTTAAATCCTGTGTCCACTTATTTTGAATGCGCCCTGCTGACAAGTTTTATTTTCCTTCCACACCTGTGACGGAAAAGAATGACGTGATTATATCGGAGCAAAGAACTATCGTGTATGGGCTGCAACTAAGAGACGAATGACTTTTTTTCTGTCAGAGACCAGACCTAGCTTAATGCTACACCATTATCTTTAAAAAGTTCCCCTATAGGATGTACAGTGTGAACGTACACTCCAGTCCAAAATAAGCTTTCGATCAATATCAGTACAAATCTGTTATTGTAGAACTTCTGCCGCTTGCCCATCATTTGGTGATTGTGTAGAAAAATACTGTTGGGCAATGTTGAATTTGAACGTTCCCATATATGCTAAGGCAGTTTAATAATACACTTATTCGACAAACAAAATTTTTAAGCGGTGATTTTTTTTTTACTTCCCTCTCTAGCTTGGATCGGGTCGTTTCAACATCGGCGAGGTTTTTCGTTTTTTCTTAACGGTTTGCGAAAGGTTTTATCGGAAAACGATACCGTTTCAGAAACTTTAAACTCGGCGCTTTAAGAGTAAGTAAAAACCGTCGAGGTACGAGGACTAAGAGCGTTTAAAAACGGCTGTTAAAGTTGAAAAAATGGTAGATTTTCGCGTATCGACCGCCGTCATTTCGCAAAATATCGACTTGGGATCGGTCGCATTAGATAGCCAAGAGATGGGCGTTTTGGATTTTCTGGGTCCGCTTTTGATCAGCATATTAGTTTTTCTAAAAATTTTCAAAGAAAAAACCTGAAAAATGATATTTCGCAAAAAGTCGATAACTCATCTACGGCAAAGAGAAAAGAAATTTCGCATAACCCATTTTGTATAGGGTTGTCCAATAGGAACGCAGGAAAGTAAACGTCAATTTGACATAGACGCAATCTTTGTTTTCTGTCACCGACATGTCATTTTGTTAGTTGAATGTTTACCATTGATCGCTATGGAGTCGTATTCGATTGAAGACGGCATTAAAGTTATTCAAGAGCACTACAAAAATGGTGCAAAAATAAACAACACGTTTCGCGCGCATCGTGAACATTTCGGTCGCAACAACCGCCCAAACGAAACAACCATTGGTCGTCTGGTGCGTAAATTCGAGGCAACAGGTTCTGTGGCAAATCTGTCAGGCTCTGGCCGGCCAAGGAACGTTCGCACACCGGAAAATATTGCTGTTGTGAAGGAGAGTGTGAAAGACGAACGTTCTCAGATTGGCTCCTTGAACACCGCCAAATTGATGCCAATTTTTCATCAAAAATCATGTTCAGCGACGAGCGACTTTGAATGGGACGGTAAACAAGCAAAACTGCCACATCTGGGCGAACGAAAATCCCCGTGAGTATCAAGAGCAGCCGATGCAAAAAGTGACTGTGTGGTGTGCATTGTGGTCAAAAGGCATCATCGGACCTTACTTTTTCGAAAATGCTGCCGGGGACGCCGTTACCGTCAATTCTGAGCGATATCACGTGATGATAGAGGACTATTTTTTGCCGCAACTTTAAGGAATGGATATGGACGATGTGTGTGATTTGACTCCCTTGGACTTCTTTTTATGGTGATATTTGAAAAGCAAAGTCTACGTCAACAAACCAGCCACCCTCCAAGAACTCAAAAACAACATTATTGCCGAGATAAATGCCATAGAACCGACCATGTTGCAAAATGTCATTGAAAATTTCGACCATCGCGTGGACGTCTGTAAATTCAGTCGTGGTGAACATTTGAGCGATATTATTTTTCATACATAAATGGTATAAATGAACCTTCAAAATAAAGTACCCAACTTGATTTGAATATCAATCTTTCTTGTTTTAATACGCGTTTACTTTCCTGCGTCCGTTTTGGACAGCCCCATACATCTCGACGAGTACTATAAATTACGTGGAGAGAGTTTTTTTCGTTTAGGGCACGCGTTTCGAATAAACGAATTTCCAATGTTGGATGAATGAGTTTTTTGCGTATAAACCGCGCTTTTCGATGTTCAGGATCTATCTTTTCCGAAGATAACGGAGATACGAACGTGGCGACTTTTGCTTAAGAAAGCCCATACTTCGGACTCCAGGATGAAAGTATTTTCATATCTTTATTCCTTTCCGTTGAAAAGTTTCGATTTTTTTACAAACGTATTCTTTAGAACGTCTTTAAGATATCGTATACCGTTTTCAAGACGTCTCTGATCAAAATGACGTTTTTAAAACGTCTTTAAGATACAGTTGTGCTATTTGGGAAGTTGGCAGGTGCCTCCAGACGATGTAAACAGAAGCTGTCTTCTCAGTTTTATCGCTTTTTAACGACCGTCGATAAAAACACTATAAGTTTGTCCTGAACTATACAGAACAGAATAGTCTGCCGTCTCGGTAAGGCATGTCTCTATACACCATACTAACTTTGCAAAGAATTGTTTAATGATTTGGAGAACCTAGGAAGATATTATTTTGCTAAAAATGAAAAATGTCAACAGCTGTCAGAATTTGGGATCATTCGATTTTATCGCGTTCAAAAACATTCCAAACTATAAAAACATAAATCAATCACGCCCCAACCTTATCAAAACACAATCACCTTTGCCGATACGTTTCACTTTAATTCCAGATTTTCAGGTAGAACTTTTTCTCTCGAAGCTAGACTGCTTCATCAGCGTTCTCGGACTATCCAGGCTCTGCCTGTGAAGACTCAATCTGGGATCCCTTATAACATCCGGCTGGGAATTGTGCAAGTGGAGAGCTTTGCACAAGCCATGACGAAGCGAGGTGGAGAATTTGGACAGGGATCCACCTGAAAAATAAAGAAAATACAGCTAGGTTTTACGAAATAAGAATAGCGTTGGAACATATTTGCTCTATCCATGCAAGTAAAACTGTTTTAAATAGAAAAATTAAGAAAATGTTATGCGAGTCACTCATACTCAGTAAAATCGCTTACTGCAACATAGTTTATTATCCCTATCTGGATGAAATCACAAAATACAGACTGCAAAAAATTCAAAACTCATGTAGTCGTTACATAAACAATTTAAGAAGGTACGATCATGTTTCTCACCCAATATCTTCAATGAATTGGTTGACAATTTCTGATCTTTCCAAATACAACTTTGTTACATTTGTCGTAAAAATATTAAAAACTTCTGTTCCGGTTTATCTTATGCAAAAGCTTGTTCGTAGGAATTTAATTCACAATTTGAATACGCGCAACATTAATCTCCTGACAATGCCACAACATAGGACAGCCATTTTTCAACGGTCTTTTACGTATAATGCGGTGAAATTGATTAACTCTTTCGAACAATGTTTCACCAGCAACTTTTCTAAAAAAAAATATAAGAACTACTTATTGAGCTCTTAGGTTATTGTCCTCTCTTTGAATCGTACGTATTATGTTTTTTGTTCTAATCGTACGCATTATGTCATATTTATTAATTCTTCTTTTACTATTATTCTTCTTTTTCCTTTTCTTTTTCAGTTTTTTTTTTATTTTATTTTGAAGGTAGTAATAAGCATTGACATGACATTTATGGTTAACTATAAATGGCCATCGACCAGACTTCGCCATTTGTAAGGATACATAATTATGTATGCGTTATAATAAAGTCCATTGAATTGAATTGAATTGAATACTATTGTTTAAAATTCTGGTGGAAAGTAAATGTTTCACAGCTGAAACTCCCGTAGACATTGGGTTATGCTGCCAAAGTCAGATGTTTTTTGGGGCGAAAAGGCAGTGGAAAACTTTCTACAGCACAAAATATATCTATAAATAAGAAAGGACCTAAAATATATGCGCATGCACAGGGTCTTGAAGCCTCGGTAAAAACATTGATAAAAAAATTTCCAACCATTTCGGCGTCCAAAAAATTACGCAATTTGAGAATTTGTCACAGCTATGTTTCTCCTCTCGGCAATAATTAGAAATCTACTTTTAACAGCTTCGTATCCCATAGATGACGCTGTAGCAAACTATATGAGCATAGATATTGGCTTTAGCGCCATGTACGACACAACATAGATTTTTAATTGCTGCAGATAATAGACAAATTCTCATAGAAGTCGATATGGCATTTCATTTTATCTTGGATAATTTTTTGAACACCAAAGCTATACTAAGTGACATATAAATCCGAACACCCAGTTTAAATGGTTTTATTTTAATAAAAGTTGGTGAATGTATTTATCTTACTGTAAATAACAAGTAAAAAAATTTTCAGCCTTATCAGTTGGACATTCCGGTTTTTATACTGCTTTTTTTTAATTCACTAACGCTCTAAAAATGAATATTTCAGCCGCAGTAAAGAATCAACGTTGGCGGATTTGGGTTCTTGACATCCTTTACGATCGGTTACGATGCCTAGAGTACGGAGACCTGTACGATTTCGTCAACTTAGTGAGTTTGATAGGGGCCGTATAGTGGGACTTCGGGAAGCTGGACTTTCTTTTCGGGCAATTGCAGTTAGAGTGCAAAGAAGTGTAGACACTGTGGTTAGGTGTTGTCAGGCATGGCTTCGAGAAGGCCGTACGCAAAGAGCAAGGGGCACTGGACACCGCCGTAGAACAACAGACCGTGAAGATCGCCGCCTAAGATTATTGGCCTTAAGGGACCGTTTCTCCACTACCAGGTTCATTGCAAATGAATGGTTTGCAGAACACGGAAGACCTATTGGCATGCGAAGTGTTTACCGACGAATGAGAAGTTTTGGCTTGTTTTCATACCGGCCACACTGGGTCCTCCCTTTAACTCGAGAACACCGACGTAATCGCCTTGAGTGGTGCAGACAACGGTCACTCTGGGATCAGGAATGGAACAGTATTGTCTTTAGTGACGAGTCTCGATTTTGTTTAGGCATGCACGGTGGTCGTGCAAGGGTTAGAAGGCGACGTGGTGAAAGGAGGAATCCACAGTTTTTTGTTGAAAGACATGCTCATCACACTGTTGGAGTTATAGTTTGGGGTGCTATAGCTTATGGTTCCAGGTCACCTTTAATCTTCATCAGAGGTAACATGAACGCGCAGCGTTATATCCACGAAGTTCTAGAACCCCTTCTTTTACCCTATCTTGACACCCTGGCAGATCCAACTTTCCAACAAGATAATGCCCTACCACATGTTGCAAGAGTCACAATAGACTTCTTTCAACATAATGATGTCACATTGTTACCATGGCCACCAAGATCTCCCGACTTATCCCCAATTGAGCACGTGTGGGATATGATGGGTAGGAGATTGCTCAATTTGCAACGTCCTCCTCAGACTCTAGAAGCACTTCGAGAGGAGTTGGTGGTTGCCTGGAATGAGATACCACAGGAGGACATTGACCACCTGATCAGAAGCATGCCTAGGCGCGTTGGAGAATGCGTAGCACATCAGGGTGCATCCACACATTATTAAAGGTCAAAGGGCTTTAAAGCAGTGCAATCATTTTGAAATTTTTATCATTTACTTATTATGCTTCATTAAGTACTTATACAAAATTTTATTAAAATAAAACCATTTAAACTGGGTGTTCGGATTTATATGTCACTTAGTATATTTCTAAGATGAGACGAATACGGTGACAAGATAAGAACCTTCCTAATACACGAAATGTCAAACTTCACTAACTGCATCATATTTTCAATGTAGAAAGGATTGACTTTTTTATACGGATTCTACCAAAGCAATTTATTTTCAAAATGAATAGTCTGACTAATTACGCATGATATTCGTATTGTATTGTCTTTGGCCCTTGACCCCCGTGCAAATTTTCAAATTAATCATATTTCTTGAAATTGGTGAAAATTATGTTGAAAGATTGCGTTGTGTGTCAAGCTAATAAACGCCTTGTTAAAAAAGTCAGAAGAGTAAAACATAATTATATCCTGTCTTCTGCAGGGGTTAAAATTTATAAATTTCTATGTCATTGGTATAGTCTTAGCCTCTAAAGTTGTTGAACGTTATTGTGTTATTTGCAATGTTCGCCCAATAATGGAAAACTTTATTTTCATATAATATGTATTTTTATATTTATTTATACCTTATTTCTTATATATTTTCTGCCCTATAAATATTGTTCTGAATCTTTCTGTATAAACTGGCGGATAAAAACAAGAGTTGTCTGGAAGCGGGTGTCTATGATTCAGAGCTTGGATTTTTGGTATATTCTATATTTGACAATAAATCTAGGTTAACTTACAATTTTTTTCAAAAATTTCCGATTTTTTTTAAATTTCCAAATCATCATATTACTTTCCAAATTTTCAGATCCAAATTTTTTTCCAAATTTCAAAAATCGTCATACTTCTTGAAATTGGTGAAAATTATGTTGAAAGATTGGGTTGTGTGTCAAGCTAATAAAAGCATGTTAAAAAGGTCAGACGAGTAAAACATAATTATATCCTGTCTTCTGCAGGGGTTCAACTTTCTAAATTTCTATGTCACTGGTATAGTCTCAGCCTCTAAAGTTCTTGTACGTTATTGTGTTATTTGCAATGTTCGCCCAATAATGGAAAACTTTATTTTTATATAATATGTATTTATACCTTATTTTTAACTATTTTCTGCCCTATAAATATTGTTGTGAATCTTCATGTATAAACTGGCGGATAAAAACAAGAGTTGTCTGGAAACGGATGTCAACGATTCAGTGAATCGCTAATGCAAACTTTATTTTTTACTTTCAATCAAATTTTCTTCGTTATCCGCCTGCGTCAGGTGGACGTTTATGGGTTAGTTATCTCGTAACGATTTTTCGTATTCACAACAACTTGACAGATAGTCTCCGGCGGAATTCGAACCAACCAGAATCTCCTCCATTCCGTGAAGCCGGAATAACCGATTAGTCTACAGCACCAGCTCCCAACCAACTTTCAACATCGACTGCTAGAATAGAAGCAATTCCAATTCAAACTGTTTGATGCCCCATCTGGCGGCGTTCACGTGAAATAAACCGGATTGGTAAGGTATGTCGAATCGTTTTCTAGTTGCACCACGCCGTCTCGTGGGCACACACCACGGTACCACCGTGCGAGGTCAGTAAACTTTATACAGTCGATCCGGAAAGTTGGTTGACAACTGACAATCCCGCCTGAGCCCATTTTTCATATCTCTCAAGTTATTGTTTACTAAACGCTTGGTATAGTCGAAATCATGAAAGATGACGATTAAGTCATCATTTTAGTCTGTAATAAAGACAAACGACAGCGCTTTGTGAATATTTTTAATGAAGTTTCAGATATGTTAGACAGAGACAAACATAATTTTATCGTCTAAACAGACTGTATTGCTAATTTGCATGTATCCGACAAAGATATACGATGTTTTCATGTTGCATGATCGATCATCTTTAAAAGATGAATAGTTAGGTTATGTTGTTTTCGAATAATACTTTGGTCTTTGTTGTTCCTGTCTTAAGGTTCTACTCATAATGGTTTTCTTTTTGAAAATAAAAACTTCCCCCTAAAATTATTATTAAGGCATCACCCAAAACCCTGAATTAAAATGAAAATAAAAATAATCATAATCATAACCTAACTTCGCAAAATCATAATATAAATTTGTTGTCATTGAGTTCCTGACATCTTAATTTTATTATCGACGTACGTCCATTGATTACTTCAGTACAATTTATCGTGTGACGTAATAGTCATCTTTCGTGATTTTGACTATGTATTAAAATTTTATATGGATTTTGGTCGAATAGTTCAACTTTTAAATTTGCATTTGACGGCCTTCAGCTCAAATGGCTGGATAAATTTTGACAAACGAGATGTCTCTAGATGTGACTTGAAATGCGAGAAACACACTGGATATACAGGGCGACTTGTAATGTCACGTATTCCTGTTAAGGGGTGATAGATTAGGTCAAAAGCAACCGATTTTGTCCTATAATGTCCAAACCGTTTTTGAGTTATTTGAATTTTATTTTTTTAATTTTTTATTCCGATTTCAGACAGTTAAATTTGAAATACAAAAAACTACATGTTTGATTTTGAGTTTTTTGTTATCGTCTCATAGCGGACATTCCAATAGTTCATAATAAGTAATAAAATGTTGAAAACTTACAAAAGTTTTAAAATTACGCTTTTGAAATGTATGATTTTATTATTTTTTATTCGATAAAAAATGCAATTTTCTGTAAAAAATCTCCTAGTAATGAAATGTGCAAATTATGTAAATAATATCTCTATCTAACAAGCTTTCATTTGAGGTATAAAAGTTACAACTAACTCAAGTACAAAGATATAAAATTAAAAAAAAATGAGTAAAGTTGTACGAACGATAATTACGTAGGATAAATAAAAGGCTTTTATTTTAATTACAGTTTTATTTAATTACATTTCCTTTAGTATTTTAAAGATTCTGCTCAAATTGTAATCCCCTGTTACGAATACACGCCCGCATTCTCTTACGTAACACTTTTGGTAACTCTAGTTGTTAAGCGGCTTTTTATTTGGTCAGCTGCACTGATTATCGTTGTAATTAATTCATCGCGCGTTGGTACGGGCGAAACATTGTACATCAGGCTTTTCATGTCCCCACACATAGAAATCGATCGGTTTGAGATCTGGGCTTCTTGTTGCCCAGGCAATGGGCCCGCCTCTGCCAATCCATTGATTTGGAAATTTAGAGTCTAAAGACGCCCGTACTAATCTACTGTAGTGTGCGGGACAGCCGTCGTGCTGGAACCGCATATTTTGTCTCGTCGCCAATAGGACGTCTTCCATTAATGGAAACAAGTGATTTTTCAAGAACTCTTCATACACTTCTCCATTTAAATTGGCGGGCAGAAAATGAGGTCCAATTAAATATCCATCAATGATGCCCATTCACGCATTGACTGAAAACCGGCTCTGAGACCCCGTCGGTCTTATTTTTCGGGGATTTAAAGCTTCTGTATCAGCCCAGTAATGAGCATTATGGTAGTTAGTGATCCCGTCCTTATTAAACTTGGATTCAAAAAAAAGAAAATGATACATTTAAAAAGCGTAATTTTAAAACGTTTGGAGCTTTTCAACATTTTATTACTTATTATGAACTATTGGAATGACTGCTATGCGACGATAACAAGAAACTCAAAATCAAGCATGCAGTTTTGTTGTATTTCAATTTTAACCGTCTGACATTGGAATAAAAATAAAAAAGTTAAAATTCAAATAACTCAAAAATGGTTAACTTTTGGATAAGACATGATAGGACAAAATCGTTTGCTTTTGACCTAATCTATCACCCCTTAACAGGAATACGTGACATTACAAGTCACCCTGTATTAAAATTTCATGAAATCAAAACAATGGAATGTAGCCCTTAAAACTTTCAAAATTCTATTAAATGGATTTTGAAATTCCATTTACTTGTTTTTGTACTATAAAACGTGTAATTCTTCGAAGTACCACAATCTCCAACAGCTGTCACTCGTAATCACCATCAGGTTTTGGCTACGCTCACGCTACATTTATGTACAATTTGCAATATTTTAGTTAAACGCTTCGTAAAATAAAAAAGCAAAACTATGTACCTGATGCAACCCCGCTTTGTCAAGGGAGGATCTCCACATAGTTCTCTGGTATCAGACCTGATTTGCCGTTAAGAGTACCTTCTAGCCAGCCTGGTTCCTGGGATGCTTTTACTGAAAATTAACATTCACAGGAGTAATGCAGATATAGAAGAACGGCAAGATAATCGGACGGTGATGATGCGCAGTAAAATCTAAAATATGTCCCTAACAAAAGGTATGCTCCAAGCAAAACACAGTGTTGCGTATATTTATTTCCTTGGGCACCTTAATCCAAAGCTTGCTGGGGTATTTATCAATGCCTTTTTACATTATCGGAAGAAATAATGTCGATAATTACTAAGTTTTGTAAACTGTTTAAAAGTTTGAGAGGTTATGCTGCACTCAGCTTCTGTTTACATATGGTATGTCAGAACACATTAATATGGCTCAATATGTTTTTATCTAAGAAAAATATACAGCAGACGCTCGATAACGTAAACACGGGATAATGAAAACTTGCGCTAATGTAAACACAAACTTCGTCCTATAGGATCAAACGGAACGCGCTATAACGTAAACAATGTGTACGCTCGATAACGTAAACAACTCTCGGCGCACGAAAACAGCGCGACGGTAAAATGCTGAAGCCTCGATGATTTATGTTGGGCGTCGGGGAGTCCCCGATTTATTTATTTATTTATTTATTGAAATCCACCACCACCAGTGTTAACCAATTACTGGTGGCAAAACAACAATAGAAATAGTAAAAAAACATATAAAAATACAACGAAAACTAAAAACTAAATCATTTCACTGCAAACTCTCTTAATTATCGAAATACTTGTGTTGAACAAATCAAATGTACTCTGTAGACTATTATAACATGAACACATCGAGTACAAAGGTGAGTGCAACAGTAAGTTAGTTCGTGGGGTAGGTAGGTAAAAAGTGAGTGTATTGCGAGTAACAAACTTTGGAGCATTAAATTTAATCTGTGCTAGAAATGATGGGCAATCATAACTGCTATGCACTACTTTATGCAGGAATATTAGCGAGTGAATCTTTCTTCTGTTATCAAGACTGATAAACTTGTGCTTACGTAACAGGTCTTCCTGTGGGACCCCAATAGGTGGGTACGTACCGTCAATTTTGAATGGAAGAAATTTCAGAAATTTCCGCTGAATCTTCTCCAGAGAGCCACAAGTTGTAACATAGCATGGATTCCATATTAGCCGTCCATATTCTAATTTAGACAGTATGAATGAATTATAAAGCATAATCATGGCATCTTTGTTACTTAATTCCTTTGAGTTACGTATTACAAATCCTAATAATCTGTTGACAGCATTAATAAGGTACTCAATATGAGGATTGAAGCTCAGTGACATGTCAAAAATCACACCCAGGTCCTTGCATTCTTGTACTCTCAGCAGAGAATGATTGCCAATTCTGCAGTCAAATGCAATAATATCTAGCTTTCTGGTGTAAGAAATAACACTACATTTACTGTAGTTAATTGGAAGTCGATTTACAGCACACCATTTTACTATTTTGGCTAGGTCTTTTTGTAAGTGAGCACAGTCAGTGCTGCAGTCGACATTGGAAAAAATTTTCAGATCATCAGCATAGATTAAGTGGCTGCTGTCGATGTCGCTAGCAATATCGTTTATGAACAGTATGAAAAGCAAAGGACCTAAGCAGGAGCCTTGAGGTACCCCTGAGGTTTCTTCCTGATAGATATGACTTAAGAAAGGATAACAGCTTGGGGGAGAATCCAAAATAGCTCAGCTTCGTTAACAGAATACTGTGATCAAGTTTGTCAAATGTTTTACTAAAATCTGTATAAATTACATCCACCTGCCTATTAGCATCTAATGCAGAGGAGACTGACTGAGTAAAACAGGCTAGGTTAGTTATGGTTGATCTACCCTTCATAAAGCCATGCTGAGAAGTACTTATTTGGGAATGTGTATTGTGGTATAGGAAATTATGAAGCAAAGTTTCTAAGGCCTTGGAAAACATACATACTAGGGTTATCGGTCTATAATTTTCAACCTGTAATCTATCACCCTTCCTGAAAATGGGACGCACCTTTGATTCGCCCCAAATTTCAGGAAACGTGTCAGTCTTTAAACGTAGGTTGAAGATCTTTGTCAAGGGATGAGCTAAGACGTAGGCACAGTCACGCACTAAAAATGATGAAATTCCATCGGGTCCGGAGGTAAATTTATTTTTTATTTGCTTTAACACTGTAAAAACTTCTTCTTCGGAAAAGCTGTGAAGTATTATGTTAGTATGCAAGTCCGAAATATTGATATCAGTTGCGTTCGAGGGCATAGTATATACAGATTGAAAAAATAGCGCAAAAGCATTAGCAATTTCATTGGGTTTGTCATACTGCTTACCATTATAGTTTACTTGGCTGATTGTGGAATTTTGTCCCCTTTTATTACAGATAAATGACTAGAAATTGTTCGGATCCTGAGATAGGCTACTTTGGATATCTACTAGATATTTTTGATATGCGTTACGCTCATCGCGCTTAACTTTGATCCTTAAGTCTTTGAACTCAGTGTATGTGATCAAACTTTTATCCTTTTTAAACTTTTTGTGTAGCAAATTTTTTCTTTTAATGTCTCTAATCATTTCACCGTTAAACCAAACTGGAAATTTGAGAGATCTGAGACTTGTCCTAGGGACATACATATTAAAAATTTTACGAAGAATGTTATAAAATGTTTCCAAAGCTACGTTTACATCTGTTAAATTGTCAAGAAACGTCCAATTAACCAAGCTTATTTGTTCATATAGTGCTACAAAATTGGCTTTTCTGAAATTATATGATTCTCTGGCGCATTTGATACTCTTTTTAGAATGGAAGCTCATGTTGATTATCATGACAAGCGGAGGATGATGAACATCCTCAGGTAGTAGGTCATCATAAGCCTTAACGACGCTACATTGTTTATTTGATAACACTAAATCTAATAGCCTATTATTTTCATTCCGAACATCATTGAATTGAGAAAGATCGAAGAAACCCATAAATGACTGAATTGTTCTCTGCTTGTGAGAAGATTGGAGGTGATTTTCATTAACAAATTCGGGAACATTATGATGTAGAGTGTAGGGGATTCACCTCTGCGATAAAATACGACAAACTCGGTCAGTCGTATGATCGTTTAGGATACGTTTATACGTACGTATGTATTTCATTTTTGAAGTTAAGTGATTACATTGCACGCGTTAATATATTTTACGACTATGGCATCTACATCCTATAAAAGAAAGTGTTTAAAGTTGAGTGAGAAAGTGAAAATCATAGACGAATTTGCACTACGTGCGGGAGTGACACAGTTAGCAAAAAAATATGGAGTATCGAAAGCAACAATCTGTAAAATTAAGCGTATGAAAACTGAAATTTTACAAAGAACGTGCAATACATTTGGAGGTCCGGGAAAAAGAAAAACTTTAAAAAATGCGAGGGCACCTAAAATGGAAAATTCCCTATATAAGTGGTTTTTAAAACAACGGGAGAATCATGTCCCAGTTAGTGGCGAAGTACTTAAACAGAGAGGGAGACTGTTAAATGAAAAACTGAAAGAAACTGAAAATTTCGTAGCTAGTGATGGCTGGCTACAACGATTCAAAACAAGATATGGAATTCGACTGCTGTCTATATCTGGTGAAAAATTATCAGCACAACCACAATTAGTGCAACCATTCAAAGAAAAATTGATGAAAACAATTACCGAGCTAGATTTAAGAATGGAACAAATTTACAACGCAGATGAAAGTGGTCTTTATTGGAAAATGTTACCAGAGAAAACCTATGCTGCATCATTTGAAAAATCTGCCCCGGGAAGAAAGCCGGAGAAACAACGAATAACGTTTCTAGCCTGCACTAATGCTAATGGTTCACACAAAATAAAGCCACTGGTAATTGGGAAAGCGAAAAATCCGCGCTCATTTAAAAATGTTAATATCCCTGTTGATTATGACTGTTCAAAAACCGCTTGGATGACTAGCAGTATATTCCTAAAATGGTTCCACAGGTGCTTTGTCCCTCAGGTATGACAATCAATTATCACAAATGCTCTATTCATAATTTGAAGATGTGTTTTCAATTTCTAGGTAAAAGGTTTCCTAAAACAACAGAAGCTTCCAATAAAAGCGTTGTTACTATTTTATAATGCACCAAGTCATCCTCCCGAGCAACAACTGAGGAGCAGGGATGGGTCAATTTTCGTCATGTACATGCCGCCCAACGTAACACCGTTAATTCAACCGATGGACCAGAATATAATAAGACTCACCAAACTATACTATAGGAAGTTTCTACTTTCGTCTGTCTTATCAAAGAATCCTGAAAACTTATCTGAGGCTTTAAAAAAAGTAACATTACGAGAAGCTGTTTTAGATTTACATATGGCCTGGAATGAACTTAACCAGCAAACTATTCAAAAATGTTGGAACAATCTCTTTTGTACCAATAATGAAGATGATGAAGACGATGTCCCCTTTAGCGTAATTAGAGAACGTTTGCGATCCAATAATGATAATGTTATTAGTGTGTCATTAGATGTTGTTGATTTATTGAAAACAGTGAATCCCAACATTGTTTGTACTCCTGCTGATATTAATTTATGGAACGAAGATAAGCAGACGAATGATGCTTATAAGGAGGAGGATATGGACAGTGAGGATGATGAGAACGATTCTATTAAAGTCAGAAGTGTAGTGACTGACGCACAAGCTATACAAGTTTTTAACCAAGCTTTAGATTGGACTGAAAGAAAAGAAGTTTCATACACGGATATTTTAGTTCTTCGTAAGTTACGGGCGCAGGCATTGGAAGACAATGCTAAGCGCAAATTTACGCAGACAAAAATTGTTAATTATTTTTCTTCTAATTAAAAAAATACTTATCGCTGTTAGAATATTTGTTTATTTTGTTATAAATAGTATGTATTAAACGTTTCTTTTAATAAATCAAATATTATATAAATCACGTTCGCTAATGTAAACATTTCGATAATATGAACCACACTTGGATTAAATTAGTTTACATTATCGAGCGTCTGCTGTATTTTTAAACGATATTTTAGGCCCGAAAAAATATAGTACTAAATTTTCTGGTATAATGGAACATAAAATGTCTATAAATCGTGTATGACCGGCCACACTTACCATTGGTGATGATTTGATTTGGCTCGAAAGATAATTCTCCATCATGTTCTCCTAAGCACGCATATAGAGTTCTGACACGCCTGCAAATGAATTAAATTATCTTTAATAAATCCGCAGTTCAAAATGGAATGGTCATTTTATGGAATATGCAGAAATAATAATAATAATAATAATAATATTTATTCGCCAAAATACAAAAAATGGGCAAATAAATATGAAAAAACCACAGAAGGCATCGCCTGTGTGTGATTTATATCTTAATAACTAACAATCAATCATATATGTGTATAACAATTATTGTTAAATCTAAAAGGTATTAATGTAATTGGAATTTTGTAGTTTAAGTTTTCTATATAATTATGTATAGTCATTCGCTGCACATTACTAACCCAGTCTTTCAATTTTCTTCTAAATTTTTTTCCAAAATTAAGTATCTTTATTTCGT
The DNA here is from genome assembly GCA_963669975.1 of Acanthoscelides obtectus. Classification (NCBI taxonomy): domain Eukaryota; kingdom Metazoa; phylum Arthropoda; class Insecta; order Coleoptera; family Chrysomelidae; genus Acanthoscelides; species Acanthoscelides obtectus. The sequence continues at coordinate 109,446,271 of CAVLJG010000004.1, read as the reverse complement.
TTGGTACTACATTATATAATTTAGCTGCTAAGAATTTAAATGATTTTTTGAATAATGTTTTGTGTGGTCTTTGGATATTAGATGAGCCTATTCGAAATCGTGTGTTATGCTCGTGTTTATAGGATTTTTTCTTTTCATTACAATACTTATGGTATAAGGTGGTGGCATGTAAGAAATAAAGTTGTCTTGTATCAAGTCTGTTTCTTGATATAAGTTGTTCGTTGGATATAATCTTGGCTTATGGAAAATGGCTTTCAAAACAGTTTTTTGTGCTACTATATATTCAGGTTAGAAATATATGTCTTGCAGGCGGCACCCCAGGCTGTGATGCCGTATATTATATTGGTTTCATCTAAGGCATGGTCTAGGATTCGCAGATAACTTTCTGTAAGAATGTTAGCAAGTATTTTGAGTTTATAGGCAACATTTCTCATTTTTTTAATAACATATTTAATATGGTTATCCCACCTTAGATGTGAGTCTATAAATATTCCAAGATATTTCAAAGTGTTAACTCTATCGATTTTGGTCTTTTGGCCATGATAATTAACGGAAATTTGTTCGAAGGTCGTTAAAAATTTTAAATAGGATGTAAATGCAATAAATTTTGTTTTTTGAAGTTAACTGTTAAAATTTTAGTATCAAACCAGTCAATGATCCTTATAAAATCCTTTTCAGTTATTTGCTTCAGTGTGCTCCAGTCATCAGCTTTATATAATACGAGGGTGTCATCTGCAAAACATATAATCTTTCCAGAACTGTTAATTTTGAATAAGTCATTTAAGTAGAGACTAAATAATAGTGGGCCTAGTACTGTTCCTTGAGGCACACCACACTTGATGTACATGTTTTTACTGTGTTAGTGATTTTGACAGTCTGTGCCCGACTTGAAAGGTAATTTTTTAAAAGGATTTTTAACGCTCCCCTAAATCCCAATCTTTCCATAACTTTCAGAAGCTCGACATGGTTAACCGTATCAAAGGCATTTTTTAGATCAACAAAGATACCATCCTAGGTATCTTTTTGTTGACATTAGAGTTAATTTCATCCATTGCAGCCAAAATTGCATCTGTAGTAGATTTTCCTTTTCTAAATCCATATTGGTCAGAACATACAATTTTTTTTTGGTCCAAAAATTGTAATATCCTTTTCTGTAGTAATTTTTCGAAAATTTTGGCTATATTCGATAGTACTGATATGGGTCTATAATTTGATGTTTCCATTCTGTCACCGCTTTTATGCATCAGGACAAATTCCAGATTGGAAACACCAATTAATGACGTAAGAAAGTGGTTCGGCTAAGTCGTAGGCTATTATTTTTAAATGGTCAGCTATGTCTATGAAAAGCTGCTCAATTCAAAATCTGCAAAATATATTCGTCAACACAACTGAGGGGATTCAAAACATAGATGATAAAGTACATGTAGTGTGTATTTTAGAGCCAAAAGAAAAATCCTTACCGCACTCTGGTTGAGCTAAACGAAGGGCTGGACCTTCCCGAGGAAGACGAGCCCAATAAAGAGGTTTCTTTATGTTGCAGCGTCCTATTAGAGGCAAGCCAGATCAAAGAAGAAAGGAGAGTTAGTGAAGTCGTAAGTTAGTAAGAGACAGAATTATGGAAAGGAAAAATAACAAGTGAAGCCAAGCTCATGCCAAGCTTTATCAAATATAAGTATTAAATATCCGAACGCCCCAAAAACTTGACCACACGTTTTTTGGAAAAAATGCTTAAATAAGTTTCAGGGTACCAAAAAATCAATTTGTCGATGACATCAGATATGATCTATTTAATGAACTCAGAGGTTATTTGCAGGTCATCTTTGTAAATTCAAATAGCAACCAGCACTTTCTACATCAGATTCCATTTTAATACGAGGCCTATAAATCAAGTGACGAGACTCATTCTTTTTAATCAACTATACTTACAATTTTATATTGTTACCCTCAAAATAACTTTTGAAACCACACAACGCTTTCTACTCCTCATAGCACTGCAGGAACTTCGATACTGGAATAGCCTTCAGCTGGTCGGTTACAGCTGTTTTAATGTTTTCGACTGTCCCAAAACTGATTTTTCAACTTCGGGAAGAGAAAAAAGTCACAAGGGTCCAAGTCAGGTGCATAAGGAGGCTGAGGAACCACAGGCATGTTCTTACTGGTCAAAAACTCGTTTATTTACATTGCTATGTTACAAGGAGCATTATCGTGATCAAACGCCCAGTTCTGAAGTTGCCTTAAACCACCGAAAAACCTGGGCTTTTGACGAAACACTATCTCCGTAGATCTGCCGAAGTTTAGCAAGAGTTTCCGTTGCACTGCGCCCAAGTTGCTCGAAAATGATGTCGTTCATTTTTGGAACACAATAGGAAAAACTGTTTCACAAAAAAAAAAAACGCTACTGAGCAAATGACTCGAGCGAGTTCAAACTTGTACTGAATGCGAATCACTTGTTCTCCTGTCTCCGGTCCAAGCCGGTGGCCTCCAGTGTGGCCAGATCGAACGCTACGTTGCCAGTCTCATCACTTAATTTACAGACATACTAGAGTTACAAATTAAATAAAGATATCTTGATAATTATCAAGTTATAACTCATAACGGTGTAAGAAATCGAGTTAGATAATAATATTCAGGTGTTATATCATCACAGACATGCAACAGAAAGGAGTTATTCAATACAGCATCGTTCCCAACCATCAACAGAAATACATTCAATAAATGCGGTATATTTGTCAGCTGGAGATGGGTGTCACTGTACTTACACATTGCCTGGTGACTTGTAACTCTTTGGATATCCCATGTACAGAGATCTTTCGTTCTTCTTTGGAATTCCGCTAGGTAAGATATTTCCCATGTTTCCATCCCTCGATGTGGAAGACAGAGATTCATTGGAACTACTTGTACTATTCGCATCTAAAAGGGCAGAGATATATAAATAAGTTAATTTGAAAAATCCTATAGGGCTAACATAGCATTATCGCGATTTTTCAAATAATTAGATATGGTTAGGTAATGTTGTTGATACTGATATAATTAAACATTTTCGATTGAATTTAAACTTGAAATATGGTAAAAATTAGTTCTATAATAGTATAATAATAAATAATAAATATTATAATAATAATAATAATAATCGCGGTCCTAGAGATTGGCAGCTCACTTTTTGGAAAATATCAAGGAGCAAGGCATGGCTTCCGATCATCTGATTACATGGAGTGATTCGGCAGGTCCCTAAAATAAAAATGTTCATACTATGGAACTACCTAATCATCGCGAGTTTTCAAAAAAAATGACCCTAACCTCCTTGAAGTAGGACATACCATCATGGACTCTGATACAGATTTTGCAGCTATAGAAAAGTCCATCAGAAAGCACCAACTAATTTATACGGTGGATCAATATATTTCAATCATAGCAGAAGCCTTTTAACAGAACACCTATTAATATTGCAAGACAAAGCGACCGTCGTAAAGCCGATTATGGCACAATTTGGACGTTCCGCTAGCACGCGCTTGCTTTTGTAATATCATAACAATAGCTCGCCTAACAGGAATTCCGAATCTCGGGATGAAAATAAAATACGGGAAGTAGCATGTGTCAAACTCAAAATAAAACTGCATAACTTGGAATTTTGTAATCTGCCGAGTTTAACAAATGCGATCAGTTAAGTTATCGAGTTCATCAGGAGACTTTGGTCTTTCGTTTTGCGAAAAAAAAATCGTAGCTATCTCGAGTTGCAAGAAAGGTCTGTACCGAAGAAGACAAAGTACGCCGAAAAAAGGCTTGTCATCAGTACCTTTGAGGCCCTAAAACTTTACTTTATCGAAATCTGACGGGAATTCTAACAGTCAGGCTCGTTTCCTACGCTCAAAATGTCTATCTTTCAGTCTCTATATAATTTTTATCTTGCATATACAGGGTAACTTCGAAGTTGAGTCATTTATTTTAACAGTGAGTAGATCTGATCAAAAGAAATGTTTTTTCCTTTACCATTTTTCTGGTAAAATTAATGTAACAAAGTTATAGCCCTTTGGAAGTTTGAGTACCGCCCTGCCTATTATATGCTCGTGTTTGGCCTTATCGGTTCATCGCATCGGAAACAAAAAAGCGAAAGAATTTGGAACGATGTTTTTACAATTATTTTATTCAGTTGTATACAGTCAGTGTCAGTCGGTAACGCGTGAGTGAATAGTGGTGTCTGTTGCGTGGCTCAAACGAAATCAAAAATGGCACATGTTTACGAAAATGCTGAACTTGTGGACATGGTTCTTATTTACGGGGTCTTTACAAAATGCTGCCGCGGCATCACGGATCTATGCGGATCGGTTTCCCAATCGAGTGCAACCAACCCCTCGTGCCTTTGTTAATGTAGTGCAAAGAGCTCGTGAATCAGGTGACTTAAGACCTCACAGAGGAGATCATGCCGGTGCTCCAAGACCGCACGATCAAATAGAACTAGAAGAACAAATTTTAGAATTAGTAAATGATGATCCAACAGTAAGCACCCGACAAATGTCAACTCAATTGGCGATTAGTCAATATAAAACTTGGAAAACTCTACGTGAAAATCAGTTCTATCCGTTTCACATACAAAAAGTGCAGGCCTTACAACCGGAAGATCATGAACAAAGGGTTGACTTTTGCAATTGGCTTTTAAATAAACATCAAAATGATGACAATTTTTTAAATCAAATTTTAGTGAGTGATGAAGCACTCTTTACTAGAAACGGAATTATTAATTCACGTAATTCTTACGTTTGGGCTATTGAAAATCCCCATGAAATAAGGGAAACCAATTTTCAACAGCGATTTGAACCAATCAACCTGTGGGCGGGAATTGTTAATGGAATTTTAGTGGGGCCTTTTGAATTACCAAATCGCTTAACTGGTGAAAATTATCTTGATTTCTTGCAACACAATTTGCCTGGTTTACTGGAAGATGTGCCTTTAAATATTAGACAAAACATGTGGTTTTTACAAGATGGGGCACCACCCCATTATGCAAGAAATGTGCCTGAATTTTTAAATAGACAATTTAATAATCGTTGGATCGGCCGTGGCGGTTTTGTACCTTGGCCGCCAAGGTCTCCGGACTTAAATCCTTTAGACTTTTGTTTGTGGGGTTGGCTAAAAACTCTAGTGTATAAAACACCGGTTAATACACGGAAATCATTTCGAACAGTTTTTGTGACATGCTTTTGGGCGCACAGGTCCGCACTGAAATACTTGTCGGGAGGATACATTATAAAACATTCTTTTTTTAATTTTTTTTTTTATTTTTACACACATATTTTGGTTTATCTTCCTTCTACAATCATTATCTGAAAATTAATGACTCAACTTCAAAGTCAGCCTGTATATAGTATCAATAGGCCTGGACAAAGCCGAAAACATGGTGACTGTCATGTAGCGAAAAGTAGGATCGAGGAATTTGAAAAAATCGAAACATTTGAACGAAAAGAAATAAAAAAGACGCTATCCAAATGTCCGATGTCTGGACTTTCTCACGCAAAAATCGTTAGGTCCGTAGCTCCGATATCTTCGGAGGAGATAGAAATTGAACATCGAACAGCAGCATGAGATGAGATATCGTGAAGTGCCATCTATCGCACCAGAAGCGAACCATTGTAAATCGCGTACCGCTGCTATTCGTTGGAAACGTCGCAGTTCCCGTTCAATAGCAGTGCCTCTAAATGGCTGATGATTCTGACAGAATGCAGAGGGGTCTGCTGGCCTCATTGAATAGGTCAAAATAAAATGAGATGCCTTCGTCTGTCCGACCAAGAAAAGAAGACAGCCAACCATGGACAGCTGTTGCGTGCTTCGTAGCTAGTCTTCAGCATGGTATAGGCTTGGTCTCTTATCTCTGGACGAACAAGCGAAAGCAATTCATTGATCCCCTAAATAGGAGGTGCGATTTATCAGCATGAAATAGCGCGAATCGCCATCTATCGCACCAGAATCGAACCTTTGTAAACGCGTACCGCTGCTATTAGTTGGAACCGTCGTAGTTCCCGTTCAATAGCAGTGCCTCTAAATGGCTGATGATTATGGCAGAATGCAGAGGGGTCTGCTGGCCTCATTGAACAGGTCAAAATAAAATAAGATGCTTTCATCTGTCCGGCCAAGAAAAGAAGACACCCAACCCTGGACAGTAGCTGTCCCGTGCTTCTTAGCTACTCATCAGCATGGTATAGGCTTGGTCTCTTATCTCTGGACGAACAAACGAAAGCAACTCATTGATCCTCTATACTGGAGGTCCGGTTTATGAGCATGAGATAGCGCGAAGCGCAATGAAAAAAAAACAAAAGGTCACAGCTTAATAGTTCCGAATGGCGGACAAATTTGTTGATATTAAAGAACTTCCAAGAAACCTTGGACTGGTCGATAGAAAAAAAAAGTATAACTAATGACAAAGTGAACCATTATCATTGAATGTCGATAGAAGCCGACCTATTGGGCATTGGGATAATATTCAGAAACAAATTCCTTTAATACCAGCACATTTTAGAGGCTTTCATCAAAATTTAAGAAGAGCAGGAGACGATTAGTTACAATGTGTAGTAGTAGTAGAAAGATTTATTTAGCACATTTGGCTACATAAACAGAACAATTGTAAACAACTTAGAACTAGTAAATTCAAGCCATATGGTGTATGATGTAAATGCTGGGCAACCTATAATTGTAGATTTAACAAGTGATTTCTCAATTTTACTTTAAATTTTGTCAAAGTTTTCTGGTCTTTTATCTCCGAGTATAATTTATTATATTCAATCAACCCTTGATGGAATACAGATTTGTAGCATATGTTATACTTTTTGGTCATTAAATGGAAGTCATCTTTATTACTGGTATTATATAAATGATGGTCGACATTTGATGATGTTAAATTAGTTAGACTTGATGGAAATATATTATATTTTACTTTATAAATGAATATCATTACAAGATATTTAATAAAAATTTTTACATTGAGCCATTTTAATTTGCTAAGCATTTGCCTAATTGGAGTATATTTATCTTTATTTAGTATTATTCTCATGCACTTATTTTGTAAAATTTGCAGTCTTTCAAAAATGGAATTATTTGCTAAATATAGAATAGTCGAACAGTACAAGAAATTTGGAAGAATGATGGTATTATAGATAATTTTTCTGCTATATGAACTCAGACATCCAGAAACTCTCGATAAATATCCCACTTTACTATTAATCTTATTTATAACTTTTTCATAATGAATATCAAAAATTAATCGAGAGTCAACAAAAACCCCCAGGTATTTAAAATTTTCTACGAATTCAATATCTTCACCATAAATATTATTTCTTATTATTTTTGTGAGTTTGCAATAAGAAAAAAGAATAATGTTTGCTTTTAATAAATAACATCATTGAATTAACACCTTTCTGCTACTTTCGTTTTCGGTACCATGCAAGTAACAGTTTTTAAAGAGGTGTTAAGTCAGATTTTCAACAATTTTTGTATGTATGTATACATTGTGTCTAAAATAATCTTCAATAATAAAAGCAGCCCTAATACTATTCAATAAAAAATGTCAGGATTTATACTTTGAGGCCGAATATTTCCAAACTATAAAACCTGAGTTAACACCTTTTTGCACCAAAGGCTTCAATTCAAAAGCAAATTCAAATAATAATAATAATAATAAAACGTCTTTATTGGGCGAAGTTTAGCATAAGCTACTCTACCACTTAACACCTAAAATGTCCATCCAAAAAAATATATACCAACCACTAAAATGCAGAGTTTCAACATAAAAAAAAATAATAAGTTAAATGAGTAAAACATAGGTAAATCAAGATTGGATAAAAGTATAACATAATACATACAAATTGATGCACATATTATGAGCAGAAGAGATACATTTATGTAGATGATTGCTCGAAAATTATTTTTCTTAAATAATGATGCGCGAATTTAAGGACACCTTTATAATCTATATGGAATGAAAACTCACCTAGCCTTTTATGCGATCTCAGACCGGGCGGACTGTACGAGTGCAGATTTGGAAGGTTTGACTCTGATTGTGACGTCACCGACGGTATGTACGGTTTAAAACGTTGCTGTCCGATTTGCGGTTGTCTGCTGCTTGGTATGTGCTCGCTCCTCGACATAACGTATGACCCATTGGAAGAATCGTGGACACTATAAGTGCTTGTTGATATTGGGGATTCTGCGTATGATGCGACCGTCTGTAATTCAAATATAAAGTTAATATGATTCGTTCATCACTAATTATTACTGAGTTCGTAACACGTCAAACTCTCCAACAAAATTAAAAGATTGTTATTCTGCAGATAAGGATCCTATGCATGGGGATCTCAATACCTGGGGGAGATACAGGTTAGGGTAAATTAAGAAAAAGCTGCGTTCTTTGGGGCGTATTTACTGCAGCTTATTTTTTCTGACTTTATTTTAAGGAATATAAAAAACTGACGGATCTTTTTCTTGGCACTTTTTAGGCACTACATTTAAACTACGTTCCTTTTTGAGAAATCATCAACTTTTTATAAGGTCCGAAAAAAGGACGCCCGGTATCTGATAGCATCTTTTGTCTGGATACTTTTTTAACCCGCAGTTTTTCTTCAGCCCAGTAATGAGCGTTGCGGCGATTAAAGATACCATGTAACCCAATCATTATACAAAATTGACATTGTAGCATTATTGCTAAATAAATCTTCAACAACAACAAGAAAAAAATCTTAGTATTAGGCAATATTAACAATACTCGGTGATAGGTATTTACATCAAGTCAAGGATTTGCTTTCAATAACTACTAAAAAAAAATAAATAAAATAACGCATCTTACGACCAAAAATAAATGTAACATGAGATACATCGTTGAATAGAAAAAAAATACAGTAGATGATGGATTTAAAAACACCATCATGTAGTGCCTAAAAAGTTCATTCGTTTTTTTTATGTTTCTTAAAATAAAGTCTGAAAAAATAAAAACCATTCGACCAAATGTTAGTTCTTCCTAAAAATTTGAGTGAGCCATGAAATTTCTTACGAATTTCTCAATTTTTTTAAAAATCAACCTAAGCTGTATCTCCCACAGGTATTGAGATTCCCATGCATAGAATCCTTATCTTAGACACCCTGTAGACGTAAAGCAAGGTGTACCTCAAGGCATTGTTCTAGGACCTCCACTTTTCATTATTTACGTAAATTCATTTATCAACTTATTTGCACATGATGTGACAAATAGCAATTACAGGCCAAAAAACATTCTAACAATGTATACCATATACATATTCAAGGATTTTTATAGTACAGGGATGAAGATATAAATTTTTGTAATATTAGTGAAACCATTAGTTCTTTGCTTGACTGAAACACATATTACAGAAGATATTGAAGATATGGAGATTGATATTCATCATTATGATGTTATAAGAGTAAACACAGTTTCGAAACATACAGGGTGACTTCGAAGTTGAGTCATTTATTTTAACAGTGAGTAGATCTGATCAAAAGAAATGTTTTTTTCCTTTACCATTTTTCTGGTAAAATTAAAGTAACAAAGTTATAGCCCTTTGGAAGTTTGAGTACCTGTCTCAATAATAATATTATGTGATCGTGTTTGTTAACAACGGATATAATCCGCCTTATCGGTTCATCGCATCGGAAACAAAAAAGCCAAAGAATTTGGAACGATGTTTTTACAATTATTTTATTCAGTTGTATACAGTCAGTGTCAGTCGGTAACGCGTGAGTGAATAGTGGTGTCTGTTGCGTGGCTCAAACGAAATAAAAAATGGCACATGTTTATGCGGATCGGTTTCCCAATCGAGTGCAACCAACCCCTCGTGCCTTTGTTAATGTAGTACAACGGGCTCGTGAATCAGGTGACTTAAGACCTCACAGGGGACGGCATACCGGTGCTCCAAGACCTCACGATCAAATACAGGTCCGCACTGAAATACTTGTCGGGAGGATACTTTATAAAACAAGGTAAAACATTTTTTTTAATTTTTTTTATTTTTACACCAATATTTTGGTTTATCTTCCTTCTACAATCATTATCTGAAAATTAATGACTCAACTTCAAAGTCACCCTGTATAGGTGGCATACTAATATACAAACTGAGTATGATTGAAATAAAAACACATAATACTGTTGATGTGTTGATTATCAATGGTGGTATATTAATTTTGAAATCAAGGTGAAACAAAATTACAAAGTACACGTTTGTTACAGTTCTCCAAGCTGTAATATTAGCCGATTTTTGGACTTTTCTGAGAGTGTTTGTGAAAAACAGTATTATCGAAATTGCTCCACTGTGCACTTGGGAGACTTCAATATAAATTTTGATAATTAAGAATTTTATGTAAAAAAATTTAAACAGGTCCTGAACTTTCATGGTCTATGGCAAAAAGTTAATGACTTACACAAGGATTACAAACTTTTCACGAACTAAGATCGATTTAATAATAACCAATGAACAGAATTTGAGTATCAAGGTTTTACATACTCCAAAAATAAGCGACCATTCGTGGATATGTTTCGAGGTGGAAAATATGATTAATGAGAGAGAATCAAGGGAAATCACAATTACTGACTTTGAAACGTTACGAGAGTCACTCTTACAAGCCAATATCACTGAAATGTTTAATAATAATAATAATAACGTTTATTGAGATACAACTCAAAAGGAAAGGGTATTGTACGGACATTTTTCAACCCTTCCGAAGGCATTAATATAAATAGATAAATTGCGAAAGAATAGATTGATAATAGACATCAGACAGATATAGTTAAATAACATGGGTAACATATTACAATCAGTATATAAGAGTATATTCTACATTTAAACTGTATAAATGGACAAGTAAGTAACTACAGAAAAAAAGAAAATATAAATAGATAGAGATGAATAGAATGATGCTGACACTTACTTCTAAAAAATTATGGATTGTATGGAGAACTGGATGAGAAACGCACAAATTAGGAAAGTGTTATATCAGAGGAAAAAGCAAACACTCTGGTTTTCACAAATATTTCTAGACTCTAAATTGACGCGTGATAATGGCTATAAAAAGTTTATGATCACTCAAACTGAGGAAGATTGGATACAATATAAGAAATCAAGAAACAGTGTTTAACAAATCTTCGGAACGAAAAGAAAGAATATCATGAAAACAAAATCGATACCAATAAAAATAACAGCAAAATGATGTGGAAGATACTAAGAAATATTGTACGAGTATCTCCCAATAGGAAGAATTAATTATCAAGAATGAGCTTGATGAGATGAGATGATGAAGATGAAGTATTGATTGCAGAATGAATGTACGCTTATTTTATAGAGGGTATAAATGAGATAGTGGAATCAATCGAAGATGGTGATCCAAATCTATGTCACATGCAAGTTACTTGTAATTCTTCTATGAGACAATTCCAAACAATAAATATCAGCCATCTTTGAAAAGCTGTTACAAGATTGAATGTTCTACAATTACTTCTGTTCCAAATGTTCAAAATTCTGAGTTGTATACAAACATGCAGCCAATTAATGTACTGCCAGATGTCGAGAAGCTCTTAGAAGGAATCATATATGAACAAGTCATTGAATATATTGAAGGAAATAAGATATTGACAAAATTTCAAGCAGGATTCAGAAAAAAGTATTCTACTGAAACAGCAATTCAAGTGGTAGTAGAAGAATGGAGGCGAAATATGGATGAAAAAAGTTTACAGTAACATTGTTCTTAGATTTCAAGAGAGCATTTGAGACTATTGACAGGGAGAAATTGTTAACGAAATTGCATTGCTATGTATTTCAAAGAACTAAAATTATCAAACATCAAAAACATTTCGGTAGGAGTGCCAGAAGGTAGCAAATTAGGTCCATTATTATTTATTTTATATATTAACGATATTCCTGATATTTTACAACACTGCAAAATTCAACTATTTGCTGATGATATATATATCAAATAAAGACATTGAAACTGCAATAGAGCTGATAAATAATGATATGAAAAACGTAATAAATTAGTTAAATTTGAATAAACTTAAACTTAACACAAAAAAAAAATATATGCTAATAGGAAAATCTTTAGATCGAAATACGTTAAATCTTACAATTAATCATGAAAAAATTGTGTCAATCGAATCATTTAAATATTAATATACGTAGACAGTAAATTAAAATTTGAATATATTGTTTCAAAAATATCCAAGAAAATAAATTACTTTTATAGAATTTCGCATAGCCTAAGCGTTTATTCCAAAAAAATTGTGTACAACACTATTATTCTTCCTCATTTGTTATGTTGTTCGACTATTTTGTTCACTGCAAATGAAACTGTATTTTCAAAATTATAAATATTACAAAATAAAGCTATGAGAATTATCTTACATAAAATAAATATACTAGAATAAATTTTATGCTGAAAGAACTGGTTAAATATCAAAAATTTAATTTTCATATCAAGTAAAAAAGCATCTACCAAATCACTTGGAAAATTTTATTGTATTGAACAATGAGTGTCACAATTATTCTACTAGAGGATGTGTAGACTATCATTTACAAATCAGCAGAATCAATATAATGAGCAAATCAGTATTTCAAAAGGTACGAATGTAATAAATTAAGTAATGATATCAAGATGTGCGTCAGTTTGAAAATGATCAAAGGAAAATTGAAAAAATATCTCATGGAAAACCAGAATTCATAGTAATGAAATTTTGTATAAAAATATGTAGTCTTGAAGACATATTTTGTGATATACTGTGTAATATGGATAATATGGATATTGTAGCATTAATGCTAAATAAATCTGAAACAACAAAAAATACTCTCATATCCGTAAGTGGAATTAGTATTTTTGAAATTTATAAAAAAAATGTATTTTTGAAATTTTTGGGTCGCTTCTGAATGCTGGAAAATTACAAATGCATCATTCGGTGTATTTTATCACTAACGAAGTACTTACGCAAGTATACGGTTGCGAATATCCCCTATAATTGGTTGCTATCCTAGTAGGCTGCCCATTGCCCATGTACATTCCACTACTAGATAGTCCTCTTTCGTCGCTCATATAAGAGGGAAGATGGTTGTTAGGTGAACTATAAATGGTTTGGCACTGGCCTAAAAAATAATAAAATATAAAGTTGGATAAAAAACGTGAGCAATAAAACAATAAAATAGGTTTATCGCTAGAGACACTATTAACAACACTTATGATGTGTTCGAAAAAATAAAATGCATTCAGCGAGTCAAAAAACTGTTGGCATGCCATTTTTTCTTTTCGTTAATCTGCATAGCGAAAATAAGCATATTTTCTTTGAAAACTAACGTCCAAATAGTTAGTTTTGATGGCAATACTTTAGCTACTTTTTCATAAAAAAAATCATACCGATGCATTTAATTTTTTTGTGAAACTAACAAAACTTCAAATAGTATAACATTTTTAGCCCAACAATAGCTCTTCTCAACTAGCCCAAGTTTGTTAAAATCGGCTCAACCGTTTCGAAGATACAGGGTGTTTTTTACCCTATCCTTTGAATACCGCCGACCACTTTCTTTTTAGAGATACAGCAGAAATTGTCAAAAAAAGTTCAATTATCCTCTCTATCAGGTATTTTTTTTGTCAGGTTAATATAGCGGAATACACAGATACATCACTTTTTTAGATTCAAGATTGCAGTTACGCTCCCTGGCGGCCATTCAAGAAACTTGAAAGTATTCTCCAGATCTTTCTCTTGACCGTTTTAGTAAGAACTGTTCTTAGTTGGCCACCCTGTACATAATAATGCGTTAATTAATGTGTGTACCATTTCAAAACTTCTTGTGTATTTTGAAGAGAAAAAATCGAAAATAAAAAAATGCGAAATTCTGATTTGGAATGTTTACTCCAGATTTAACACCTTAAGCTTTTTTTAATCTCAAATTTGTTTTTTTCTATCAAAAACTAAATATCCTAAATAAAACGCAATGTGTCATATCCCAATGTAATGCTTTTAGATTCGAAAACATTCCCCAAAATATCCCATTTTCAAATATGGCTTCACTTTCGAAGCTTCTTACCTAGAAGAAAAAACGTATTTTCTCTTTCACTCCTATACATATACGAACAGACCAAATTTGAACTAATTCTAAAACCGCACTTTTTTGGTATCCGCCTTACACAATATGTCCCTTTTGTTATATTTTTGGAACTTCTATTCAATTCATTGCCCAGCCATTTTTCACACCACAACAAAGTTCCATCGGGGATGCGGACCAATCTGCGGGACAATGCAATGAAAATACACGCTTTAGCTTGTATAGCTATTCAAACAGGGTTTTGCTAATGTTCTTACAGTATACAATGCTGTTTAAGGAATACTGTATAATCATTCTTGCAACTCTAATAGGAGTGATAATTGTTAGTTGGGAAGTCACTTGAAATAATATAATTATGAATATAAAAAAAATTTCTTAGATTATTTGCTCTATTGAATTCTCGTTTTCCTGTAAAGAGTGACTCAAAAACTGTACCAAAAACATACGCAATTTTTTTTAACACTAATAGTAGTTTTTTAATAATTTCAGTATGTTTTCTTATTTTTAATTTGTTCGGGTTTATTGATAAATGGTTCTTCCGTCGTAGACAACAAACCCAATGTGCCCGGTCTTTTGTTTTATAATATATTATAAAATTTGAAAATTTAAATGTTCTAAATTGGTTGCTATTTTCATAATTGTGTTTTAGCTCCTGAAGATGAGACTATAGTTTGTCGAAAGCTCGACGTTACCGTCAAAAGATGTCACTACGCTTTAAACTTTGCCAATTCCTAATGAACAATTTATTGTATTTTTTGCCCAACTCGTCGTTGGCAATAGCAATAACTACTGCTCGTGTGTATATATATGATTCATAGTTATTGTCGATAATCACTAGTTAAATGAAAGACTTGTCTTTGGGGATATCGACAAATTAAGCAAAGTCTACCCTTCTGAAAATACAAAAAACATCATTTCTCTGTGGCTATCAGGTTGTTGATATAGACCAAAGCATACCTTGTGCACTCAAGTTGGTGCCTCCATTCAAGTTACCCTGAGCGGTTGTGGTTGTCGTGGTCGCGTTCGACTTAGGAGGATGCGGATCCGGTTCCGAGAAGAAAATCCTTTGGTAATTCTCGACGAGTATCTCGACGACTATATTATAGAACTTGAGATCCAATATGGAAGCGACGGTCTCCTCTTCAGGTCGCAGCAAAGTAGGGCCGAAACAGACGCCCAAGTTGCTCACAGTCATCAGGTTTTTGTCACATTTTGCTGCCACGCTATATAACAAAAAGATATTACTGTAATGCTAGGAAAAACGATGGATTCATGTATTGAAGATAGAAATGATTTCAATTTAAATTGTTCAATAGTAAAATTTGACCTTAATCTCCAAACGATTCAATAAACAAATTATTTTATTATGTATACTTACTTGGTTAGATGCTTTATAAGTATTTTGAGAATCTCAAAATTCACTTTTGGTAGCCTATGCACTAAGGTATGGACGTCATGAATTCTTGTAGCTTTCGATTCGCTTTCTGAAATAAAAAGTAGAAATGTTCGTAAAGGAACAAATATACTAAACAAGTCACTTCAAATAATATAATTATGAATATAAAAAAAGTTCTTTGATTATTTGCTCCAATGAATTCTCGTTTTCCTGTAAAGAGTGACTCAAAAACTGTACCAACAACATACTCAATTTTTTTTAACACTAATAGTAGTTTTTTAGTAATTTGAGTATGTTTTCTCATTTTTAATTTGTTCGGGTTTATTGATAAATGGTTGTTCCGTCGTAGACAACAAACCCAATGTGCCCGGTCTCTTTGTTTTATAATATATTATAAAATTTGAAAATTTAAATCTGTTCTAAATTGGTTGCTATTTTCATAATTGTGTTTTAGCTCCTGCAGATGAGACCATAGTTTGTCGAAAGCTCGAGGTTACCGTCAAAAGATGTCGCTACGCTTTAAACTTTGCCAATTCCCAATGAACAATTTATTGTATTTAAAAAAACAACTCGTCGTTGGCAATAGCAATAACTACTGCTCGTATATATATATATATATATATATACGATTCATAGTTATTGTCGATAATAACTAAATGAAAGACTTGTCTTTGGGGATATCAACAAATTAAGCAATGACTGACTTAGAAATACTCAAGCTTTCGACAGGCTATGCTGTCCTCTTCAGGAGCTAAAAGTAAAATTGAAAATAGTAAATAGCAAACCATGCTCAATCGATTATCGTTTAGTTACTTACTTCGTCAATGAGATTGGTGCTAGTGTTAGATGTATAAAATTGTGTTTGGGGACACATCGCTAGACGACAAAAAACTGGATCTAGTAATGTGTTCCCAAACACAATTTTATACATCTAACACTAGCACCAATCTCATTGACGAAGTAAGTAATTGAATGATAATCAATTGAGCATGGTTTGCTATGTACTATTTTCAATTTTATTTTTAGCTCCTGAAGAGGAAAGCATAGCTTGTCGAAAGCTTGACTATTTGTAAGTCAGAAATAAATAATAATGTAATCAATGTATAAAATAAATAGTACCGGACCTAGTTTACTACCTTGTGGTGTACCAACAGAAATATTTTGTATGCTAGATCAGATGTTAAACACAAAAGTGACAGAAAAATCCATAAATACTCACTGACAGCTGCAATGAACCCATTATGGTACCGATATGTCATCAAAGGTTCCGGCAAATTCCTGAGGTACATCTTCAACGCGCTGGTGATAGTTTTTGTCTCCCATTCCAATGGATCGTCCAAACATAGCTTCTCGCTTTTCCTTCTATCCAGACCCATTGTGATCAATTTATTAACTTTCGAACTAACCCCGACCACCCTATAGATTCCTTGTTCTTCTAAACCTCTACTTTCTAGCACGTCTATACATTTGTTCACAAACTGAATTCCTGTTTCGTCTAGAGTCGTTTCTTCGGCGTTGTGCGGTTTGTTTATGTTGTTCACTGCCACGTGATATGTCTGCAATTTTGGTAAATTTTAGTTCGAATATGTTCGCTGGAATCTATCGTTCACTAAAGTAAACATATGGAAGTAGTGTAAAGGTTAGGTTATGATCCTGCCTTAAGGAAAAAAAAATGAATTTTTTGCGTTGTTTTTTTATTAAGCCCCGTCACAAAATGATATAACCATTGGAGATCAACCATTTAGCCTATGCCAGGAAAAAAAGCCCTAGACCTAAAGTTCAGTTGTATTTGCGGTTGAAAACAAAATTCACAAATAAAAATTTTTAGAGTGCTGCCTCTACTCAAGACGGACATACCCTGAGAATTCAAACTTCCACTTCTTTATTTGTAAACAACTTACCGGTTCTTTACCGTCCATTATATCCATCCACGCTTTCCTATCTTGTTCTGAAAGTGCTTGGAATGTTAGTATCACCCCGGGCTTATCGTCTGACTGAATGTCGAAACAAAACCGTTTTTCTATAGAATCAGACATTCGCCTTACACAGGATGCTAACACCATGGTGTCTGGAGGAGGTAGCTGAAAATAAAACGGCTTTGAATATTTTACATTGGCAGAAAATGACAAAAACCCTTATATATAAATGCAAGGTCTCAATGTGAGGAAAGCGCGTGGCACACTTATGATTAAAGGGGTGTTAATTAAGTATATAGCATAAATTTAACAGACGATTCATTGGGTCCGCAAATTCTTCGATCCCAATGTACGGGGTGTTGAAATTAAAATTAAAAAAAAAGTTTTTAGTAAATATTTTAAATATCATTTACCTAATTTTGTTTTAATTTGGCGGTGGTATTTATGACATTAAGGAACTAATTTAGTCATATCATGATTAAATTTATCAAGATCAGCGGCATCTGAGCGGATATTTGTGGCCAAAAAATGTAGGACGCTGAATTTTTTGCAATTTTTACTATGTTCTTTGGATTAAACAAATGGAAATATTTTTTTTGTCTCTTGAATTTTTTTCGTATTCTGCTTAGTTTTCTGGAGAAAAAAGAGCCCCCTTAATTGCATATCCCTGGGCCACACAAGGAATATGGGGAAAAGTTTATTTGGAACTTATTATTTTTTTACTAATTATGTAACAACAACAAATACTGAATAACAACATAATTAGTAATAAGAACTTATAAAAAAAATATTTCGAAAATAAATTTTTCCCAATATTCCTTTTATGGTGCAGAGATATGCAATTAAGTGGACTCTTTTTTCTCGAAAATTAAGCAAGGTACGAAAAAAAATCAAGAGACAAAAAAGTTGTATTTCTATTTGCTTAATCCAAAGAACATATAAAAAATTGCACAAAAGTCTATGGCAAACATTTTTCATAATAATACCGCCGCCAAATTACAACAAAATTAGGTATAGGATATTTAAGATATTTACGAAAAACGATTGTTTTTAAATTTAACACCCTGTATCTTGAGAACGAAGAATTTGCAGACCTATGTTTATGTGAACTTTTTGTGTTAAAATTACTGAAAAAATGTCTATTGAATTTATGGTACACACTCTTTAGAAGAAATACTAATTGTTAATATCCCGTCAATACACTTTTTAAAAACTATTCCATTCTATAAGTTCGCTAAAAACACTATACATATATTTTTACAGTAACACACTTACGGTTTTAGTTGTTAGTTGGTTATATGGTAACATCGTAAATTTCTTGGTATTCTTATCGTATGTACAGTAGTGTTTGGTCCATGTAGTTCCAAATGCCTCTGTAACAATGTACGATTGAGTTACAGGTTGGAGAGCTATTCATGTGAAGATGACTGCATAAAAAAATGGAAACGATTTTTCGGTAATTGATACTCAATTGTCGACGTTTTGATTAGATTACAAATTAATGAATTATAATAAAGGATGCCTTAAATGTAGTAAAATAAAAGTCCGGCCAAAAATGGAAACTGAGCTGAAATTTAATATACATTGGGCGACATTAATAGATACTTATCAGAGTACTGTTAAGAAAGTTTGATTTGATTGAAATTGATGCATTGTAAATACACTCTCATAAACGAACAAATGGCAACAGATACTCTAGTCTATTGCGTGCGACGAGATAAAGGTGGGGCATAGAATAAAACTTACTTTTCTCTAACAAGAACAAATACCCCTCCCGACAGCCCTTAGTGTTCTTCCTGACCGGTTCATCCTGTTTCTGTACTTCGGACATCCGTTTCTTTAGTTTCTGACTGAAATCGTCGAAATTGCTTCTCGTCTTCTGGATCTTCTGCTGCAGATCCTTCATATAAGGCTCACAGTCCTTGTTTAGTTCATATCCCTGCAAAAAACTTAATTGAAAAAAGTATTGTTACTATAATAATAACAATAACGTTTATTGATAAACAGCTGAAAAGGCGATGGTACAAACATTTTTCAACCCTTCCGTAAAGACTGAAAGAGAAAATAGATAAATTGCGAAAACATAGATTAACAATAATCATCGGCTAAAAAATACATAATACACGCAGACTGTATTAAGGTGGTACCTACGTACCTTTTTTAGATTTTTTTCACTACCTGTTTGCAGTGATATTCTAAATCCTTTTCATCTGATAATTTCATGGTTTGTATAGAGATGACTAAAAAACAACGTTTCCATTTTTTTGTCAAAAAATTCATTTTTGTACATTTTATTGTGCATTCTTTCTTCAATCGGAACTTGTTAACAAATATAAATACAGCTCTGAAATTGTGTGCGAATATTCCTCTTTTACAGAAGAATGAAACAAGTGATTACTTTTGTTCTTATCACTTTTCGTTTTCGAAAAATCTTTGATTTTCTTTAAGCCTCGAAGAGAAAAATTGATAAGAATAAAAGTAATCACTTGTTTCATTCATCCATGAAAATGGAATATTCACATACAATTTCAGAGCTGTAATAATATTTGTTAACAAGTTACGATTGAAGAAAAAATCCACAATAAAATGCAGAAAAATGCATTTTATGACAAAACAAAATTCAAAACGATGGATTTTAGTCATCTCTATACAAATCATGTAATAATCAGATGAAACGGATGTAGAATACTGTTGCAAACAGGTAGTTGAAAAAAAAGCGAAAAAAGGCCTTGATGGGCAAGTTATTGACTAGAGAAAAAGATACAGCCTGTAACATTTTTTAGACCGCTGTAAGGCATTTTCCTCAAATAGTTCAAACTCAAATGGTTGGAGCCATCCGGCTCAAACTACTTATTGCTTGAAGAAATCGTATGAATAACATATAAATTTGAGTTTCGCGTATTTAAGGTGTGAACATCAGAAAGACGCGTTAAATTGTTATAAAGGTATGTTGGTTTTTATATGCAATCAGCTTATAAAACATCGTGCTGTATTGCAATTCAGCCTTTGAATCCAGATATAACCCAAATTATTGTAGTGTGTTCATTTGAAAATTTCAACGGATCTATCGAAAACCACTGATTAAAATAAAACGCCGAGAAAAGATTTGTTAAGAGGGACAACTTTTTAACCAAAAACTACTTTACCTCCTTTCACCCTCTGCCGCCAGGATCATCCCCTTAAAAATTTTAAATGATAAGGGGTATCGACCAATAGCTTGTTTGAAAGGTCTTTCAAAGTCCTATATTATGACGTTTGATTTTTGGAAATCGATCGATTCGGTTTCAAGAAAATTTTAAAAATCAAAAACACACGGAAATAAGTGTAAAAAATGTTGCCCGTTATTAGCCAAACAACGATATAGGCTATGTTCGAATTCCTGACGCGACATTTTCAAAAAGATTTTGTGGGATATGATGGTAGCTTTCAATGATGCGTTGACGAAAATCATCCAAAATTTCAGGGTGGGGACTAAACACAATAGATTTCAAAAGGCGCGGAAGGAAAAAGTCTAATGGTGTCAAATCAGGAGATCCAGCGGGCCATTCTATAGGTCCTCTTCGCCCTATCCATTTATGTGGAAACTCGGCGTCTAGCCATTGCCGAACTGGAAGAGGAGCGCCGTCTTGCAGAAAATATAGGTATTTCAGCCTCATCAAGTATAGGGCTTCCATCCTCTTCGATTTGGTTTTCAATGGTTTCAGGTATAACAATAAATACACTTCGCCTAGGATATCTGTGTTGATGAAAATAATGCGGAAGAAATTCGGGTTGTTATTTGGTTGTTCCCACGTCTAATTTTCCGAATTGCTGTTTATGTTGGTAGTTTCCGTTTTAAATTATAAACGAATTGTAGATTTTGAACACTTATTGAAATAAAGTGATATTTTCGTGTGTTTTTTCTTCTATTTGAACAATTTAAAATTGTTTCAAGTAAGCAGTTAAATGTGTGTAATAAACAGTTAAACCGCTGTCCAGGTTAGATAGACTATTCGCCATTTTAAATCGGTAGAAATAAGTGTGTGGGTATGACCTTTATAATGACCTTTAAAATTGAATAAGGACAAAGGAAAATCTAAATGAAGATGAATGAAAAATATGAGAACTTTTGGAATCGTTGAAAGCTATAAATAATAATAATAATAATAATAATATTTATTTACTCTAAAATACAGGGAACATGAAACGAGTAAATAAATATAATATATCCATAGGAGGACAACGCCTGTGCATGGATCATATGTATGTTGAATTGCAAAATATAATAAAATAGAGAGAACAAAGAAATTATTGGTAAGAATGGTAGAGCATTTATTGTGTAATATTTGAGATTATTTTATTAATTTGATTTCTCCCAATCGTGTTAATAAATTTTTTTAATTTTTTTTTTGAAGCCTAATTAATGTATTGGGTAATTGTTTTAAATTATTTGGTAAATCTTCGTACAATTTTGGAGCTATATACAGGTGACATCGTTTCATTAGGGATTTGTTTGGTTTAGGAACATTTTTTGCGCGTAATTTATATCTGGTTTTATGATTATGTTTAATTATGTCGTGTTCACTAATAGTTTTGTGATAATGAGTGATGGTATGTAAGAAGTAAAATAGTTTTGTGATAATGAGTGATGGTATGTCAGAAGTAAAGTTGTTTAGTATCATATACTTGTGCATCATTATATAAGTCATTAGTTGGGTATAATTTTGATTTGCCTAACATTGATTTTAAAATTCTTCTTTGAAGTACATCTAAATCGTTAAAGTATGTCGTGCATGCAGTACCCCACACTACTATACCATATGTTATGTGTGGCTCGACTAAAGCTTGATATATTATTCGTAGACAATATTCAGTTAATATACCGGTTAGAAATTTTATTTTATATGCTATGAATCTAATTTTCTTTAGTATGTGAGAAATATGTACATCCCATCTCAAGTGGGGATCTAGATAAATTCCTAAATATTTTGTATCATTAACTCTATTGATTTTTATATTTTTATCATTTACCTTAAACCGAAGGTGGTTATATTTTGGTAGATGATTAGATAGTGATGAAAATGGTAAAAAATGAGTTTTAGTAAAGTTAATTGTTAATTTTCGGTTATTAAACCACTGAATAATTTTGCAAAAGTCATTTTGGATAATATCTGTTAAGTTGTTCCAATCCTTACCTTTATAGAGTATAGCAGTATCGTCTGCAAAACTGACTATTTTACCAGTACTGTTAATTTTGAATATATCGTTTAAATAAATATTGAATAACAGAGGACCCAAAATTGTACCTTGTGGAACACCACATTTCACAAACATTTCTTTACTATACGAGCTTAATATTTTTACTGATTGCGGTCTATTTGATAAATAATTTTCCATTAAAGTATACATCTTTCCACGAAAACCTATTCTTTCTAAGATTTCCAAACGTATATTGTGGTTAACTGTGTCAAACGCTTTTTGTAAGTCCACAAATACGCATATCGATGGTACTTTTCCATCTATATTTTGGGTTATTTCATCTACTATACTTAATACCCCATCTGTTGTAGATTTGCCCGCTATAAAACGATATTGATTTGAATTTAGAATTTTGAATTTATTAAGAAAATTAATCATTTTATTAAGGAGTAATTTCTCAAAAACTTTAGCTAAACTTGATATAAGTGAAATAGGTCGATAGTTAGTGACGTCCGTATTATCATTAGATTTATAGATAGGTATGATGATTGCTGTCTTGAAAGCTGATGGAAATACTCCAGATTGGAAGGATTTGTTAATGATATAAGCAAGTGGTTCTGTTATTTGTTTGGCCAGTATCTTTAGATGTTCAGCTCTAATTTCGTCAACTCCAGGGCTTTTTTTATTTTTTAGAGTCATAATGGCATTGAAAACATCCTGATAGTCTACTTCAGTTAATACAAATGAATTATTCAGTCTTGTTTCATGCAGATGAATATCAGCATTTTGTTTGATATTATTTGCTAAGTTTCCTCCTATATTCGTGAAAAATTCTATGAACTCATTACATATTTGCTGAATATTGTCTGTTTTCTGTCCTGTTTTTGTTTTTATTTCATTAATATTGTTTTTTGAATAGGATGACTTATTGAATATATCATTGACAGGGAACCATAGGTGTCTAGAGTCATGTGAATTATTCAATTGTTTTATATAGTAATTTTTTGTATGTGTGTAATAATAATGCCAGTAATAATCAATTAGCACGAATATGCCTAACATTTTGGATATTTCTTGCTCATTTTCAGGAAAAAAAAAACTAAATATTTTTTCCCAAAATTATTAGTGATAGGTGAAACATAATTAGTTATTTAGAGTATAGGTTCTGCGGTATACGGATTTTTAAGCAGACATTGAGCGATAGTAACTTAAAAACTAGCTTTTTCAAACCACATACAAAATGTTGACTCCTCGGAAGTTACGAGGATTAGATTACCTGATGGTAAAATGTGAACCAGGCATACACGAACGTTAAGAGAGTTTCAACGAACTCAAATTTCTTCCTCTCGTGGACTTCTTGTATTAAGTACACGTAGTCCATGCTGGCCGCGTAGAAATGTCGCTCGGCCATATCCACAGAGGCATCAGCCTGAAACAAGTGTTATGGTATTAAAACATGTACGCCTTAAAAAAAAAATTGTAGGTTAACTATGAAAGTCCTACGCAACGCCGTCATCAGTTTACAAATGATTATATTCAGCACAAGTTATACCCACTGAGAAAAAAATAATAATAATAAGCGTTTATTACCCAACAGTTTAACACCATTTACAGAGCAAACTACTATAAAAAAAATCACCATGAGGTAGCTTGTTAAGAAAAAAAAACAATAATAATTCATGTATCAATAACAAAAAATAAATATAGTTACAGCTTAAAAATAAGAAACGTAAGATAAATCAAAAGAGAGCACGCAATTTGCACTTCAATTCACCTATGCTATATAAGAATATGTCACATACATCGGCTATTTTATTCGCATTCACACACATCATGTTGACAGGCGCTTTCGACAATAAGTTTGTTGGAGCTCTTTGACATAAAAAAGGAACATTATACCTTGATGTTAGTCGTGGTACCAGAAACTGTATTTGTGAAAGTATTGTAGGGCAGTCTATTAGATTATGCAGTAATTTATATAAAACTATAACTGCTGATTGCTGACGCCGTTGTTCTAAGGATTGAATGCCAAATTTATGAAGAAGGATGTTGTATTCTGTACCTCTAGTAGGATATATGCCATCGATCTTAAAACATAAAAATTTTAAAAATTTCTCAATATACTGCTTGTAAATCGGACTCCATATCAAAGATCCATATTCAAGCTTAGACCTAACCAAGCTAAAGTATAATGTCTGCAAAGTCAAAACGTCAAAAGATTTACAATTCCTGATAACGAAGCCATAGGTTCGGTAAGCACTTGATATGATTTGATTGATATGCTCATTAAAGGTTAGATGTTGATCAAAGTAGATACCTAAGTCTTTCACAGTTTCACTGCGCTCAAGAACATGTTGGATCATTGTATAATTATATACCATTGGGTTGGTTTTCCTTGAAAAAGTTACTACTTTACACTTACTTATATTAAGATGAAGTTGATTCTTGGCACACCAGCTTTGCAATTTATTTATTTGACCTTGAACAAATGCACAGTCTTCCAAGCACGAAACGGATGAATAAAATTTTAGGTCGTCTGCAAACATTAACTTAGAACAAGCCAAAGATTCACACAGATCATTCACAAACAATATGAACAACAGTGGTCCTAAATTCGAACCCTGTGGTACGCCACTGGTTGAGACATAAACATGTGATATGTAGCCATTATAAAAAACATACTGTTTCCTTTCAAACAGATATGATGTTAAGAGCGCTAAGTAAATGTTGTTGAAGCCCAGGTACTCAAGCTTTCGGAGCAAAATACTGCGGCTGACCCTATCGAAGGCCTTGGAGAAATCGGTGTACACCACATCTACCTGTCCTCTATTGTCTAATATTTCGCACAAGTATTGGCTAAATACCATTAAGTTTGTTAGTGTTGAACGCTGCCTTATAAAACCATGTTAGTCGATGGAAATATCATTTTTAGTGGACAGGTAAATGCGGTTGTACAGTACGATCTCCAAGAGTTTTGCAAAATTATTGAGTATAGATATAGCCCTATAGTCAACGCCAAACAAAGTGGCGTGCACGTCATCACGATAAAAATTCCCCGACCTAATGCCTAGGTTTCTATCACAAACAATTGCTCTATTGCAGTTTCATATTAATGTGATATATAAATTGTAAAATGTTCATTACTCTCTTATTATGGTTAATAGTCATATAAACATTATTAAAATATCACATAAGTTGCTTTCTGATAAATTTAGACGCATTATGCGAAATAAAATGTTTTGCAAACGCTCCAATCACTTATCGACGTGTAAACGCACTAAACCGATTTCGCAGCGTTGACACATTGTCACCTTGAAACTTATTTAAACTGGGAACTGACATTTGTATTAATTTTGACACTGAATCAATTTGTGGCATTTCAAATCTTTATAAATCCTTTGGCCCCGCATACTGTAAATCAACAACTGTTTGTTTCAAAACAAAATTATTCATTTTACGAGTAGATAAAGGCAATTTTGGTATATAAAGATGCCCAAACAGTTAAATAGTCGGTGTAAGGAACTCGTGGCCTCATTAATGCACTACTTTGAGCAAGAAAGGGACAACAACGGGCCTTTGTTGCCTTTAAATGCTGTTCAAGAGGTAGGTTACTAATAATTATATGTAATGTATATTAATAATAGTGAAATTTTATTTCATTTTTTGTAGCGTGTTGCTGCTGCTTTAAAAATTAGTTTAAGGACAGTTAGTCGTATTTCCGAGGGTGTGAAAAGTGATGCAAATTTAGAATCGCCCAAGAAAAAGCGGAGTTATATTAAACGTGTAACCAACACAGCGACATTGGATACAAGTGCCATTCGAGAAGTGATCTATAATATGTATCACAAAAGTAAGATCTTATTATAATAACTTATCAGAAATTTGCATTAATTTGTTAACTAAATTATAATGTCATATTACACATGGTTTCAGAAGAACAAGTTACGATACAAACTTTATGGTCTCGATTAAGAGATAGGGCATTATTTGATGGTAGTGCCACGTCTTTAAGGCGGTTGCTTAGAGATCTTGGATTTAAGTGGCTTAAGGACAATCCGCGACGAGGGCTCATGGAACTACCAAGTATAGCTTTGAAAAGGGTGGAATTTCTAAGGCAATACAATCAAGCCAAGGTTGAGGCCTTATACCAGTTTGTCTTCCTCGATGAAACTTGGATATTTCAAAATGGGACCATAGGTCGCTCTTGGCAAAATGGAAACCAAAAAAGCGTGAAAGCTATTAAAACAGATGGTAAAAGGTATGTACTTTTACACAATTTGCACTATAAAATTTAAAACTAATATATTTTAGATACATTATATTACATGCTGGAAATGAAAATGGGTTTATTGAGGGTAGTGAAGCGATATTTTCTTCGAAAACAAAATTGAGCGATTACCATGGAGAGATGAACCAGGACAATTTTTTGAAATGGTTTCAACATCAGTTATTAGAGAAATTGGAGAGTCCATCTATGATTATACTGGATAACGCCCCTTATCACAGCATGATATTGAACAAAGTGCCCAACAATGCATGGACAAAAAAAAATATCCAAGACTGGTTGACAAATCAAAACATACCATTTTTAAACACAATGTTTAAAACAGAGCTATTGAGTATTGTTGCTCGGTAAATAATGCTTCTTAATTATATATATTTTGGTCGACAGTTTATATTTCTTTTGTTTATTCCTATTCTTAAAATAACTGCTTTTTTAGAAACAAACCACCTAAAATATACGTGATTGATGAATTGGCGGAACAACATGAGCACAAAGTTCTTCGTCTGCCTCCTTACCATTGTATATTTAACCCTATTGAGTTAATTTGGGGCATAGCAAAAGGTTACTATAACAGACATATTGGTAGAGATGGTAACAGTGAAAAAGACTGTTTGGATATGTGGAACGAGGCTCTACAAACGGTTACCCCAGACATGTGGAAAAATAGTGTTCGACATACTGAGCAAGAAATTTTTAAATGGTATGAAAGAGAACGAATTTTTGATCGACCAGACATCGAACCTTTAATAATCAACTTTGAGAGTGATGAAGATTCAGATTCAGACAGCGCTGAAGAAAGAAACTCCGACTAACTTTATTGTACAGAAAAAGCTTACACCAGTAGCTTACCTAATTTTAGAATGCATTTTTCTGTATGAATTCTGTAAAATAAATACCATGCATAAAATTTGGAGGACCCCATTTGGATTTTTATTCAGTACCTTTAAGCTATCAATTAAATATGGTAGTTTCATAGTGTCATCTGATCAATAATTGTCACTTAATGATTATGCAAGTACAGATCTATAATTTTATTATACTATTATTTTTGTTCTCATTTGAGGTTATTGCTTATAAACCTAGATATGTAAATAATAAATTTTATTTTTTTACAAAAAGTTTGGCAACAATGTAAATTTTTCAACACTCCCACCTTGATGACGTGCACGCCACTTTGTTTGGCGTTGAGTATATATTCACTGATACAGTGATAATTTTTTGACTTTGGAATTGGGCAAACTTTGGCAATTTTCCATTTATCGGGGAAAACAGTCCTTGTTAGGATTAAATTGAAGATAACCCGTAAATAAATAATTATGAAAATGTATAACAGAGAAATTTAATAGATCAAGCGGGCCCATACAACTAGTCTATAGCCATCCTTTCCCTGCCCTACCGGCCTATCTGGCAACGTCGTCTTTCCCGGACACCTGAGCGCGCGATGCGTCTGACCGTTTGACGCGGCAGTAATGCCAGGACACGTACCAAGACCGGCACACCCGCCGGTGAACGCAGAGAGCTGAATCATTCGAGTTTTAAGGGCAATTGTACTGGGATATTTACGATGTGTGAAATATGTCTAATTATATTACTGTCTAATAATAAAAAAATGAGGTAAACCTTTCCCCACCCCTCCAACACCCAAAAAATATAAGGATCCTCTGAAAGGTCAGAGCATGAGGTTTGAGCGAATTTTATTTTTTTCGTTTTTCGCCTTTTACTCCATCGCCGCTGGACAATTTTCAAAAACTACGAAGCTTTTTCGTCCTTGATATAGTAAAAACCTGGTGTAAAAAATCCACATCCTAGCAGTTATAGAGGGGCCAAGACATACAGACAGGAAATGAGTGACATTGTTTTTCGTGACATCCAAAAAACCATATCCCATTTTCGAAATGTTTCGCCAGTAGACGTGGGAAGTAAAACGATGGGTTGTTTGTATTTACTTCATTAAATATTGTTCAATGCCTTCAAACTGTGCTTGTTGGTGGCAAAACGGCAATAGTGTTCAAATAAAAGATTACAGGATTAAATCGATTCTTTAGAGTGTAAACCTACGGTAGTGGACAAAAGTATATAGACAAATATGAATATTTACCTAAATACCTTTAGAAAACGAATTCATACTTCATTGCTCCATAAACAAATGCGTTATTAGTAGAAAAACTAAATTCATTCTTTTTACATTATCTGCAATGAACACAATACCAGTCTGAATATAAGCACTTTTTTATGACAAAGAAAAATATGTACAGTATATTCAGATAAGAGATAGACCGGACATAAACAAGACCACGTGATCATCGAACGCTGTAACATTCGGCAGGGACGTATTAAGAGTCACGCAGTACATATTTTAGATAGTAGATGCTGCTTTGCGTAACTTTGTAGTAAATTAGCACAATTCGATGTGTATACGATTGGTGATGGATATAGGATCATGTGGGGGTGGGGTAAGAAATATATAATGATGTAAATGTACATAAGGGTTTCAAAATTTTCGCTTCGATTTCCAGCTTCGGATGACGCCTGATGTTTTGTGAAATACAGTCGAATATAATCTCAAAATGGCGTTTAAATTAGCCTAAATTAAAAATAATCGTATATCTCTTAAAATTGCTTTTAGAATATTGATTAATATATTTTTTGATTTCTAGGTAAATATGTAACCAAATTAAAACGTTCAAAACGTAAAAAAATGTGCATGGTTGAACATTGTCAGAAAGTAGATTCTTGAATAGGTTTTGCCAAAATGGGTTCAAAAATGTCAATAATTAATTAAAAAATACAGTAGCTTTATAATTACTTATAACTTACCGAATTTGATGAACGACATCTTTTATTGGAAAGATGAGCTTGATGAGCTTTCATCATCGCTACTGCCTGAAGCACCAACGTCAATAATGAATGGCTCGACTTGTTCCTCTAAAATATTGTCCAGTTCCCACATTCTCTTTTCAACTTTGTCTTTCACGTGCTTAATACAGTTTTCCCATTTTTGCGCTGTTATTAATTCTAGTGCTTCTTTGAAAAGTCCTTTGAGGTCACAAAATTTAAAAGTTGTATTGTGCTTAGCTATATAATTTTTAACCTCTGCCCATATGAGCTCAATGGGATTGAGCTCGCAATGGTATGGAGGTAAACGGAGCATAGTTTTATTTTGACTTGCTGCCATTTTGTCAATGGCGTATTTTTGATATTCCGCCTTGTGATCCTTGACAATTCTTAATAATTGTACTTTCAGCATTGCTTCTTCAAAGTTGATATTTTTCGAGCGGAGCCAATTTTGAACATCAACTTTCCTTGAAGCCGTTGTTGGGACCGTCTCCATTCTTCGAGAATGATAAGGCGCATTATCCAACACAATTACTGCGTTTTCCTCTAAGTTCGGTAAAATTTTTGAAAACCACTGTTCAAACGATTCGCCATTCATTTCCTCGTGGTAATCTCCAGTTTTCTTAGACTCAAAGCACCACAGACCGTCAACAACAAATCCATCCTCACTGCCAATATGGCAGATAATGAGCCTTTTCCCTTTACCTGGAAATCGAAGTACTAACTGGTGTAGATTTATTTCAATAAGCGAAGCTTTTTCAAATGTTTTCATCACATTCAGCGAAAAAACATTGAGACATGAGTATCAGATTGCTATAATTGGGATTATTTAGTCATATTGAAAGAAAGAATATTGAACGTCGTATGATTACTCAGCGCTTCACAATTTAATTTAAAGTTATAAACCTTTAAAAAATGAATGATCAGGAACCTGAAATACGCGCAAATATTAATATTAACAAATTATAACTTTATAAAGCTTAAAGTATGAATTAAAATGATTAGAAATATTAGGAACGGTACACAATATAAAACTTTTTTTAAGTTTATAATATTCGACATATTTTAAGATTATATTAAAAAATTATTGAAATATCGTAAACACATAAAAACATGGCTTAAAAAAGTTCTAACAAATGAAAATGACAATAAAACATCCACGCATTCTATCGAAAGTTATAAAAGTTTTGTTACTTGTAATATGTTTTATCTGCCCCCTGGAATTAATGTTTAGAACCTTGTTCCCAAGGTTTGAAAAACATTCGATTGTTGTCTATTACTCGTGTTTACCTGCTGGATTTTTTAATCCGGTGGACAGTCCATCTAGAAAGGCCCTCCTGGATGAAGTTACAGAATCATCAACCCATACTTTACTTGGAGTGTGTCCTGCGTTTACCCACATTTCATCAAGGTAATAAATCTTCCTGTTTTGATTTCTATATTTCCCAATTTTTGTTAAATAATCCCTCCTCCATAGCACAATTTCTTCTCTATCCAGTAGTAAACTATTACGACCCCGTTTTTTCCATTTGAAATTTAAATGCTTCAGTAACGCATGGAAAGTTGATCGTTTGAAATTTGGCAACGTTGTATCTCCATTTACCTCCTGCAGTACTTTATCTATAGTAGGTATTTCATTCCTAAAGAAGAATTCATGCACCTTCCTCCTAATCGCATGCTTATCAGCTTCATCCAATGATTTAACAATACTTTTGCGATGTTTACTGGTCATTGGCTCAACAATTTCTTTGATGGTTGATGCCTCGTTCTCCTCGCGCTCGATCTTATATATATTCAAAATGACCTCTTTCATTTCTGCACTCAGGTGTCTTTTTTTAGTGCGTTTCCTAGGTGGACTACAGGAGTTTACAACTTCATCGGCAGTATCTGTACTACTGGGCATTTTGCGCAAGCAGTTGATAACAATAACAATCAATAACAAGGTATAACAATAACAACGACAAACTCTACAACTTAATAAGATAACAAACGAAAACGTCCAAAGAAATATCAAATTGCAATGATGCACACGACATACGTAACACGTCTGAACCTGAATGTGACTCTGCCTTGATACGACTGCTCTGCCGCTCGGCATAGGCATTTAATTGCGAATTGACCAATGAGGGCTCCTGTTTTACGTCGAGACGGCGGCGTTAGCGTGAAAATCACCCGAACCTTTTGTTTACATCCGATCTATCTCTTATCTGAATATACTGTAGACACATTCTTTTCATAATTAGTTTAGTACAGTTTCATGTCAGAAGAGGACTAGTTTGGGTTCATCAAGTATTCTGGAATAAGTTGAGTGATTTTAAGACGATTTTAATGCCGCGTGGTCCAGAAATTTCTTTCGATGTGAAAACTAAGATCATTGAGTTATACAAAGATGGTCAACGTCAAGTCGACATTGTTCCCGGCTTCATACAATACACAATCACTTCTCTCGCTACAAAAACCTGCTTTACGGAATTCATCAAAAACTCTGGTATCAAAATCTAGAGTCACTAAAATAATTCAATTTATTCTCTTTGTCTCCCT
Source organism: Acanthoscelides obtectus (assembly GCA_963669975.1). Classification (NCBI taxonomy): domain Eukaryota; kingdom Metazoa; phylum Arthropoda; class Insecta; order Coleoptera; family Chrysomelidae; genus Acanthoscelides; species Acanthoscelides obtectus. Next base: position 109,414,045 of record CAVLJG010000004.1, on the reverse strand, counting down.
TTATCCGCCATCCATACAGGATTAATTGTTTTAAATTATAGTGTTACCTATATAAGTTTTAGCATTTTACCTCTGTCCTTTCGATATACGTATTTTCATTCTTCTTACCGGGCGAGAAGAATGTGTGACCCTGTCGAATACCTCATATTTCCTATTCTCCTGCCATACTAGATTATTTTCCTCGTGAGGCTTTCTCTACGAAAACGTTTTGATCATAATGTTCTTATGATATGGTAGATAACTTGTTTCTGGTTGATGGGTTATATCCCAGTGCCATTTTAAAAAGTCGACATTGCCAAAAATTTTAAGCTGAAGCGTAAAGCAGTTTGGGCAATATTGAACAAATATAAACAAAAAGGTATCTTGGAAGCCTCTAAGAGAAGTGGTCGGCCTAGAAAACTAAATGCTAGATCAGTTAGATTAATAAAAGTAATTTCGTCCAAAGATCCATTTAAAACCCCAAGACAAATAAACGCCGAAGTCGAGACAAAAGGAATTGCCAGTGTTTCTATGAAAACTATAAGTATAAGATTAAATGATTTGAAGTTATTTGCACGTCGATCGAGTAAGAAGCCGCTAATCGCGAGGAAAAACCGTAAGGACCGATTTCAATTTGCAAGGTTGCATCTTGATTGGAGCTTCTGTGACTGGAAGAGGGTATGTTTCAGTGACGAATCAAAGTTCAATATGTTTGGATCAGATGGTGTTCATTAGGTTAGACGTCCTAGTGGACAAAGATTGAACCCCAAGTACACTTTGCCCACTGTCAAACAAGGAGGCGGGTCTGTTATGGTTTTGGGGTGCTTTTCGGGGTTTGGGATGGGACATTTACATAGAATAGATGGCATTATGGATAAGTTTGTTTACACAGAAATACTAAAGCATGTCATGTTACCCTATATGGAAGACAATATGCCCTTAAGATCAATCTTCCAGCAAGATAATGACCCGAAGCACACTTCTCGCAAAGAAATTCTTTCTGGATGAAAAAATACCAGTTCTCAAATGGCCTTCATAGTCTCCCGATATAAACCCCATTGAAAATCTATGGGAATACTTAGATAAGCAAATACGGGATAAAAATTACTCAAACAAGGATGAACTTTTTGCTGCTTTAGGGCAAAAGTGGAGACAGATTCATGAATCTTATATCAAGAAACTTCTACAATCTATGCCGAGACAATGCCAGACGGTGATTGATAATAATGGTTATGCTACAAAATATTAACACAAACATGGTTGGTTTTATATGATTCAATAAACTTTGCTTTTTTTCTATAATTGTTTTGCTTTCTCTATATATTTTTGTCCTTCATAGTTCCAGTTTTTTCAATTAATTTTTTATTGAAGGGAATCTAATGAATTTATTTATGTATAAGTGAGTATTATGCTATAACGAATTATGTTTTCAGGTTGGTGTATTGATAAAACAAGTTAAAAAAGAAACACAGCACAATATTAATTTGTCTATATACTTTTGTCCATTAATGTATATGCAAGTATACAGACAAGCCGTAAGGTAAGACAAGCGTGAAAGAAGGAGGTAAATCACTCACCACACAACCAGGCACAATACGCTCAGCTCTAACGAAATGGGATTCGACTTTCTACTTGGACACCGTGCTCCGTTTCCCACAAGGGGTGGATATGACAGAAACTATGAATTATAACTTTGCAGTAAGGTTGAATGTTTCATACGGTCGGTTTTTAATTATATTCTTATATAAAACGAAATGGTATGGTAAAACATCAATACGCCAAAAACGACGGATTCAATAACTTTCCAGCCTAATAATTCCTGAACGGTGAATTTTCTACATATTTTGAAACAATTGTCTTCAAATTCTTTACGTAGAGTTTCGATAAGATTCCTCGCTACGAAAATTGAATTAAAATGGAAAAGTATCAAGTTTTCCCTGAGAGCCCATGCAAATAGGGACCATCTCTCTATTTCATTCAAACTTCGCATAAGATATACTAAGTAACATATAAATCCGAACACCCAGTTTAAATGGTTTTATTTTAATAAAAGTTGGTGAATGTATTTATCTTACTGTAAATAAAAAATTTTCAGCCTTATCAGTTGGACATTCCGGTTTTTATACTGCTTTTTTTTTAATTCACTAACGCTCTAAAAATGAATATTTCAGCCGCAGTAAAAAATCAACGTTTGCGGATTTTGGTTCTTGACATCCTTTACGATCGGTTACGATGCCTAGAGTACGGAGACCTGTACGATTTCGTCAACTTAGTGAGTTTGATAGGGGCCGTATAGTGGGACTTCGGGAACTTTCTTTTCGGGCAATTGCAGTTAGAGTGCAAAGAAGTGTGGTTAGGTGTTGTCAGGCATGGCTTCGAGAAGGCAGTACGCAAAGAGCAAGGGGCACTGGACGCCGCCGTAGAACAACAGACCGTGAAGATTGCCGCCTAAGATTATTGGCCTTAAGGGATCGTTTCTCCACTACCAGGTCCATTGCAAATGAATGGTTTGCAGAACACGGAAGACCTATTGGCATGCGAAGTGTTTACCGACGAATGAGAAGTTTTGGCTTGTTTTCATACCGGCCACACTGGGTCCTCCCTTTAACTCGAGAACACCGACGTAATCGCCTTGAGTGGTGCAGACAACGGTCACTCTGGGATCAGGAATGGAACAGTATTGTCTTTAGTGACGAGTCTCGATTTTGTTTAGGCATGCACGATGGTCGTGCCAGGGTTAGAAGGCGACGTGGTGAAAGGAGGAATCCACAGTTTTTTGTTGAGAGACATGTTCATCACACTGTGGGAGTTATGGTTTGGGGTGCTATAGCTTATGGTTCCAGGTCACCTTTAATCTTCATCAGAGATAACATGAACGCGCAGCGTTATATCCACGAAGTTCTAGAACCCCATCTTTTACCCTATCTTGACACCCTGGCAGATCCAACTTTCCAACAAGATAATGCCCGACCACATGTTGCAAGAGTCACAATAGACTTCTTTCAACATAATGATGTCACATTGTTACCATGGCCACCAAGATCTCCCGACTTATCCCCAATTGCGCACGTGTGGGATATGATGGGTAGGAGATTTGCTCAATTTGCAACGTCCTCCTCAGACTCTAGAAGCACTTCGAGAGGAGTTGGTGGTTGCCTGGAATGAGATGCCACAGGAGGACATTGACCACCTGATCAGAAGCATCCACACATTATTAAAGGTCAAAGGGCTTTAAAGCAGTGCAATCATTTTGAAATTATTATCATTTACTTATTATGCTTCATTAAGTACTTATACAAAATTTTATTAAAATAAAACCATTTAAACTGGGTGTTCGGATTTATATGTCACTTAGTATACTTAAGAGCCAAAAATAACAAACTCAACTTTTATTTACACTGCGTTCCGTCGTAATTTGCGTCTGGCATTGCGGCGTTGTCAGATTTTTACTTTTACTTTAAAGTCACTTTTCTCTAAAAAAATTGTTATATGAAACTTTTTTTTTCTTTAAACCCCCTCTATCACCCATTTAAATAATGACTATCACAACGTTTACACCCCGTATAACTGTGTTTTCCCACCATCAATCAAGAGCTCTCGCGTTCAAATCTCGTCTAATGCGTTATTTATTTTTGTCTGTCTGATAACAGAATATAACATATGCATAGATCGGTTAAATGTATCTCAAGTGGTTTGTTTACACCCAAACATTTTTGACCTGCTCTCTCCCTAGACAGTGATGGTGTAACTCACAGTTGAAATCAATTTGGCTGGGAGCCATGCATAAATAAACAGGATGAAGTTCGTGTTTATTTCAAGGTCAGAACCGACAAGGGTTCATCGGAATAGGGAAAGTTCTTCGGTTGAATGCATTTATAGAGTTATGCGATGTTTTTTGGCATAATATCTGTGTTACAGTTGTAGTACTAATGCTGCTGACGCATACTAAATTACACCCACTAGTTTTTAGCCCCCTGTCAAATTACGGAGCCCCAAAATGTCTAAGAAAAAATATGAAGGTGATATTCACAATTTCTCGCAAATGCGATCATATATTCCCAAATGCTAAATATGTATAATAAATCTAGATGACCCTCCCTGTTATAGCAGCAACAGCTGGAGCAAGCCTTTCCAAAATGAAAGTTACTTATATGGGGCATATATACTAAGTGACATATAATTCCGAACACCCAGTTTAAATGGTTTTATTTTAATAAAATTTTGTATAAGTACTTAATGAAGCATAATAAGTAAATGATAAAAATTTTAAAATGATTGCACTGCTTTAAAGCCCTTTGACCTTTAATAATGTGTGGATGCACCCTGATGTGCTACGCATTCTCCACCGCGCCTAGGCATGCTTCTGATCAGGTGGTCAATGTCCTCCTGTGGTATCTCATTCCAGGCAACCACCAACTCCTCTCGAAGTGCTTCTAGAGTCTGAGGAGGACGTTGCAAATTGAGCAATCTCCTACCCATCATATCCCACACGTGCTCAATTGGGGATAAGTCGGGAGATCTTGGTGGCCATGGTAACAATGTGACATCATTATGTTGAAAGAAGTCTATTGTGACTCTTGCAACATGTGGTCGGGCATTATCTTGTTGGAAAGATGGATGTGCCAGGGTGTCAAGATAGGGTAAAAGATGGGGTTCTAGAACTTCGTGGATATAACGCTGCGCGTTCATGTTACCTCTGATGAAGATTAAAGGTGACCTGGAACCATAAGCTTATAGCACCCCAAACCATAACTCCAACAGTGTGATGAACATGTCTCCTTTCACCACGTCGCCTTCTAACCCTGGCAGGACCATCGTGCATGCCTAAACAAAATCGAGACTCGTCACTAAAGTTCCATTCCTGATCCCAGAGTGACCGTTGTCTGCACCACTCAAGGCGATTACGTCAGTGTTCTCGAGTTAAAGGGAGGACCCAGTGTGGCCTGTATGAAAACAAGCCAAAACTTCTCATTCGTCGGTAAACACTTCGCATGCCAATAGGTCTTCCGTGTTCTGCAAACCATTCATTTGCAATGGACCTGGTAGTGGAGAAACGGTCCCTTAAGGCCAATAATCTTAGGCGGCGATCTTCACGGTCTGTTGTTCTACGGCGGCGTCCAGTGCCCCTTGCTCGTTGCGTACGGCCTTCTCGAAGCCATGCCTGACAACACCTAACCACAGTGCCTACACTTCTTTGCACTCTAACTGCAATTGCCCGAAAAGAAAGTCCAGCTTCCCGAAGTCCCACTATACGGCCCCTATCAAACTCACTAAGTTGACGAAATCGTACAGGTCTCCGTACTCTAGGCATCGTAACCGATCGTAAAGGATGTCAAGAACCAAAATCCGCCAACGTTGATTCTTTACTGCGGCTGAAATATTCATTTTTAGGTCGTTAGTGAATTAAAAAAAAGCAGTATAAAAATCGGAATGTCCAACTGATAAGGCTGAAAATTTTTTCACTTGTTATTTACAGTAAGATAAATACATTCACCAACTTTTATTAAAATAAAATCATTTAAACTGGGTGTTCGGATTTATATGTCACTTAGTATATGAATGATTGGCTAAATAAGTTCTATTAGATTATACGAAAGCAACTTTTCAAAAACTTTCCAAGCTATGACTTCTCTATAGCAGCATCCAATTGCACCCAAAAATTATTGGAATGTTGTAAAGTATACAAAACGAAGTTTGGAAACGATTTTCAAACTATTTTGTTTTTTGTCCAAATACGATCATCATAAGTGAAGTAAAGACATTTATTTACTCCATTATATCAGAACAATAACCACATAGAATGGGTAAATAAATGTTTCATTCCACAGAAGGACTATGCCTCTACATGGATCAGTTGTATGTTGGAATGTGTTCCGAAATCAAAACAAAAATGAAACTTAAAGAAAAATGTATGTCAAAGAGGTGATAATTTTTAAGGAATATTTGATAGGAATCCAATAATATGTTCTTCCTATTGCGCGTATTCATTTTGATAATTTCTTTTTAAAATGATGTATGTGTCGAAATTTTTTCAAGTGTTTGGGTACGTGTTCATGTAATCTTGGAGCCGAATAGAGAAAATATCGCTTCATTATGGTCTTATGAGGTCTAGGGACAGTTTTTGTTCGTAATTTATATCGAGTATCATGGCAATGTCGCGATCACTTACAACTTTGTGATAATAGCAGTTTGTATATAAAAAATAAAGTTGCTTGATATCAAATAATTTTATTTAGATATATATTTGTTGAATATAATTTTTGTTTTCCGAACAAAGTTTTTAAAACAGTTCTCTGTCAAACTTCTATGTCATTTAAATACACTGCTAATATACCATACATTAGGTGCTGCCCAACACAAGTTTGGCAAAAAATCACGTTAGCATGTGCAGTCCCCTAAGCGGGGGTGACACCACCCCCAAAATCTTAAATGGAAAGGGGGGGTCGAGTGATACTTATTTTAAAGGTCTTTCAATTCCCTTTATAATAATATAAAATTAATGTACTTCAGTTCAATAGTTTTGAAGATTTATTGATTTATGATAAAACTAATACATCATCATTAGTGGAGATCAATACATTTGACAGTAAAGTAATTTAAAAATGAAGAATGAACCGACCCGTTAGGCAAGTAAATGTTGAAAATGGCCACCATGACTCTCCATGCAATAATAAAGATTTTGCTGAAAACATTGCCGCACATTTCGTTCACTCATATCTTCACAAAATTGTAATCGCCGATCAAAATCGTCTTCATTAAGTTCTTGTACCAGGTGAATTTTATATTGATGAAAACTATGGGCCTTTAGAATCCGCTAGACAGTACGTCGACTAACACCACACACAGTCTCCAATTTGCGGGTACTTAACGTAGGATATACATAAACTTACCCTAAAACCCCCACTTCTATTGCTTCGTTCCTTATGGGATTTTCAATGTTGCGTTTTTTATTGGCGACTGACCCAGTTTCCCGAAATTTAGCTACAAGTTCTAGAACATATTTTCTATGCACGTTACTGTTCTCATGTCTCTCATTAAATATTTCTGCTGTTCTATTAGCGCACTGATTATTTCCGAAAAATATTTCGATAATTGCAACTCTTTCTGCTGTGGAATATACCATGGTTAATTTATGTAATAAAGCGTTACAAGTTATTTTAGCAACAAAGTTTGGTCAAATCAATCGTAAACTATGTACTAAATTCCTATTTAAAATAAGTACGAGACATTTCCTTATCTTTCTTCAAGAAATAACTGTTTTCCACAAAAAAATGCTCCAATAGCTATTTTCAACAACAAAATGATAAACAAACCATGGGCGTAGTGAAGAAAAGCATTTACTTATTAAGTAAATTCTTTTAGTCAAATTTCTTCTGAAAGTAGCACAAACTAATCTGATGTACCTATTAAAGTCTACTTTAAGCTTTAAATCAATAAATCTTCAAAACTACTGAACTGAAGCTCATGTATTTTACATCATTATAAAGGGAATTGAAAGACCTTTAAAATAAGGTATCACTCGACCCCCCTTTCCATTTAAGATTTTAGGGTTGGTCTCACCCCCGCCCGTGATTTTTTGCCAAACTTGTGTCCCCCTCGAAAACAAAATCGACGGGTTTGAGCGTTTTTCCAAAAAAAAAACTGAGCTGCCAGTAATGCGTCTGTTTCGTTTTCGATGCGCCACCCTGCATAGTAGATATTTAGTAGGCATATAATTTTCTGTCCATATGCCTGTGAGGAATTTAATTTTGTGTGGGTTTAAAAAAATTCCTAAATATTCGAGATTGTCCGCTCTGTCCATATTTAAATTCGCACTGTTTATTTTGGAGGAAAAAATTGAATAATCGGGTAATTTCTTGCGAATGATGTGAAGTGTAGAAAATGCATTTTTCCAAAGTCCACGGTCAATTTTCTAGTGTTGAAAAATGAATGATTTTATCAAAATCAGTCTCAATTCTGTTTACATCATACCAGTCTCGCCCTTTAAATAGTATTGCCGTATCATTAGCAAAACTAACTATAACCTACAGAGTTAATTTTGAATACCTATATCATTCAAATATACAGGGTGTCCGCAAAGTTGGGGTTTTCATTTTCAGAAACAACTACCCTTGAAATAACAAAGGTAATGTGTAGTGAAACGAGGGCGACCAAGTAAAAAAAAAAATAAAAGAAAAAGTACTCACTCTCCAGTTGACGAGAAGGGCTAAGTACGTCTCTGCCCGAAATCATACCGCTCCAACAGAAAATGAAATCAGCTGATACGCTACCGAGCAGACGCAACATGCCAGCCCAAACATTCACCGAAAATGTTTGTTGAAAATGTGCCCGACGGACAGCGTGCGGATTTTCTACTGACCAAACCTGAGTGTTGCGAAATTATTCACCCCATTATGCGTGAATGTAGATTCGTCTGTCACCAATATGCACTTCAAAAAGTCCGGATTATTGTCATGTTGATGCAACAACCACTCACAAAACCGCACTCTTGCTGGAAAATCGTCAGGTTGAAGGGCTTGTACACCTTGGACGTGAAACGGATACAGCCCCTCTTCACGCAGTGTTTGTCACTCTTTAGTTTTTGATACTTGCACTTCTCTAGCCACGTCTCTAGTGCTTGTTGTTTTTTGAAACGCAATCGATTATAAGGGTTCGTTTACCTCTACACGCGTGACCGTAACCGCCGGTTGTAGGTTGCATACTGACCTGACCCACTGACCCCGACCCAGTTCTGTCGTCGGGTTGAGCTAGTGTCCAGTACCAGTTGGGGATATCGCGAGTCGCGGCCACAGGACGGTATTCAGATATTTTTGATGTTGCAGAGCCCTTTATCTCGGTTCCTTAAGACATTGGTGTATATGGTACTAAGAAAAATTGCTTATGTTTTCAAGATCTACACGTCGTGTAAAGGAAAACCCCAACTTTGCGGACACCCTGTATATTAAATAAAAGAGGGCCTAACACTGTACCATGAGATACACCACATTTAGCAAACATTTCCTTACTGTATGATTCTGATAGTTTTACTACTTGGGGCCTTTTTGATAAATAACTTTGCATTAAAGAATATATTTTCCCACAAAAACCTAATTTGTCTAAAAAATATTTAACACTAAACTGTGATTTACTGTATCGAATGCCTTTTTCAGATCAAATACACAAAGCGTAAGGAAGTATACCATCTATGGTAGATTTTCCTGCAACAAAACCGTATTGATTTGGACTTAAAAGTTTGAATTTATCAAGGAAATCTACCATCTTATGACATAATCATAACCAGTCGTACAAATCCTCATAACTGTTATATCAAACCTGTGAAAAGGGGAATCAAAGAATGTAAAAATAACTATAAAGCACTCTTTAAACATGAAAATATTTTTCACGTAAGGAGCATACTGTTGGTGGCAATTTTGGTAATTATTTCTTTTTAGACACCATGAGTAACAACGGAGTTACCGACAGAGCCCACATTAAAAACTCACCCAGTCAAAAATAGCTATACATCCGACATGAAATATTTTCCAGTTGCGGTCTTTTTAGGTATTGCTAATTGGACCAGTGAGGTTCGTAAGACACTTTTTATAGAAACATGTGAGATTTTGATATTTGCCATCCTTTTAAAGCATTCCATATCATCGAACAGGCCACAGAAAGTATATGACAAAATTGAAGCAAAATTGTTCAATCCTCCTGTTTGTTTGGTCAGTCAAACCACTTCTTTTTAAAATGGAGATTATCGACAAGAAATCAAGGTGTTTTGTGGCAAAAACAGACATGGTTATGTGGACTCTGCAGTCTGTCAGCACAGATTTTATAACTTTCATATCATATCAATGTATGAATATGTAATTTAAGTCACTACACCCAGCGTAATAGTACAAAGGTTATATTTAATTTTACTGGCAGTGTACAATGCTAAAAAAATAAAACAAAATGCAATCAACTGATAATTCTGTCGCATGTGTATTAGCTATAATTAAACCAGGGAAATCCAGGCTAAACCATTGTCAGCCCACTATTGATTTGAAGCTAACAGATATCAAGTTTGAGTTTCCCGTCATACGTTTCGATCATAAATATTTTTACTTATTCGACAGTGCAATCATTAAAATTTAATACATAATACGCTCTTTGTCTATTTGAAAAAGACTAGTAAAGATACGACATGTTTGAAAACTAGCACCTTTTGTTTGTATCGTAGGCAATATTGTAGGGGAAACAAATCCTTACAATGTAGAAATCGTACTGGTATATAGATTATGGACTATTATAACTTATATACTTCGTAAATTCTTAATGTTCCTCCACTGCGACACTAACTTTTTGTTTATGAAAGATGTGAAGCACTAATGCATCACAGACCAATACAACACAGGACAAACAATGAAATCAACTGTTGTCGATCATGTCAAAGATTACACGATTACAACGTATCGAACAACAAAGTAATTTTACAGACAAAATACATACTCAACGCATCTATCTGACCCCAATGTCATTTTCCCGCTTGAATGGCACCAGGTTTCACATCGCACTACGCATTCACCACTGTAGGTCAATCCCACTTCTGATCAGTCCGAAACGAGAATAACATTTGATGCACTTGCCGCGATCCGTAGACCTGTCACTATGAAATGGCCCACATTCAAACGTCAGTTCAGTATATATCAAATGGACACAAAACTGGCTGGGGTGCGTGGCGCGCACTCTCTATAACGGTGACGTCACCGGTCGATACGCACCCCTTGCAAGTGTGACGTCACTTCGAAGGGGAGTGGAGATAACAGTTTGGGGAACGGCATCGGCAGCGAACATTAGAAGCAATCGCAGAAACTGATTGGTGAGGTGCGTCACCGGAGGCATTGATATGATATGAAAGGATTGCCAAATTGATAGTGCAGGAATTATAGTTAGGGTAGGATAGAAAATATCGCCAAACGTCGATTGGCCAGATTTATGTTTTTATTAAAAAATCGTTCAGTTCACAATAATGATAATAATTTATTGGTGCTGTTACACAAAAATGTTTTTTCACATACAACATATAACAATAATAAATTGTTTGACTTTTGTTTCCATTTAAGGTCAGCCCGTTAACAACAAACCAGTTTTACATGTCCCTCCTGCTAGTAGAATTGTTGTTGATGTATAATAGGAATAACAATGGTCCAAGTACAGATCCTTGAGGAACCCCATGCAAAATTGTGGTGACAGTAGATCTATGTATTCCACAAATTATATTATAGATATATCAAATTAGTACTATCACGTGAATATAAAATGAGTCTTCAAAAGTCATATAATATGTTATTGCTGGTATTATACAGCCAGTTATCACAAGTAATATAAAAGGCAACACCTGATTCCCTATCTTCAATTTGTCAAATTACATAAATCAACCACCATTTAGAACGGTAACACCAGGTAACGTCAAGTTTGTCCTGTCATTTACACTCCCTATAATATCCCAGCCGTATAATACTCGTAACATAGTGTATATGTGAAGTTGTTATCAGTGTTGCCAGGTTTTTTTAGAAAAATGGCGATTTATAAAATTTCGATTTTGAATAGTTTTAAAAATCTTTCAGCTTCCAAAAACTGCAAAAATTACTAAATTATTTGCAAGGTTTGCTTTTAATACCAGGAAATAGAAATATTAAAATTATTGCGTTTTTTACAACCATCAAATATTTCTACTACTGAAAGCAAGTTATTTAAATAAGTAATAAGTACGCCACGGCGATTGCACTAACGATGCTGGTATAAAAAAAAATTTACACACGTAGTTTCTAATTTAAATGCATTAAATCGAGACTATGGACTTTTAAAAAATTTTGACATAGAGTTTGTCATGGATTCTACAGATTTCTGGTAAGTGTGTCTGCTAAAAAGAGGATACGATTCTGAGATGTTTCCGAATTAAGAAAGTTTGTTAAGTCATTACTTATTTTAGCTCACAGCAGTGCATGTGTGAAAGATTTTTCACTAGTATACATCCAAATAAAGCTAATCTTAGGAATAAACTGGATGAAACAACATTAAGTGGTATATCGCATACTAAAAGAGTCATTAAGCCAAACAACTTTGTATCAAATAAAATATTATCACTGAACAACAATGAGATGTATAGAATAAATTAATTTAGTAAGTACTGTAAGTATAGCCTGTTTTGTAATCAGAAATTTATATGCAGAAACGCTTAATATTTTTGAAAAAATGTGATATATAATAAGATCGTTTGTATTTTTCAGTCGATAACCATATCATAGGGGTAAGTATAGAAATTATAAACGCCATCGTGCGTTGCAAAAATTGACTCATGACTTAAGTATAGTCAACGCCAAACAAAGTGGCGTGCACGTCATCACGATAAAAATTCCCCGACCTAATGCCTAGGTTTCTATCACAAACAATTGCTCTATTGCAGTTTCATATTAATGTGATATATAAATTGTAAAATGGTCATTACTCTCTTATTATGGTTAATAGTCATATAAACATTGTTATTAAAATATCACATAAGTTGCTTTCTGATAAATTTAGACGCATTATGCGAAATAAAATGTTTTGCAAACGCTCCAATCACTTATCGACATGTAAACGCACTAAACCGATTTCGCAGCGTTGACACATTGTCACCTTGAAACTTATTTAAACTGGGAACTGACATTTGTATTAATTTTGACACTGAATCAATTTGTGGCATTTCAAATCTTTATAAATCCTTTGGCCCCGCATACTGTAAATCAACCACTGTTTGTTTCAAAACAAAATTATTCATTTTACGAGTAGATAAAGGCAATTTTGGTATATAAAGATGCCCAAACAGTTAAATAGTCGGTGTAAGGAACTCGTGGCCTCGTTAATGCACTACTTTGAGCAAGAAAGGGACAACAACGGGCCTTTGTTGCCTTTAAATGCTGTTCAAGAGGTAGGTTACTAATAATTATATGTAATGTATATTAATAATAGTGAAATTTTATTTCATTTTTTGTAGCGTGTTGCTGCTGCTTTAAAAATTAGTTTAAGGACAGTTAGTCGTATTTCCGAGGGTGTGAAAAGTGATGCAAATTTAGAATCGCCCAAGAAAAAGCGGAGTTATATTAAACGTGTAACCAACACAGCGACATTGGATACAAGTGCCATTCGAGAAGTGATCTATAATATGTATCACAAAAGTAAGATCTTATTATAATAACTTATCAGAAATTTGCATTAATTTGTTAACTAAATTATAATGTCATATTACACATGGTTTCAGAAGAACAAGTTACGATACAAACTTTATGGTCTCGATTAAGAGATAGGGCATTATTTGATGGTAGTGCCACGTCTTTAAGGCGGTTGCTTAGAGATCTTGGATTTAAGTGGCTTAAGGACAATCCGCGACGAGGGCTCATGGAACTACCAAGTATAGCTTTGAAAAGGGTGGAATTTCTAAGGCAATACAATCAAGCCAAGGTTGAGGCCTTATACCAGTTTGTCTTCCTCGATGAAACTTGGATATTTCAAAATGGGACCCTAGGTCGCTCTTGGCAAAATGGAAACCAAAAAAGCGTGAAAGCTATTAAAACAGATGGTAAAAGGTATGTACTTTTACACAATTTGCACTATAAAATTTAAAACTAATATATTTTAGATACATTATATTACATGCTGGAAATGAAAATGGGTTTATTGAGGGTAGTGAAGCGATATTTTCTTCGAAAACAAAATTGAGCGATTACCATGGAGAGATGAACCAGGACAATTTTTTGAAATGGTTTCAACATCAGTTATTAGAAAAATTGGAGAGTCCATCTATGATTATACTGGATAACGCCCCTTATCACAGCATGATATTGAACAAAGTGCCCAACAATGCATGGACAAAAAAAAATGTCCAAGACTGGTTGACAAATCAAAACATACCATTTTTAAACACAATGTTTGAAACAGAGCTATTGAGTATTGTTGCTCGGTACATAATGCTTCTTAATTATATATATTTTGGTCGACAGTTTATATTTCTTTTGTTTATTCCTATTCTTAAAATAACTGCTTTTTTAGAAACAAACCACCTAAAATATACGTGATTGATGAATTGGCGGAACAACATGGGCACAAAGTTCTTCGTCTGCCTCCTTACCATTGTATATTTAACCCTATTGAGTTAATTTGGGGCATAGCAAAAGGTTACTATAACAGACATATTGGTAGAGATGGTAACAGTGAAAAAGACTGTTTGGATATGTGGAACGAGGCTCTACAAACGGTTACCCCAGACATGTGGAAAAATAGTGTTCGACATACTGAGCAAGAAATTTTTAAATGGTATGAAAGAGAACGAATTTTTGATCGACCAGACATCGAACCTTTAATAATCAACTTTGAGAGTGATGAAGATTCATATTCAGACAGCGCTGAAGAAAGAAACTCCGACTAACTTTATTGTACAGAAAAAGCTTACACCAGTAGCTTACCTAATTTTAGAATGCATTTTTCTGTATGAATTCTGTAAAATAAATACCATGCATAAAATTTGGAGGACCCCATTTGGATTTTTATTCAGTACCTTTAAGCTATCAATTAAATATGGTAGTTTCATAGTGTCATCTGATCAATAATTGTCATACTTAATGATTATGCAAGTACAGATCTATAATTTTATTATACTATTATTTTTGTTCTCATTTGAGGTTAATATGGCTTATAAACCTAGATATGTAAATAATAAATTTTATTATTTTACAAAAAGTTTGGCAACAATGTAAATTTTTCAACACACCCACCTTGATGACGTGCACGCCACTTTGTTTGGCGTTGACTATAGAACCTTTTTCACAATACGTAACACATTACGATTCTTTGATTTAAAATTTTCAGTAACACACCTTACTCAAAAGGAGAATTTATTTGCAGGAGAATCGAATAAAGACATATTATTATCATTATTAAATTAATATCAGATACTCGGTCTTCTTCCTTCCCAATTTCACCGATCTAAGCACAAAGCTCTTTGGAGTGGCGATGACGTCATTCTCGAATTATAAAAGGTCGCTATGACAGATGAGACTGAGAATATCATCACAGAACTCTGGAATATCGAATAAGACAAAGGAGACTTGCGTCACGGAGTGTCAATGGATTAGATTAATGACCGAGTAGGAGTTTGAGATTTAATGTTGATGCGTTTGGGGTTGTGTGTAATGGGGAGGATTTTAATGGTTGATTACCCTATATCTTTTTTCCGACAAACCAAAAGAGCTGGTTAGGAATTGAACAGAGCATGTGCAGGTCGAAATTACCGTTCCAACAGACAATGGAACTGGCAGTTTTCCGTTAAAAAAAATTCCGATCAGAGAGAACTAAAAATTGGAATTTTAAAGCGCATACGCGTTATCAGAACAAATGGCAGTCATAGCTGGGAAGCTGGATTATGTGACAGCCATTTTGTGTCTTTTCTATCTTTTCAGTCCTCTCATATACTACGAGTATATTATATAGTCATATTAGCAAATTTCCCAGAAATAATTGTAAAGTCTGATTTTATTGGTGCAAGTTGTTCAATGGGGTATTTAAAACATGGACGCATAAAATGGGTACACCAGTTTTTGTGGGAAAACTTTTTATTTGACAGCAAAGAATGATAAAACGTGTTTTTTGGAATTCAATCGAAAGCGTTGACAGGAACGAAAAAACTTTTTAGGTATTTATAAGACCTACAAAATGAGACCACACGTAAAAAGATCCGACTAATATCAAAAATGTTATGGCCGAAATACGAGGCAAAATGCAGGTTTTGGCACTTGTTGGTAATGCGACGATAATTTTAACCAACTACTTGAAATTGTTCAAATCGCTAGGATTCATACTTCTAAATAACAACAATTATATTGGTCAAGTATTTTCTTGTTAGAATTTTTAATTGTTTATCTCAAAACACTTGTTTTCAGGCCACCATCACCATTAGTTTATTGAGCACTATACAAAAAGCATTTAGTAGCAAAATACACGTGTTTACCTTGTCGCTATGAGCCACAAACCAATCCGAAAGGTAAATGTTATTTTTATGTGAAAAACAAAGGTTACGTTTTTTTCTACTAAACAAATTCAAACATTTCGTATTTGTGGGTAATTGAACAAATGCGCTACGATATTCGAAAAACATACATTACTTTACACATTTTAAAACAAAGCGAATGTGTCTTATCATCTTTTGTTGCGAGTTTCTCAGAGATACGAAATGTTTGAATTTGTTTAGAAGAAAAAACGTAACCCATTATTTTTTGCATAAAAATAACATTTATGATCCGGAATGGTTTGCGATTCATATCGGCAAAGTAAACTAACGTATTTTGCTATAAAATGTAACCCTGTATGTTGCTCAATAAACTAGTGATGGCCGGAAAACAGGTATTTTTCGATAAACAATTAGTAATTCTCAAAAAACTACTTGAGCAATATACTCCAATTTTGTTGTGGTCATTAAGAAGTACGAATCTTACGAATTTGAGAATTTTAAATATCTGCAAATGCCAAAATATTTTTGCTGTTAGTCGGATCTTTCAACGTGTGATCTCATTTTGTGTTTCATAAATAGCTAAAAATCTCATATTGAGAGTTTATTCGTTCCTGAGAACACTTCCGATTGAATCACAAAAAACACGTTTTCTTATTCATTGTTGTCGAAAAAAAATTTTTCCCACAAAAATTGGTCTACCCATTTTATGCGTCCATGTTAAATACCCCCTTGAAAAATTTGCACCAATAAAATCAGACTTTACAATTATTTCGCAAACCAGGAGTACTTTCGTCTAATACGATTAGACCAATATGAGGTCAGATCGACCTGAATCTTAACCGCTTAATGTGCCCGATGATGAAGCTTACTTTGAAAAAGATTCAAGTGAGGATCTTGAGCTGATTATAGGAGTTCCAAAAACCAGAAATGAATAACTTTGAATGAATTCAATGTCAGTTGTTCCGCCTTGTGGTAGTTTCTTTAAACTATTTTAGATCAAGACAAATACATATGCGAATATTTAAGGGTGTGAATATACATAAAAAATTAATGTTAGTTTGCTTTATAAACTATTGTCCAAAAATGTTTCCTTACAAAAAGGGGGTGTTGAAGTTTTAGGAAAAAAATGGAAATTAATATTTTCAGAACCTCTTCAGGTATTTCACTGATATTTAGTACGTAGTGAAAGTTCATAAAGTTGCATATTTTTCAATGCAAAAGTGATTTTTAGCTTCAACAGTGGCGTACGCACAGGTATTGACTTCGATATTTTTTAAGAAAAAATTGTACCCCAATGGTTTTTTGCCAAATAAAAATTATTTTTGAATTCCCCGTTCTATTTAAAACAAATGATCTCTCTTGAATTGTTTTCCTTCGATGCGCCATTTTTGAGTAAAAAAATAAAAACCGTTCTATTGTCCGAGAAAACTAATGTAATAATCGAAGAATGCAATTTAGCAATAAATATCTAGTTGCCCTGGAATATGTCACTGGCTTTTGACATCTGACAAGTCTCTGTTATTCTAATCTGTTCGCTGTGACATCTTTTTCATTATTCAGTTTTTACAATCTTGCTAATAATGGTGAATTATTGAAATGCAGAAATGGCGGAAATGCATTACGTATATGGCCTTGCCGACGGTAATGGTGAGCAAGCCAGACGGATTTATCACCAGAGATATCACGATCGTGCTTTGCCCGATAGTCGAACCTTTTCTAACATTCACCGTCGTCTTGTTGACACTGCTTGTGTCCGAAAATGAACCTCTGAAGGCAGACCCCTAAGTGTGATAACACCTGAAATTGAGGAAGCAGTGCTGCACGAAGTCGAAGAACATCCTGAAACGAGTACGAGGACGATCGCTAGACACGTAAATATTTGCCATTAAATTGTTTGGAGAACGGATTTTTTGTTATATCCTTACCATATTTTAAGTAGTATAGGCATTACTTACCATTGATTTTCCAAGGCGTGTGACCTTTTGTCATTGGTTTCTTCAAAAAATTACACAAGATCCGCAATTTGAATCAATGATTCTGTTCACGGACGAAGCTAATTTTTCTCAAAATGGCATTCAGAATTTCCACAATAATCATTTGTGGGCAGAAGAAAATCCCTATGCAGTAAGTGAAACCCATTTAAGAATTTAGGCATTTTGTTGGACACAAACTTAAGTTTTGAGAACCATGTCATTAATAAACTTCGAGTATGCTATTGTAAATACAAATCACTTTGGAGGTACAAACATGTTTTAACCAGCAATATAAAATTAAGGCTTACCAATGCACTAATCCTCACTAACCTAGACTATGGCGCTACAGTATATTATAATTTTCTGACGGAAGAATTGAAGCACAAAATTCAAGTATTACAAAACCGCTGCATGAGATTCTGTTTCAAAGATAAGAAAGATTGATATTCAAATCAAGTTGGGTACTTTATTTTGAAGGTTCATTTATACCATTTATGTATGAAAGATAATATCGCTCAAATGTTCACCACGACTGGATTTACAGACGTCCACGCGATGGTCGAAATTATCAATGATATTTTGCAACATGGTTGGTTCTATGGCATTTATCTCGGCAATGATGTTGTTTTTGAGTTCTTGGAGGGTGGCTGGTTTGTTGACGTAGACTTTGCTTTTCAAATATCCCATAAAAAGAAGTCCAAGGGAGTCAAATCGCACGATCTTGGTGGCCATGGCACATTTCCTCTGCGCTAAATCACGCGATCACCGAAGAAGGACTGCACTCGATGGATATTGACGTTGGTTGTGTGGCATGTTGCACCGTCTTGTTGGAAATAAACATCGTCCATATCCATTCCTTCAAGTTGCGGCAAAAAATAGTCCTCTATCATCACGAGATATCGCTCAGAATTGACGGTAACGGCGTCCCCGGCCGCATTTTCGAAAAAGTAAGGTCCGATGATGCCTTTTGATCACAATGCACACCACACAGTCACTTTTTGAGGATGCATCGGCTGCTCTTGATACTCACGGGGACTTTCGTTCGTCCAGATGCGGCAGTTTTGCTTGTTTACCGTCCCATTCAAAGTGAAATGCGCTTCGTCGCTGAACATGATTTTGAATTTGGCGGAGTTCAAGGAGCCAATCTAAGAACGTTCGGCGCGAAAAATGGTCGGCCCGGCGCAGCTCTTGCGTCAATTGTATCTTGTAGGCGTGTACATTCAAATCCTTGTGGAGAATGCGGAGCAAACTGGTTCTCGAAATGCCCAATTCTTGGGATCGACGCGTTGTTGATTGTTTCGGATCGTCTCTCACACTCTCCTTCACGACAGCAATATTTTGCGGTGTGCGAACGCTCCTTGGCCGGCCAGAGCCTGGCAGATTTGCCACAGAACCTGTTGCCTCGAATTTACGCACCAGACGACCGATGGTTGTTTCGTTTGGGCGGTTGTTGCGACCGAAATGTTCACGAAGCGCGCGAAACGTGTTTTTTATTTTTGCACCATTTTTGTAGTGCTCTTGAATAACTTTAATGCGGTCTTCAATCGAATACGACTCCACAGCGATCAATGGTAAACATTCAACTAACAAAATGACATGTCGGTGACAGAAAACAAACAAAGATGGCGTCTATGTCAAATTGACGTTTACTTTCCTGCGTCCCTATTGGACAACCTTTTACATATACAAGAACATATTACTGGATATTGAAGAGTGAGAGTGAGAGAAAATCTTTTAAAATTCAAGTATCGTGTATTACTTCAGTATGGAACTCTACTATATAAAGTTTTAAAATATAAATTACCCAGGTATCTGTTTATTGCTTTGGAGAAGAGATGTTCACTCCGTCAAGTTTCCTTACGCAACAATGAATACTTCAATATACCAGTTCATACACTATGCTACACTACCCTCCATTAACACTCAGACTATATCGTATTATATACTGTGTTGTGCATAATATTTGTTGTGAATACTAATCATTCTGTTGATGTTAAAAAACGCTCATGAAATTAACTTTTTAGGGGGAGGTGAAAAATGGCCCTGCCAATCCTCTTTCCTTTTGGAATGTTGTCGTTTTTATATTTTTATGTATAAACATTCCAATAAGAATTATTATTATTATTATTATTATTATTACCAACACCAATTTTCGGTTAACGTATGGGCAGTTGCCCTTGCTGCTTGATGATGTTCCGTTAGTAATAAGAAACAATATGTGGTACAACATGCATGCTGGTGCACCAGCGCATTTCAGTGTAGCGGCCCGTAATTATTTACAAACTGTTTATCCAAATCGTTGGATTGGCCGCGGTGGGAGCCAAGAATGGCCACCAAGGTCCCCAGACTTCAACAGTTTAGATTACTCTTTGTGGGGCTATCTTAAGATACTAGTGTACACAAGTCCTATTGACTGTGTAGAGGAATTAAGAGAAAGAACAGTTGCAGCTTGTGATAGAATAAAAAACAGTCCAGTGATATTTCAACGAGTGCACAATTCCACGAGAAGAAGGGCGGAAGCATGCATACTAAGTGAAGGGGGCCATTTTCAACAATTGTTGTAATCATTTCGTTGGTTTTCATGCTATGTTTATGTTGTCAGTTGTTGTTGTTCATTACCCCTAATGTGTTTAATTTTTCCAATTAAATTAATAATAATTTTGCAAGTTAGACAATAGAACGGTTTTTATTTTTTTACCCAAAAATGGCGCATCGAAGGCAAACAATTCAGGAGAGATCATTTGTTTTAAATTGAACGTGGAATGCAAAAATAATTTTTATTTGGCAAAAAACCATTGGCGTACCATTTTTTTTTAAATATCGAAGTCAATACCCGAACGCACGCCACTGTTAAGGGTAAAAATTATTTTTGCATTAAAAAATATGCAACTTTATTAATATTCACTACGTACTAAATATCAGTGAAATATCTGAAGCGGTTCTGAAAATATTAATTAATTTCTATTTTTTCCCTAAGACCTCAACACCCCGAGTTTTTGTAAGGAGACATTTTTGGACCATAAAGCAAACTAACATTAATTTTTCAGATAGATTCACACCCTTAAATATTCGCATATCATTAAGGAACACCCTGTATAGAATACCCTTTTTCAGTCGTTGATATTGAAGTAGGCTCTCCTGGGTCGAACGATTGATTAACTCCGCGTGTCCCTTTTAATTTTCAACAGCCTGTCTGGAGATGAATTCTTAATCGCCAACCCAGGTAGGGCGTAAAATGTATTCAAGCGCTTCATTCTTCTCGTTCCTTCGATTCGCTCGTGCATTTTGTTTTCCAATTTACGACTACAAGAAAACTTGCGAAAACTAACATTTTCGCTACATCAACATCGACCGATGTATTTTTAGTTCCCTTAATTGATTTGCACGGAACACAACTCAAGAAGTTAACGGCACTTACGAGTGCTTTCAAGCCAATCAACGTACTGGGCTAATGCTCGCAGTAAAACTTATTATTGGGTTACTACTGTACTCACCGCAAAATAGAAATTTATAGGTGAAAATACTCGTATAACATGGTTCAATATCGTGTACGTTCGAGGTCTTTACGTATACATTTCATTTTGCCACTGAACGCATTTACTAATAAAAATAGCACTTAATAAGATTTTTATTTAGTGTACAGGAATTGTACATAATTCGAACTATCGGGGTCTTTGCTTTGCTTATTTTGGATGACATGGGGGGTAGGGGAGTCTAGATGATGATTACGTCATCGGTAGTTATTTACTTTTTAACACGAATGGCAACCCTCACATTGTCTTTGCTTGAAAACGAAACGCATTTTCGGGGATTCCCGCAAATAATGCATACGTTTAGTGAACAGCGCGCGGTAATTCCCCTACTCGCTTTAGAACCGAGTAGGGGAATTACCGCGCGGTGTTCTCTTGTCTAAATTTCCTCTATCAGTGTATTGTTTTGTTTGGATACTATAGCGAGTAGACGCATTGTAAGCATAGTAAAGCAAGTTAACATTTGTGTTACCATTGATTCCATTAGCCAAAGTTTAAGGTTTAAATAAGATGTCGTTTCACATAGACAAATCCAAGTTATCCGAAAAATTGTTTGAAAGTTTTAAAAAATCTCATACAAGTACGAAAGTACAAAATGTACAAAAGTTAGTTAACGAAGTGTGGCGAAATTACAAATTACAAGCAAAATCCGACAAGGAACTAGAAGAAGAATTGCAAGCGGCGACTAAGAATAAATCCAATCTACTAAATTTTTTTTCTAAGGTGACTGACGAAATCATTTTAGGTACTAGAAATATTTGAAATCGCCAAAAAGTTTCTCTTTACTGATTAGAAAATAGTATGGCCTATCTCAAAGTATAGAGGTAGTATTCATTATATCATAGATTTATTTCTTATGATTGATTCCGTCAATTGGTCACAAAGTACAGGATGTTAGTTTTATACATATTTACAGAAAACTAACACCCTGTATTTTGTGACCTGAACGAATTGCTCGTCTAAACATATTAGATTTAAAGTCATAGGGTTTTGTATTTACCATGTATATTGCCATACTTTGTATTTATGTAGCTTAATAAGAGAATCTTTAGCAGAAGCCATAGAAAGTTTTTATTTTTAGGCAACCTGTAAACCTGCAGAAAAGAGACAAACTATACAGTCGACTTCAAATCTTAAAAAAGAGGAAGAAGATAAAATAAAACCCGGTAATGAATCACAACAGCAATGTGAAATTAATGAAAATACAGATAAACAGAGAGCAAAACCTTCTTAGGAAGCTATGAAAAATAAGATTGCTCTACTCGAAAAAAATATGAATGCTTTGTATTCTGCCAAAGATACTATGCCAAGCCGCGCTGAAGTTGATAAACAGATCATTGAGTTGCGCGAGGAACTAAAAACAGCAAAACAGTATTTAAATGGGACGGTTCAAAACGCAGTTGCCCTGAAGAAACACAGGGATGATATGAAAAGAAAGTTAGAAGATATTTTTCATGAAAATCCAGAAATTAACGTGGGACGTCCTAATCTTGAAAGCAATCAACATTCACTATTGAAAACAATCGCTGATATAGCTTTATTTGGGAGTGCAGCAGATGGTAGAAGACGAACGGAATCAATTCGCAGCGTAAAAACTCTTGATGAACTCACACAAAAATTACCTAAAATAGGATTTGACATTAGTCGCAGTGGGACATATCTTCGTTTGATTCCCAGAAAATCTAATTCTGCAGAGGGACGAAGACATGTATCGACAGTCCCTGTTAAGCTCATTCGGGCTCAAACTGATCACCACAAGAGCCAGTTAGATAGTAAGTTCGCTGAAACATCAATCCATTATTTAGAGAACATAGCATTCATACTTGGACCGGATCAAGTATTTTTCATATCTCAAGATGCTCGAGTCCCTATTGGCGTAACTGCAGAAAATAAGCAAGCACCTCTTCTAATGCACATGGAATATAGAATCAAATTGCCTGATCACGATTGGGTAATCGCTGAGCGTCATAAATTAATACCATCTGTTTATGCTGGTATCAAAATCACTTCCAATATGCTAGGACAACCGCAAGCCGTTGGATATTCTGGACCAACATACATCGCTATTCGAAGTGGAAAGCATAGTTCATCTACTGCTAATACTCATGCTCAGGATTTCGAGACGCTTCTAGAACTCGAAGAGTTTCGACCGTTAGCTAAAACTGACCATGGACTAGTAAAAGCACTGGTAATCATGACGGTTGATGGCGGGCCAGATGAAAATCTACGTTATCAAAAAGTCATAGGGTTTGCTTTACAACACTTTAAGCGACATGATCTCGATGCCTTGTTTTTAGCTACCAATGCTCCTGGAAGAACACAATCACAATCGTTCAAACAGATACGACGGTAAGACTAGGTATTTCTAAAAAGTAAACTTTTCGCATCGAACTAAACTCATTATTAATATACTTTTTCAGAGTGTAACTTTAAAAATGCAATTATAAATTAATCGAAACAATTTGGAAGCACCTGGTTTATAATTCAACATCAATGCTTCCGAAAACGATTCAAATCTATTTTTTGAAAAATGATTCTCTCTGAAAATATGTTTCCAAAATTATTCATTCTGAAGGCCATTCATATGACATTTTTTTCAAGAAGTTAATCAAACCACCGGTAGGTTAAGCATGGTACTACAAAAAATATATCGTCGATATACTCACGAGCGCATCCTTGCTTTACTATCGTCTAATATCCTTTAACAGAATACTGTACTCATAAACGAAGGTTTCATAAACAAATATCTGCGGTGATAAACTTAATAATTAAGGCCAAAATATATCGGTTAGTGCCCATCGTGTCATCGATCATAAATAGTTGTTTTCGTGCCAAGGTTATATGCAATCAATCTTCAGGAATTCACCATTGATAGTATTGAAACAAAAAGCAAACAGTGGTTTACCATATATTGCAATACAAATTTATTCGAGTGTTGCTGCTGTAATATTACCAACACAACAAAGTAACCAAATATGTCAACCTTGTATCAAACATGTATAAAGTACGAAATGACCATTACATGTTAACAGTTGGATATTTGTAGGTTATAAGCCTGGGCTTTCGAGAAATGTGGCAAGTATGACTAGACGTTCTGTCGATCCCGTACAGTGCATCCAAACAGAGAGGGAGTCTGGCCAAACCAAAGACATAGGCGATGTCCACGTGACGTCACACACCCAGGTTGTGGGTGAAAGACATAAATAACATTATAATCTGTGTGTTTCAGCGGTCTTTCGTACAGGCGTCGTTTATTTTGTGTTTGAAGCTTTTTGATATTATTGACTTCTTTTGCGATTGTTTTCAACAAACCTGCTTTTTAATCGACTCGAATAACTGCTTTCACTTCACAACACAGAGCAGTTTTAATAGTCCAAACTTTGATGCCGTAACTTTTTACAATACTAACAATAGTATGTAAATGATTCAAAAAATGTTCACAATTGTTAATGTGTACTTAAAAACGCTAAAAAAATTCAAGCCATACTCAAATTTACAGGTGTATGTATACCTCACATACAGGGTTATCCAAATTAAGTGTCCACCATTAGTAACTTTGTTATTAGTGAAAATACAAAGTTGTTTGAATTAGCAAACTAGTAGCATTTTTAACGCTGGTAAAAATGAGAAATAAAAAAAAACAATTGAGAGTCGTTATTTTGATTTTTTTCAGTAAAATAAAATTTTTTTAAATGGAAACCCCTGTATATATTTGTTTCTGTTAAAGCATCAAATTTTAAACAAAAAAGTTCATAATGACTTTTCCGCTAAAGTCAAAAATAAAGTCAAAATAACGATAAATATTTTTAATTATTTGCAGTATTATAATATTAAGACGGCTATGAAAACAACATGGCGTTCGCGATTTGACAGCATTAAGATAAGCGACAAATTGTTAAACTGGACATACTCGCAACTAGAAGGCTTTGGAAAACAATGATAAAATCAAATAATGTCAAACATTAGTGTAAATACTTGTTTATAAGCTTTATTGTGTCATTAATTTAAAGAAAAACGTTCTCCCATGAAGAAAAGTGTGATATGTTAGAATGCTATTTAGTGTGCAGAAAATCCTCCTTGAGAGCAAGAGAATACTACAGTGAATTATATCCCGCTCGCATTCAACCGTATGAACGATATTTTCTGAGACTTTATCGAAAATTTAGTGGCAACGAAAATGTTTTTGCTAAAACAAGGGCAAAAAAAGAATTCATAATAAGCGAGGCCACGGAAATTGCAGTTATTGGATATTTTGAAGCTTATCGTGAGAATTCAATAGCAGATATTCTCAAGGACTCTAATTTCAGTTATGGTACTGTTCAAAGGATTTTAAAAAAATACAAATTTATTCCGTATAAGTACCGACCAGTTCAAACGCTTTTGGCAGGGGATCCAGAGAGAAGACTTGTTTTTTGCCATTGGTATCTTAGCTTCTGTCGCCAAAATGTAAATAACTTTCGTTACCTTTTATGGACAGATGAATCAAATTTTTCAAATTCTGGAATGTTTAATAGAAAAAACCACCATTATTGGTCAAGAGAAAATCTTTTGTTAGTACATCCAAGAGGCCCACAAGTCCGTTTCAGTTTCAACGTTTGGTGCGGTATAATTGGTTCAAAAATTGTTGGCCCGTTCTTTTATGAGGGAACCCTAACTGGTGAAAGATATGTGGAATTTATGTCAGAAATTCTGACTAATTTCTTGGACGAATTGGATCTTATAAGTAGACATCATCTGCATTTTCAGCAAGATGGCGCACCTGCCCACAACTCCAGAGGTACTTATCATTTTCTAAGTACTACTTTTAATGATCAGTGGACAAATGGCCCAATACAGTGGCCTCCCAGATCACCAGATCTAAACCCACTTGATTACTTCTTGTGGGGTTACTTAAAGAACCAAATTTACAAGCGAAGGTACGATAACCTTGACGCGTTAAAGACTGCAGTTAGGGAAAAGATAACCCAGATAGATGGTAGGACTATACTTAAGACAGTTCGAGCAATTGGAAAACGTGCCCAAAAATGTATTGAAGAACAAGGTGGTGTTTTCGAGCATCTTCTTTAAAAAAAATTGTTATTGTATTTTGTAAGATTATAAGTTGATGTTGAAAATAAAGTTTGTCGATACAATTTAATTGTTTCAGATTGGAGGCCATAACTTCAACAATTTGTAACCTAGGAGAAAAGTTATTGTAAGCTTTTTTGTTTAAAATTTGATGCTTTAACAGAAAAAAATATAATATACAGGGGTTTCCATTTAAAAAAATGTTATTTTACTGAAAAAAATCAAAATAACGACTCTCAATTGTTTTTTTTTATTTCTCATTTTTTACCAGCGTTAAAAATGCTACTAGTTTGCTAATTCAAACAACTTTGTATTTTCACTAATAACAAAGTTACTAATGGTGGACACTTAATTTGGATAACCCTGTATATTACGTTCAAAAACTAGCTCATGGTGTCTAACTACGTGTTGTTGATATTTGGCGAAAGATACATGCGAAGTGCATCATATTTTCAGACCGGAATAAATGTAGCAGTTTCTAAACATTTTCTGTCAGTTTGGCACCGCTGGACCGCTTCGTCGACAGATGCCGAGCCATCTATGAGCGAACCGATGAGCATGTTTGTAAACCGGTAATGCATGCCAAATCCAAGGCCAATGAAGCCGATTGGTAGAATTCAAATACATTCTCTTGGTATAATTACTTTTTGGTACATCTTTAAGTTTGACAGTTCAAATTCTTGCCAATATGACCACCGACAGAGTTATTACGTAAAAAATCTATATAAAGTCAAAAAACCGATAAAATGACAACTTGATGACTAAGTAGGCTAAAGTGCAAATAGTCCATTCCGCGCTTGCTACATGTGAGCATGAAGCGAACTAAAGCTAGTTCCAAGTTGACGTCTTGTAACAAAACCTAAAGAATGTCCTACATGTAAAAAACCGACAAAACGCCACTTTTGAAGTTACGAAATGCCTCTGCCGAATTGGATGCAATTTTTGTATCAAGATGGAAATCATCATGGTTGGTACGGCATCAGCAGCCTGCTTAGCTACGAGGTGTATACAACAATTAAGTTCAGATTGTCAAGAGGTTTCTTATAATCCATGATTTCTATGTCGATAATTTACTCATTTCAATTGATAGTTTGAATGATGCAATACATATGCATATATTCATACACAGGTATCTAAAGTTCTCCTATCTACCTGTTTTGAAATGCGTGAATGGCTGAGCATTAGCCCGGAAATTCTGAATTTGGCTAGTTCTAATTGTTCTGAGCAGTTTGTTAAAATCGGAGACAAAAAATTCTCAAAAACAATCAGACTTGTTTGAAAAGCAAAGGAGGATATACTCTCTTACACCTTATACAGGGTGTCCGCAAAGTTGGGGTTTTCCTTTACACGACGTGTAGATCTTGAAATCATAAGCAATTTTTCTCAGTACCATATACACCAATGTCTTAAGGGAACCGAGATAAAGGGCTCTGCAACATCAAAAATATCTGAATACCGTCCTGTAGCCGCGACATCCCCGACTGGTACTAGGACACTAGCTCAACCCGACGACAGAACTGGGTCGGGGTCAGTGTGTCAGGTCAGTATGCAACCTTCAACCGACGGTTACGGTCACGCGTGTAAAGGTCAACGAACCCGTATAATCGATTGCGTTTCAAAAAACAACAAGCACTAGAGACGTGGCTAGAGAAGTGCAAGTATCAAAAACTAAAGTGTGACAAACGCTGCGTGAAGAGGGGCTGTATCCGTTTCACGTCGAACGTGCACAAGCCCTTCAACCTGACGATTTTCCAGCAAGAGTGCGGTTTTGTGAGTGGTTGTTGCATCAACGTAACAATAATCCGGACTTTTTGAAGTGCATATTGGTGACAGACAAATCTACCTACGTTCACGCGTAATGGGGTGAATAACTTTCGCAACACTCATGTTTGGTCAGTAGAAAATCCGCACGCTGTCCGTCGGGCACATTTTCAACAAACATTTTCGGTGAATGTTTGGGCTGGCATGATGAACGGTATGCTCATTGGACCATTTATTCTCCCAAATCGATTAGACGGGATACAATACCTAGACTTTTTACGCAACATTTTGCCTTCCTTGTTAGAAGATGTGCCATTAAGTGTAAGACAATCAATGTGGTTTCTGCACGATGGTGCACCGCCCCATTTTAGGCGCGAAGTGCGTGAGTTTTTGAATGAATTATTTCCGAATAGGTGGATCGGACGTAATGGACCCGTAGCGTGGCCTCCGCGATCTCCAGACTTAACGCCATGTGATTTTTTTCTTTTGGGAGAAATGAAACGCTTAGTGTACAAAACTGATGTGCAAACGGTTGACGAACTTCGTCTCAGAATTGAACAAGCTGGTGCTTTCATTCGGGGGAGGGACTCCATTCTCGAAGCCTGCACCGATGCTTGGCTACGTCGTGCACGCACCTGTGTTTTTGAATGAAACGGCGATAACTTCGAACAACACCTATAAAGTACGTTTACCTAAAAACCGAAAACGCGGCAACGCCGTCATATTTGTTACCTCTGTTCGTGGTCTGCACCACCGCCGGCGTCTGCTCGGTAGCTGATTTCATTTTCTGTTGGAGCGGTATGATTTCGGGCAGAGACGTACTTAGCCCTTCTCGTCAACTGGAGAGTGAGTACTTTTTCCTTTATTTTTTGTTTACTTGGTCACCCTCGTTTCACATTACACATTACACATTACCTTTGTTATTTCAAGGGTAGTTGTTTCTGAAAAGGAAAACCCCAACTGTGCGGACACCCTGTATATATGTACTGTCTCAAGGTAGTTACAAAGCGCAGCATTTTCTCAGGTATATGATCCAGATTTGTTGAGTCCTTGTACAATTATGGGAAAAATGACACTGCGGCAGTTGCGGTTGGATAAACTGCCATGGAATTGAATAACTCAAGAAGTTTTTATCGCAATTATGGCTATATTTTTGTTAATCAAATGTTGTCCAGGATATTCTAGTCTTCGAATTGCTACAGACGAAACTCATCGTTGCTTGTACAACATTGTGTATGCGTAAATATCGTCAAAGTAAAATAAATATCATTCGTTTACAAATGATGGATACTTCGTGGTGTATGAGATCCCAGACCATTAAAAAGTTCATTTTCGCTAAAATGTGTTTTGTGTTTTATTTCATTATTGTTTATTTAGTATTCTATCTATTTTCTAGAAATCATAAGATAAACAGACGTGGGAAGGTAAACTGTTCAAAAGGATGTATCTATGTGTAGCAGCACTCCTTATATGATAAGGAGATTTAGTCACTAAGAAAACATATTTCATGATAGTTACAAATTATTTCATAGAACGGAATCACTCACAATCTGGTTGTTTTCTCTAGCATTTCTGGTTGAATAATTATCAAAACGCATACTGGGTAATTATTCTTATAGTTTCGAGAATCACTGAATAATAACACAAATTTTACGACGAGGAAAGCAAAGTGTTATGCTATCAACACTATTGAAAAATGATGTTAGGAATTCCGTCATTCTACTTATTGGTGAAAATTACGTAATCCAAGCATCAAATCACCATTAACGCTTTACTGACACTTTTTTTTAACGTATACGCACATAAAATACATACTCAAAGCACTTATTAAAGTGAAGTGAGGTTAAAACATATACAGGGTGACTTTGAAGTTGAGTCATTAATTTTCAGATAATGATTGTAGAAGGAAGATAAACCAAAATATGTGTGTAAAAATAAAAAAAAATGTTACCTTGTTTTATAAAGTATCCTCCCGACAAGTATTTCAGTGCGGACCTGTATTTGATCGTGCGGTCTTGGAGCACCGGCATGCCCTCCCCTGTGAGGTCTTAAGTCACCTGATTCACGAGCCCTTTGTACTACATTAACAAAGGCACGAGGGGTTGGTTGAACTCGATTGGGAAACCGATCCGCATAAATCCGTGATGCCGCGTAAATAAGAATCATGTCAAGTTCAGCATTTTTGTAAACATGTGCCATTTTTGATTTCGTTTGAGCCACGCAACAGACACCACTATTCACTCACGCGTAACCGACTGACACTGACTGTATACAACTGAATAAAATAATTGTAAAAACATCGTTCTAAATTCTTTCGCTTTTTTGTTTCCGATGCGATGAACCGATAAGGCGGATTATATCCGTTGTTGCCAAACACGAGCACATAATATTATTATTGAGACAGGGCGGTACTCAAACTTCCAAAGGGCTATAACTTTGTTACTTTAATTTTACCAGAAAAATGGTAAAGGAAAAAAACATTTCTTTTGATCAGATCTACTCACTGTTAAAATAAATGACTCAACTTCGAAGTCACCCTGTATGTAGAAGTGGCGATATCGACATTCACTGATTTTGGATAGCAAAGTCAACCTTCTCAGTTAGCAAGTAAGCAATAAGCAATACTAACCTCCTGCAATGAATTGGGCTTCTTGGTGGTAAGGTTGAGATACCTCTCTTGGTTCTGACAAAACTTCGCCGTTTGCTTCTCGAATTTCTTTTTCTCACTCTTCGCGCCACCTATGTGCTTCTTCCTGAACTCCTCCAGAGGTTTAACAACCGCGGAATGCGCGTTCTCCAACTGCAAAGAAAAACAGTATAAGTAAAATTACATCATGCAAATGGATTCCAGATTAGAAAAGTACACGATGGAGTCATCTTATATGGTGCTCTAAGGGAGCAAACTGTGGATGTTGATGGATGCTATTATTCACGGCGTGATGGCCAGATTGGTGTACCTCAGGGTTCGATCCTAGGCCCATTACTATCTTTACTATTTGTCAACGACTTGACAGTACTTGGTAATATAACAGATGAGTTGACGATAACTCGTTCCACCTCAATCAATGAGAGCCACTTAGTCAAGCTCAATGGCAAGTCGTTGGTTTAAGTAGCAAACACGAAATTTCTAGGAATTCATCTTGATGAAGCTTTTCAGTGGGAGCACCACATACGCAAACTATGTGAAATATTGTCATCTGTTTCTTTTGAAATCTGGAGGCTCCAACAAGTATGTCCAGAGACACTTATAATTTCATATTGTCATGCACAGTATGCTTCTAGAGAAATATATGGCATTATTTTTTGGAGTGCATCAAGCGATAACCTCATATTGCAGAAAAGGGCATTGAGAACCAAGTGTCATTGAATACAAATTGGACCCCCTCCTAGAATTTAAAAAATAAAATCCCATCAAAACAGTTTATCCTATTGGCAGGTCATCAGCTTTTGTAGTATGTCTTCATGGATTAATTTTAGCATTTGTTGCGGTGTTTGAAATAACTTTATCTCTACTAGTAGACTATCGCTGGTTAGGGACATAAGAATATGTGGCACAATACAGAGTTAGTACTAGATCTTGACTGATATAAAAGACATACAAGTTTCAATACATACTTGACCTTTACCAAGAAAGCTATCCGAATCCTTTTGACAAGGGAAAGCTTTTATAGATACTGTCAGGCAGAAAAGATTCTTTCTATTAGCCGACTTATTAAAACTATTGGGGATCCGATATAGCATAAATGCATCCAGCTATAAGAGTTGCAACTACTACTGGTGAGAATTAGGTTTTATCCATGATTTTACCTGCGTTGTGTGATCTATAGCCATTTTTATAGGAGGTAGTTGAAAAGGCAGCTCACATATAACTCATGCATTACGCAGAGGAACGCAGTACCCTATCTAATCAGTCTGTTTTTAGCAAATCTGTCAGTCCTAGAACTTTCCTCCTAAACATAGCTGATAATATTAGTAGAGCATTTCATAAAAAATGGGCGCACTCCAAGTCATTTGACAAAATAAATCACGAGTTGTTAACAGCGAAGTTAAAATAATATGGTATAGATCCAATTGCATTGAACTGTTTTTGTAATTATATAACAAATCGTTCGCAGCGTGTACCAATTGATAACAACAAATCTAGTTTTCTAGAAATCTCAGGGGTCTGTCCTGTGTCCTTTGTTGCTTTTCATATATGTTGTGAATCTACATAAGACTCTGAGTTTCTGTGAACTCCAGTCGTTCGCGGATGATACTCAAATAATAATAAGTTTATTCAGGTAATATACAAATATAACTAAAACTTCGGTATACGTAAATTAACTGAATTTACCCACAGAAGAATAAATTCTTGTGCGTGGGTATTAACTTACATTTTACAAAAATACACACACACACACACACACACACACACACACACACACACACACACACACACACACACACACACACACACACACACACACACACACACACACATATATATATATATATATATATATACACACATATATATGAACGTTGGGGGCTTTTTATTAGTACATTAATTTAATATTTCTTTCATACGTATCATGTCTGCAATTTGATGTAGATTTTTTCAATGATAAATTTTTTGGCTTCAATGATGAATTTTGTTTTATTTGAAATATATAGTTTCTTATATAATTTGGTAATATGTTATAAAATCTACTGCAAAGGTAAGTATGACATCTTTGACCTATACTTTTTGAGGTGACAGGTGTTCGCTTAATGTTGTTGATTTTGTTTCTAGTTTGATATAAGTGATCTAATGGAACAAGATTATTTCTATGGTGAAATTGATAATTTATAATTTTATAAAAAAATTGTTGCCTAAGGTCCAATAGTTTTGCTTCAGAATACAACAGATCAGATGGGTAAAAGAGTGGCTTGTCAAAGATTATTGTTTTGGGATATTTTCTAATTTATTAATTTTGGTTATTAATGTAATTAACCTAATGCTGCGTAACTTATACGACTCTCGATCATAGCATGACATAAAATTTTCATTGTTTTTTTATCCCAATATTTGTTTAGATAGATGAATTTAAACAATAATGGTCTCAAATTGGTTATTACATGATCAATATGTATATTCCACTTTAAATGTGAGTCTAAATATACGAGTACAACTAAATATTTTATTTTGTTTGTTATATTTATTTGAGTATTTACATTAATCACAGTTAATTTGTATAGATACAAAGGATGGTAATTTGTTTTTGTGATATCTGATTGTTAAGTCTCTTGCAACCTTCACTTTTAGATCATCCCACGAGTTGTTATAGGAATAAAAATAATAGCAGTATCGTCTGCAAAACATATGATTGTCCCTTCAGATTCTAAGCTCAGCAGGCTATTAATGTAAAGTGTAAATAATAAGGGGCCTAACACTGTCCCTTGTGGAACACCATACGTTATCAATTTGTTTGTGCTTAAGGAATTATTTATTTGTACGCACTGTGTTCTGCTGGAAAGGTAACTTTTCATGAGGTTATAAGCCTTCCCTCTAATTCCTGAGTCGTGTAAGATTTCTAATAGTAGCAAGTGGTGAATCATGATGTTCAAAAAGAGAAGAAACTGGAATCAAAAGCATGTCCTTAAATTGCTTCAAGAAAGCTGTTTAATCTCAAATCAGCTTGGATCCATAGATTGAATATGTTGCTCTTGTCTTTGTTGTTCAATTTTTCCTTAACTTTGTATATACATAGTAAACTTTTACGTAAAGTATTTATTTTTTTTATTTTTGATATTTGCTATCTAACAACGTTTCCTTTTTGCGTGGATGGTTAAGTGTAAAAATGCGTGTTGCTAAATTTCGCCTCAATGTCAAACTAATTTTTTTACAATTCCAATAAAGACGATTACTGTTATTATTACTATTATTATATTTAACTTATTGACCATACTTGAGGTATGATTCCTCTTTCAAATGAACAAGCTCGAGCGATGAGTAATTTGCTCCTCTGAGGCTTGTCAGGCTTCTGTGTCTCATTATATTAGTATCGAGAATATAAAACAGTTTACTAGAAAAGGCTTCCTCCTGTGATTACCCTGTGTAATTTACATCAGTCAGGAATGACAACCATCTGATAAACAACCATAACCAAATAAAATTTCCAAAATTCTAGTCTAACAGTGTTCAAATAAACCGTTATGTCCAAATGGGAAATAAAGCCCATAACTCAGCCATTAGACGTCGGTACCAGAATCCACTGGGACAAATGCAACCAAAGCGCCATATTTGTTGACGTGCCTAACGGCACCGTTCATTCCTTCAAACTCTCCTCTTGCAAAGTGACCACTGCAAAAGTTGGAGACGATCCAATAGCCTTCATGTTCCCTGTGGAAGGATCGGGAACGAAATTCGTAGCTGGATTGGGAAAAAAGTTTGTGTTTGTCGAGTGGGATAGCGTAAGCCCGCAGGTAGCCAGTGTGGATACCATCGTGGAAGTTGAAACGGAACCGGAGTATGAAGGTAATCGATTGAATGGCGGGAAAGTGGATCCGTGGGGAAGGCTCTGGGCAGGTGAGTTTGTTTAAGATGTATTTAGCATTGTTGCTATCATTACATTTCTTTTAAATAACTACAACAATTCA
Organism: Acanthoscelides obtectus; assembly: GCA_963669975.1. NCBI lineage: Eukaryota > Metazoa > Arthropoda > Insecta > Coleoptera > Chrysomelidae > Acanthoscelides > Acanthoscelides obtectus. The sequence goes on along the minus strand of CAVLJG010000004.1, from coordinate 109,379,114 downwards.
GAAAAACAAATCGGGTTTTCACTATCCATGAAATGTTCCTTTAATTTTCTTTTGAACATACTTGAATTATAGTACAAGCGTACTTTATATCTTATTTGATTTACCAAATTCAAGTAATCCCTGCTGAAATATTGATTTGCTAGTTATATTATTATTAGAACTTTTTAAATGGCAATTCACGCAACCTTCCTCAGAAATGGTCCAGGGCAGTGTCATTTATTAGGCATCGAACATTTTAATTATGTTCCAGAGCGATGGGGTATTGAAGATTAAAAAAAAACGAATTTCAAAGAGATACTTTATCTATCTTTTACGGGCCGTTAATATCATCCCTACTAATATTATAAATGTGAAAGTATGTATGTATGTTTGTATGTTCCTTTTTCATACCAAAACGCCTGAAACGATTTTGATGAATTGTAGCATATACCTATATACAGGGTGTTTCAGTTTATTGTTGCATAACTTTAAGATTCGATAGAACTTTTAAAATTAATGCATAAAGTCTATATAAACATGGGTCGAAAAATGCGTGGCTTCCGAAATACAGGGCGTTTAAATTTACTTTCTAAAATAGTTTTTTTTAAATATTTCGAACAATATTTGATGTATAACAGTGAAAATTGGTATACAAGGGTTTTCTTGTACGACAAAACGAACCATGGGCATAGTTTTACTGTAGCCGCTAGAGGGCGCTCTCTACTGTACCTGTAGTGTATTAAAATGACCGAAAAATTTTTCCTAGTGCAATTTTTTGCTTTTTGAATGAAAAAACTAATTCTTCGCACTTTTCAACATAAAAAAACTCTCTTGTGAATTTTCGTTATAGTTAGCCGTTTTTGAGATATTTCGATTTTTAAGGTTCGATGCATTTTTAATTATTTATGATAAAATAACGTTAAAAAGTCAGTACCTCGATAATTTTTAGAAGTAGGCTGTGCCTGCAAATATTTTTGAAATTGAAAGCAGAATAAGGTTAAACGTCAATTAGTTGACAGTTAGTTTTGTTGTCTGTTGAAACCTGAAACGCTTTTTTGCAATTGTGAATGCACGAAATTTAGTTTCTTTTACCTGTTTTTTTTGTAAGTTTTATAAAAATGCCATTTTTTTCTCCAATCAAGAGTTAGCGGATATTCATTTTGTGTATGGCTTTGTAAATGGAAACGCAGCAGAAGCAGCCACAGAATACGCACGAAGATTTCCAAACAGACGACATCCATCTCGCTCAGTATTTGTACGAGTGCATCGCCAAATAATTGAAAATGGTTTTGGAAATCTTGAAAGGGATCAAAACGATGTTCGTCAGCGCAGATTTACCCGTATGATTCTGCGTGAGTTTGATAGAGATCCGACCACAAGTGTTAGGAGAGTTTCTGGTGCCTTAGGAATTTCAGCAAGCCATGTTCACCGTGTTCTTAGAAATGACAATAGACGTCCTTACCATTTGCAACCAGGGGACGGAGAACGAAGAGTCACATTTTGTCAGTGGATTCTTGATAGAACTGATAATAATATGGAGTTTTTAAGTAACGTTTTATGTACCGATGAGTCATGCTTCACTAGACCTGGAGTGGTAAATTTTCATAATCAACAAATTTGGTCGCATGAAAATCCGCATGCAGTTCGGGAAAGAAATTTTCAGCATGAATTTAGTGTGAACGGGTGGATTGGTATCTACCGTAATCAACTATTTGGACCCTACCTTTTGCCTGCAAGGTTAAATGCTGCGACCTTCTTGGAATTTTTAAAGGCTGAACATGCAAATATGTGGGATGGTGTTATGTTAGATTTAAGAAGATTGGCCTGGTTCCAGCTTGATGGTTGTTCAGCTCATTATTCGAGAATAGTTAGAAACTGGCTGGACGAAAATTATCCAGAAAGATGGATCGGCCATGGAGGACCAGTCGCCTGGCCTCCACGATCCCCTGACCCAAATCCATTAGATTTCTTTGTGTGGGGATTTCTAAAAGAAAAAGTGTACCAGACTCCCGTAACCACAAGAGATATGCTAATAGACAAAATCAGGAATGCATGTGATGAAATAAGGCCTTATTTGAATAATGCTATACCACGTTCGATCATTCGTAGATGTGAATTGTGTATTGAACAATTGCGTTTACATTTCGAGCAACTACTGTAAATTTTGTATGTTTGTCCTAACTATCCAATATCATTTTAGTTGTAAATAATTAATTTAATTTGTTAAAAATAATATTGGAAAATTAAACAAATTAATATTCTGTTTTTTTTTGTGTTTATTTGGAGTTAGGAATTATTGCTGTGTTTAAAAACACAATCTAAACGATCATCTTAATTACTTGTAATGCCCAAATCGAAAATGTAAAAAAAATATTATTTTCCCATAAATAATTAAAAATGCATCGAACCTTAAAAATCGGCTAACTATAATAAAATATATAAAACTCACAAAAGAGCTTTTTTATGTTGAAAAGTGCGAAGAATCATTTTTTTTATTCAAAAATCAAAAAATTGCACTAAGAAAAAGTTTTCGGTCATTTTACTACAGGTACAGTAGAGAGCGCCGTCTAGCGGCTACAGTAAAACTATGCCATGGTTCGTTTTGTCGTACCAAAAAACCCTTGTATACCAATTTTCACTGTTATCCATCAAATATTGTTCGAAATATTTAAAAAAAACTATTTTAGAAAGTAAATTTAAACACCCTGTATTTCGGAAGCCACGCATTTTTCGACCCATGTTTATATAGACTTTATGCATTAATTTTTAAAGTTCTATCGAATCTTAAAGTTATGTAACAATAAACTGAAACACCTTGTAGATTAGACCTTGGAGACGGACATAGGCTACCTTCTGTTGTGAAAAATCAGACTTGCAGAGGTTGAAATAAGGGGTAAGAGCTGCTATGGGAAACTATTTTTTTTAAGTTAGGTATACCGATATGGGTTTCAGATGCTCGGTTTCGTGCAGATGGGAACATACAAAGAAATTTTGTAAATTCCGCTCTCTCAGGGAGTAAAGCGGGAATTCGCAAGTTTTTTAGAGAATTTAGAATATTTCAATTTCATTATTTTGAAGATAATTATTATTAACAAAGAGTTTCAGAAATTAAATCCTCAACATGAGGAGGGGGTTGAATATTTCTTTGGAAAACCTCATTACTTTTCAAGTTTATAGAAACTTACTGAACACTATTAGACTTATGAACTTAGGACAGGGCTGGATCAAGGACGGTTGTGAGAAGATATGTATAAATGCGAAAAGATTCACGTTCATTAGTCACAAAATCTCGAAAACTGTTTAATCTTTGAACATTAAATTTAGTAGTTTATGAAAAAGCATATCAGCTAAGAACATATTTTAAACCTGGGCCGGAACAAGGGGGCTAGGGCAGACATATATAAACGAGAAGTGATACACAATCAGGAAATATCTCGAAAACTAAATTTGATCTATGAACATGACATTTGGTAGCGAGGAAGTGTAATGACAGCACATGTTAGTAAATAATATATTACACAATACCAGGAATAGAAATATCAAACTACTTCTGTGCAAAAATCGGTTACCCAAAAGTTGACGTTAGATTTTGCACAAAAAATGACAAATGCCGACCAATCTTTTTTCGTATTTTTGCCTTTGTCATATTATTTCTTTTAGTATGATACCTACTTTAGTAAATTTTAGTTCATGATGTAGATGACTAAAAGGGCTGTCAAGAGAGGAGAAAGAAAATTAGATTCAGAAGAACCCAAATAATAAGTTTTCCAAATAGCCTTTTTATAATTTCACGTTTAAACAAGAAAAATACAGATAATTTTGCATAAGGTGTCTATTTCTTAAATTAATTTTAAATATTTTTACAACCCTGAACTATTTGTTATCTAAATGTGGCATAAAATCTACTACAGTTGGTTCCCTACTATTCAAAAACAGTTACAAATCGTATCGCAAAGACAAACATACGAGAAAAAATGTTATAATTTATTGGCCTGCAATTGTTATTTTTTACGTAAAGTTTGCAGTATTTCAAAAACTTAGGCATGTGATGAACATGAAATGTTTTCCGAATCTCGAATAGAATCAAACAAGTAAATAATATATAGGGTATTCTATTCAAAATATGAAAAATTGTATCCACTTCCGGACGAACCATTTTGAACATATTTTAGCTAAGTTAATATCAATACTGAAAAAAGTCATAACAATGCAAAAAGCAACTTCATGAAAATAAGAATGACATCCGATTTATAAAAAAATAAGATCAACTACAAAATTAACTTGTTTCAACACAGTTTACTGGGAAAAGTATTTGCAACTAAAATTGGGACCGGTACTTTAAGCAGGTCAATAGATCATTGTATTTTTCGGAAGTGAGAAATTCTAAATCCATGGTTCCTTATTTTTTTTGTCACATTAGCGTGATCGACAGACAAGGAAAAGCATAACAATGACAATGAACTTTCGTTAGTTGACCCAGTTTTTGGAAAAAATACTAACTTTACTTCTTTCCATTCCGATAGGCTTAAGGATATATTTTCTAGGAGCTACTTAATTTTTTGACTGTAGATGTACGTGGTAAAACTTTCCATCTTACAATTGAAAAAGTTCTACATGAGGTTGAAATATCTGGACTTTTTGTAGTGTGACCCCTATCGTTATTTTGCAGGTACAATGGGACCCCCAGGTCCAGATGGCAACATTATGCCTCGCAGAGGAGCTCTCTACTGCTTAGCAAATGGTCAGCTGCAGAAACACGAATGCAATATAGGCATTTCCAATGGCCTAGCTTGGAATACGGAATTGAAGAAAATGTATTACATTGACACTCTGGAACCGTGCGTTTTCCAATATGACATTGCTGACGACGCAAGGATCAGCAACAAGACTGTCGTGTTTGATTTTAAGAAAAACCATATTGAAGGATTGCCAGATGGGTTTGTAGTGATGATGCTTTTTAAAAATTTTTACACTACAACAAAGCTCAAATGATGGAGTTCCACACCTCTTACAAGCATGTTAAAAGAGAGTGGATCGCAGATGAATTTGGTACAGTCGTTTTATGTGTGTAAAACAATACGTTTGCAAATATTCTCAAATCAACGAGCATAGATACTCTTGTTTCCAAACTCCATGGGCTTGATTCTAATTGAACTTTGACACTGTCAGGATAAGTGGTCTATAAACGTTCGCTAGAATCCGGTGTCAAAACACTATTGCCGAACTTACCGATCTTTCGGTATTTCTATAGAGATGAAACCTTATTTACCGAAATACCGAAAACGTCCTCATTTGCTGCGATTTTTTAAGCTAATTCAAATATTTCCAGATTTTTTACCAAAAAAGAACTAGAACGTATACTTTATCTGAAGTCACTTGAAATAGCATAAAAACCTTTGGTCGGCGCGTCCTTTGTAATTTCATGACGTATCATAGGCGTGCGGTCATTTATTTAGATAATATATAATAATAATAATGTTTTTATATCACAATAAATGGATTTTACTATCTTCTTATTTTTTTGATTTGGGATAAAAAATACTTATATTGCGAGTTTAATTTATGTTGACTGAAAGTTAAGAAATGGAAAAATTACAGAATTCCAACGTTTGACATAGACAAATATTTACATAGCAGGTAGGTATATAAAAAGGTATATAAAGACTTACATTATAGGTATTTATATATCATCCTCGCCTTCGGAGCTGTCGCTAGAGTCATCTTGTAGAGGAATTACAACGGGATTTACAGGAGGCAAAACACAATATTCATTTTCTTTTTCAATAATATGCCTAGAACACTGCTTCCATAGGTCTGTGGCAGCAATATGAGATACTGCATCTCTTATTGTGGCCAATAGCGATTCACTTAATTGAGGGGTCTGATTATGTTTTCTTACTTTTTTTTTAAAGCAGCCCAGACCAACTCAATCGGGTTAAAAATGCAGTAATAGGGAGGTAGACGTAATACTTCATGGCCATTTTGCTGAAGCAGATTGTCAACAACATACCCTTTTTCAAATTTTTGTCTTTTAATAAGATCCAATAATGCTTTGGTTGATTTTTGTGGTATTTCCATTCCCTTATCCTTCATAAAATCAATAATGTCTTGTTTTTTTGTGCCTGTATTCGGAATTTTGTTTTTCTGTCGGGAATGGTATGGCGCATTGTCCATAATAATCACTGAATTTGGGGAAATGTTTGGTATTAACTGCTGCTCTATCCACTTTTCAAATAAGTCGGAGGTCATGTCCTCATGATAGTCGGCACATGATTCTTTGATATTTTTGGCAGATAACAGCAAGGCATTAGGTATAAATCCATTTTCACTGCCAGCATGGAGAATAATGATTCGTTTTCCACGGTTGCATGGTGCATTTAAAATGCACTTGTTGCTGTCGTCAACCCAGCCGTACTGCACAACATCATACCACGTTTCATCCAGGTAAATCAGATTTCTTTTCTGCTCTCTATAGATTTTAACTTTGTACAAAAATTCTTGGCGCAATTCAACGATTCGAGACGACTCCATAATCACCATTCTTTTATCTAATTTTTTGTATTGAAAACCACACAGTTTTACAATACAGTGCAGTGAGTCTAAGCATTTGTAATTATAAAAATCTTCAGGATAATCTTTTAATTTATCCCGTATCATTTCCAACATGGGCACCAAATTTTCTTTATAAAATCCGTATATTATACGACGAATATCTTCCTGAAAACCCACGTCTATTCTTTTTAATTTTTGCCCTATGCGCTTTCTGTGGAAGGAACGGTTGACTACATCTCCCCTTTTTATAACCCGATAAATGGTAGACCGACTGATTTTTGTCAGGATACAAATTCTGTTTAAAATTTGATTTTGCGAGGAATCTGGATTTTCGTTTTTCAGACAATCATACATATTTAGGATTACTCTTTGGGTCTGTTCCTCTAAATCTTTATGAAAGAATTCTGCCTGCACAGGTTGATCAACCATCTCCTCGTGGCTTGGAGCATTTTCCCAAGGTCTCCAAAGAGCCATATTTAGGACACACAAGAACAATCAACACAACAATTAAATCAACAAGTAAACTGAGTATTCAAAAGTCAAAAACACACAAACTAATAAAATCTATGAAAAACACGGACAGACTAAAGAAAACACGTTTATTCACCGCTACACGGCACTGGCTGAACTGTTTCAATTTTCAGTAGCCACCTGCACTTGTTCGGAGCTCTGAAATACACGCTTTCTCATTGGCTATGTCCACGCATAGGCGTGCTTTACTCCACGTGGACCGGTGAAACTGCCTTTGATCTTATACGGGGGATATTTGCTGCGAAATTTGGCGATTTTTGCAGCAACAGAGCGTGTTAAATATAGATATATAAAACGCACCCGGTATTTCACAGTGTTTCAAGTGACTTCAGATAAAGTATACTTTTTTGTCTTATACCAATTTTGTCCTTGAATCTAACGAATTTCAACGACATGATCTACATATTTCGTCCTTTTCGGTTCAGCAACACTATTTTGAAATTATCACAGCTCTTTATATGTATGACGGGAACGCGACATCGAAATTAATTTCAACAGTCGAAATTCGTTTAAAATCAGGCTCCAGATACTTAAAATGTCACGAATAGACGAATGTTATGAGAAAGTAAATAAACTCCAAGCGTGCCAAGCACGAACCCCGAAAAATCAAAACTACCTTTTTTACTACTAACATTGGTATGTTGCTGAAAGTACATACAATTGGGTGATGAAATAGGTTACCTATTATGCTATCTATCAAACCTTTAGGTCCATGAACACGTTTGTTCTACATTTGTGATAAACAACACGCCAAGTGAGAAGAACAACCAAATGTCGGGCCCGGTTTCATTATTAAAAACCAAAATCCAACAACTTCCCAAAGATGGGCAAATGTAGATATGGCTCTAGGGCTGCTCCCAAAACCTTATTTTTAGAATACGTATATATTTTTTTTATTATATTTGTTTCTTTCAGTCGGGATATATGATGTTCCATACTTAAATGGGCATAGTGAGATCGTAGGTAGTATAGATGACTTAGACCTTTTCATATCCGAAAATAAAAAAAAGTTCTAAATTCAGTTCTAACGGAATGTTTTATTTCAATATTTCTACACTCCAAATCTTTAATATCACATATATCTCAGACACTATTAAATCGATTTTTGTAAATTTTGCAAAGTAACACAGGAATATCGTGAAATTAAACAGGCGGTTAAAAAATCCAGTATCGGATTCGATTTTTTCCACCCTTTTATTTTTTAGCAAAATTCAGAACATTTTGAGCTGAGTATTTGAAACGTTTGACTATGTATAAAAAACCACTGAATGATATTAATTATTTAGCAAAATATTTTGATTGCGCTCCTTTTGTTTTTTAAGTTAAATATTTTTGTTTTTCAAAATATTTTTAGCACACAAAGCTCAGAATCTTGAAGGTTATCAACTTAATTTTGTCAACATCTTACAAAATGATACTTGAAATTAAACTATAGATGTCTTGGGAACTCAACATTTCAAGGTCGGATTCAGTTTTTTTTAATCTCCTTGTATTTTACCAAGAGCAGCGCCCAGTAATTTAGTAATTTTTCAATATATTATTATTATGTTATACATGTTGTTACATTAGTCCTGCTTTAAAGAGAAACGGGATTTAGGATGAAATGCACTAAATTTGACTCTAAAGAAAAAATCGAATTCATGTTAAAAATGTAGAAAATCTAAAATACAGGTTCGGACTCTTTTAGCATGTCAAGTCCGGACCTGCATTTTTGTGGATTTTCAACATACCTTCAAGGTGGTCTGGAATGTCAAATTTAATGGAATTGTGTATTGAATGCCGTTTCCATTTTAAACAGATCTCATGTTCTACAATATCAGTTGATAGAATTAAATCATTAAAAAATTTACCGAAAAAGCTAAGTAGAAAGCATAGCATTAATTTCACATTTTATTCATATAATATGTTGCTCTCTTTTCATCGAGATAATAATAAACTCAAGATAACTTATAGAGCGTTGTATTTATTGGAATAAAAAGAAATAAAAAAATTAATCCTACGTCGGAATTTCAAGTTCCCAAAACACCTTCAGTTCAATTCTGAGCGTTATTTTGTGAAATTTGGACGAAATCAAGTTGGTAACGCTTAAAATTTTGAGTTATGTGTCAGGTAAATTAAAAAAATTAAATATTTGAATAAAAAAATGTTTAAAAAAAAGCCAGCGCAGCCAATTTATTTAGCAACATTAAGTGTTTTGATTCTCAGATTGAAAAACATTTAATTGGCCGGCTTAAAAGGTGCCAATTTTGATATAACACAAAGAAGTTAAAAAAATTGAGTCCGGCCCTGAAAATTTCAACAAAATCGGTTCACTAGTGCCTAAGATATGTGATACGATGTGTCGTGCCTAGATAAATCAACCCTGTTTATCCGTAAAAACTAATATTCAAAACTTTTTTATTTTAGTTTTTATTTCCTACTATACTAAGTGACATATAAATCCGAACACCCAGTTTAAATCGTTTTATTTTAATAAATGTTGGTGAATGTATTTATCTTACTGTAAATAACAAGTGAAAAAATGTTCAGCCTTATCAGTTGGACATTCCGGTCTTTATACTGCTTTTTTTTAATTCACTAACGCTCTAAAAATGAATATTTCAGCCGCAGTAAAGAATCAACATTGGCGGATTTTGGAATTCTTGACATCCTTTACGATCGGTTACGATGCCTAGAGTACGGAGACCTGTACGATTTCGTCAACTTAGTGAGTTTGATAGGGGCCGTATAGTGGGACTTCGGGTAGCTGGACTTTCTTTTCGGGCAATTGCAGTTAGAGTGCAAAGAAGTGTAGACACTGTGGTTAGGTGTTGTCAGGCATGGCTTCGAGAAGGCCGTACGCAAAGAGCAAGGGGCACTGGACGCCGCCGTAGAACAACAGACCGTGAAGATCGCCGCCTAAGATTATTGGCCTTAAGGGACCGTTTCTCCACTACCAGGTCCATTGCAAATGAATGGTTTGCAGAACACGGAAGTGTTTACCGACGAATGAGAAGCTTTGGCTTGTTTTCATACCGGCCACACTGGGTCCTCCCTTTAACTCGAGAACACCGACGTAATCGCCTTGAGTGGTGCAGACAACGGTCACTCTGGGATAAGGAATGGAACAGTATTGTCTTTAGTGACGAGTCTCGATTTTGTTTAGACATGCACGATGGTCGTGCCAGGGTTAGAAGGCGACGTGGTGAAAGGAGGAATCCACAGTTTTTTGTTGAAAGAAATGTTCATCACACTGTTGGAGTTATGGTTTGGGGTACTATAGCTTATGGTTCCAGGTCACCTTTAATCTTCATCAGAGGTAACATGAACGCGCAGCGTTATATCCACGAAGTTCTAGAACCCCATCTTTTACCCTATCTTGACACCCTGGCAGATCCAACTTTCCAACAAGATAATGCCCGACCACATGTTGCAAGAGTCACAATAGACTTCTTTCAACATAATGATGTCACATTGTTACCATGGCCACCAAGATCTCCCGACTTATCCCCAATTGAGCACGTGTGGGATATGATGGGTAGGAGATTGCTCAATTTGCAACGTCCTCTTCAGACTCTAGAAGCACTTCGAGAGGAGTTGGTGGTTGCCTGGAATGAGATACCACAGGAGGACATTGACCACCTGATCAGAAGCATGCCTAGGCGCGTTGGAGAATGCGTAGCACATCAGGGTGCATCCACACATTATTAAAGGTCAAAGGGCTTTAAAGCAGTGCAATCATTTTGAAATTTTTATCATTTACTTATTATGCTTCATTAAGTACTTATACAAAATTTTATTAAAATAAAACCATTTAAACTGGGTGTTCGGATTTATATGTCACTTAGTATATTTCTGCCATTTTACTACGAGTACGTCCGTTTAAGTGCGGAACACGCTGTATACTGATTATCAATGAAATGCGTTGCAGGTTGACCATCGACGTCGAAGGATGCTTGTGGGTGTGCGCAATCCATGGCTACCATTTGATACGGTTTGACCCAAAGTGCGGCCATATCCTGGACAAAATCGAATTGCCAACGCCTCAGATCACGGCTGTGTCTTTTGGAGGTCCAAATCTGGACTTGATGTTCGTGACAACCGCGAGGATCCCTATTAATGGGACTCCCCCACCTGATCCTGCAGGAACCACGTATCTCCTGTCCTGCCCTGATGCTGTACGTGGGTATCCAGGAGACAGCTACAAATTGTGATCAAGTTGTATAGGGCGTGAGATGATAAAACAATGTTGGTATGACTTAGCATCATTTGTAGATTCTGTCGCAATTAGTTAAAAGGGCATAAGTTAATTTTTACGACTTAATTACCATGGTGACTAGACCGATTTGATCCTAGCATGATTTTTTTATTTTACCGGCATTTTCTTCATCTACATATACAATTTTACTGAATTGTTCTTGGACACACTCTCAGCCAATATGTAAAATGTTATTCGTCGAAAAATTTACTGTCGCCCTTTTAACTATTTGCCGCAGATTTATTACTTCACGCAATAAAGTGGGATAGTACTACTAGAATATGACGTTGAATCGTTAGAGGTGATTGAACAGAAAATGAAATAGAAAAAAAACACGGTTGTGTATCGTAGGGAAATGTTGAAATGAGAATTAACAACTATGGACCTATCCAGGAACTGTTCTAAGCGCCACTGCCAAAATGCAACTCTTCTAGGATGATCTTCACGTTGTAACACGTTGATAATGATAAGGATAATATTGTTCTTGTCATATTGTCTTCCACCCTTTACTATGAGAAACTTCAACTTGAGTTGCTATGGCTCTAGTACTCCTGGGGCGTCTTCGAATACATCTAAAATGTCTTCCTCAATTTGTAACCTTTCAGGTTGAGCTGGTCTTCCAGCGTGACCTCCTCGTTGTTCTTTTAAATATCCTTTGTCAAGAAGTCTAAATTTACAAACATCCGTGGGGCCGGATAATTTTTTTTAGGAAGCCTTTCCTGCATGCTGTGGCTGCATTTTGTTGACACTCTCTGTACGTCAGTATTATGCCCACTAGTTCATTGTTTTCGTAAGCATGTGTCATTTTTTCGCACAAAATATACAACTGATCGAACCAAAGACTCGTACTGAAAACGATAAAGGAACACTAATAATTTGCCAAATTTAAATAAACGATAAGAGCAGTAAACAAAAAATGCTAAGATTTTACACGGCAGTGGTCGAGAATATCAAAAAATATGTGTAATAACATTCGTATTTTTTTAAATTTTCCATCTTTTACTATTTCTTTAATTATGCAACTTTTATACAGGGTGTCCGCAAAGTTGGGGTTTTCCTTTACACGGCGTGTAGATCTTGAAAACATAAGCAATTTTTCTTAGTACCATATACACCAATGTCTTAACGGAACCGAGATAAAGGGCTCTGCAACATCAAAAATATCTGAATACCGTCCTGTAGCCGCGACATCACGGAGTGGTACAATGTCACTGACTCAACGACAGAACTGGGTCGGGGGTCGGGGTCAGTGTGTCAGGTCAGTATGCAACCTTCAACCGACGGTTACGGTCACGCGCGGTAATCGCGTAGACGAGAATCCCTCAACAAGCACTAGAGACGTGGCTAGAGAAGTGCAAGTATAAAAAACTAAAGTGTGGCAAACGCTGCGTGAAGAGGGGCTGTATCCGTTTCACGTCCAACGTGTACAAGCCCTTCAACCTGACGATTTTCCAGCAAGAGTGCGGCTTTGTGAGTGGTTGTTGCATCAACATGACAATAATCCGGACTTTTTGAAGTGCATATTGGTGACAGACGAATCTACGTTCACGCGTAATGGGGTGAATAACTTTCGCAACACTCATGTTTGGTCAGTAGAAAATCCGCACGCTGTCCGTCGGGCAAACAAACATTTTCGGTGAATGTTTGGGCTGGCAAGGTGCGTCTGCTCGGTAGCGCATCAGCTGATTTCATTTTCTGTTGGAGCGGTATGATTTCGGGCAGAGACGTACTTAGCCCTTCTCGTCAAATGGAGAGTAGGTAGTTTTTCCTTTATTTTTTTTACTTAGTCGCCCTCGTTTCACTACACATTACCTTTGTTATTTCAAGAGTAGTTGTTTCTGAAAAGGAAAACCCCAACTTTGCGGACACCCTGTATAGGTGATTTTTGGTATATCAACTCCTTTTGACGAATCCTATACACAGTTAAAATTATTGACTCAACTTTGGAAACACCCTGTATATTGCTTCAAAGATAAACTTCAAATCTAATCTTATTAAACATTTGTAAACGGTCCTTACTGAAGCACAGCTGGTTACTGCTTACTATGCTCAAATTGAGACACGACTGATTTTGCACTGTGCTTCTGGGGTTTGTACACAAATGTCCAGCAACTATTTTTAGCCCAGAAAGGAATGGTTAGATGTATGATAGGAGTCAGTAGTAGGGATTCTTGTAAGTATATTTTTAAGCGTCTTACGGTTTTAACTTCACCATCTTTATTTTTATACGAAATAGCGCCATCTGTTGAGAACAAAAATTAAAACCGTTCTATTGTCTAACTTGCAAAATTATTATTAATTTAATTGGAAAAATTGAACACATTACGTTAGGTTAAAGTTAGTTGTCTTTTAAATAAATTGGTGCATTTCTTTTTTTGGAATCGAGTGTTTTAATCCACACCCAAAAGAACTCCGACAAGCGCTGCAATACTTTCATTCACAAAAATAGGTTTTTAAGCAATTTTAGCTCGTACTCGACCAGGGAAGCTAAATGTGGGTTTTCTCAAGTATGAGATCTGCGTACTAGGTACACGAATTTTCAATAGGCTATCAAATCATATTAAAGAGTATGGAAATATACATATACTAAGTGACATATAAATCCGAACACCCAGTTTAAATGGTTTAATTTTAATAAAATTTTGTATAAGTACTTAATGAAGCATAATAAGTAAATGATAAAAATTTCAAAATGATTGCACTGCTTTAAAGCCCTTTGACCTTTAATAATGTGTGGATGCACCCTGATGTGCTACGCATTCTCCAACGCGCCTAGGCATGCTTCTGATCAGGTGGTCAATGTCCTCCTGTGGTATCTCATTCCAGGCAACCACCAACTATTCTCGAAGTGCTTCTAGAGTCTGAGGAGGACGTTGCAAATTGAGCAATCTCCTACCCATCATATCCCACACGTACTCAATTGGGGATAAGTCGGGAGATCTTGGTGGCCAATGGTAACAATGTGACATCATTATGTTGAAAGAAGTCTATTGTGACTCTTGCAACATGTGGTCGGGCATTATCTTGTTGGAAAGTTGGATCTGCCAGGGTGTCAAGATAGGGTAAAAGATGGGGTTCTAGAACTTCGTGGATATAACGCTGCGCGTTCATGTTACCTCTGATGAAGATTAAAGGTGACCTGGAACCATAAGCTATAGCACCCCAAACCATAACTCCAACAGTGTGATGAACATGTCTTTCAACAAAAAACTGTGGATTCCTCCTTTCACCACGTCGCCTTCTAGCCCTGGCACGACCATCGTGCATGCCTAAACAAAATCGAGACTCGTCACTAAAGACAATACTGTTCCATTCCTGATCCCAGAGTGACCGTTGTCTGCACCACTCAAGGCGATTACGTCGGTGTTCTCGAGTTAAAGGGAGGACCCAGTGTGGCCGGTATGAAAACAAGACAAAACTTCTCATTCGTCGGTAAACACTTCGCATGCCAATAGGTCTTCCGTGTTCTGCAAACCATTCATTTGCAATGGACCTGGTAGTGGAGAAACGGTCCCTGAAGGGTCAACGGTCTGTTGTTCTACGGCGGCGTCCAGTGCCCCTTGCTCTTTGCGTACGGCCTTCTCGAAGCCATGCCTGACAACACCTAACCACAGTGTCTACACTTCTTTGCACTCTAACTGCAATTGCCCCAAAAGAAAGTCCAGCTTCCCGAAGTCCCACTATCCGGCCCCTATCAAGCTCACTAAGTTGACGAAATCGTACAGGTCTCCGTACTCTAGGCATCGTAACCGATCGTAAAGGATGTCAAGAACCAAAATCCGCCAACGTTGATTCTTTACTGCGGCTGAAATATTCATTTTTAGAGCGTTAGTGAATTAAAAAAAGCAGTATAAAAACCGGAATGTCCAACTGATAAGGCTGAAAATTTGTTCACTTGTTATTTACAGTAAGATAAATACATTCACCAACTTTTATTAAAATAAAACCATTTAAACTGGGTGTTCGGATTTATATGTCACTTAGTATAATTTTAAGGCTAAAATTGTAAGTAAATATTATTATGCCGTCTCTGTTATTATTTGTTTGTGTGTTTGTTTTGTGTTTTATACATATATTTATCTTGTGTTGTTTCATTAGTTGTTACTCTGACGAATCTTATACACACATTGTAATGTCCCTCCGGACAACAAAGAATTGGAATTTGAGATAAGCCCAACTCATTTACACTGAAAATAGGAATTGTGAAAAAACAAGTGAGATTAGGGACAAACCAAACCTCACGACATTCCACCAGGGACGGAGGGAGTTGGCTAGAAAATTGCGAAAAGTGCTCTAATTAATGCACGCCGCCTTACATATTTTAATTTCCTCACACAACTTCTGTACATAACACGGCGCCAATGACAAGTACATCTACAGAAATAGTCCATCCAGACCATGGGAACTGAATAAGATTCGGCTTAGAGTCGCGTCGAGTCTGTTCGGATGCCAAGCGTTCCGTGGCGTCTGCTGGCGAAAAAGAAAAAAGCGCAAGCTGCTTGCGAGCCATAATTCAAACCAGGGAGCCATACGTTCGTGTCTATTATTTTTCATTGTTCGTACTATGTTTACACGCGAAGGCTTTCCATTTATAATTTTTGCGCTGCGAGACGGCGCATGAAAGTGAATGAAGACATGAAACGGCTACTGATTCGGCGAGAGTCGGCAAGCAGGAAAAAGTAAAAAATATGACATGTTATACAGAGTGTGGCAAAAATAACTGGGCAGTTTCAAAAAGTTATAAAAATGGCGTCCAGTAGGTTGACTCTGCATTTCGTACGCAACGCTGTCATCAGTTCATAAAGGATTACGTTCGGCACAAGTTAGTCCTCCCTTCTGAGCTAGCTAGCTTCACACATGTATAGCAAAAAATTTTTTCGAGTCAGCTAAATAGGCTAATACAGTTAGTACATGCTCCACAGTCCTCTCCCATTTGATAACGCTAATGCTAGTTTCTTCCCCGTCCTAATAGCGACCATCGGGCAACAATGCTGAACCACACCAATCAACCATGCCGTAAGCGCCAACCAAGATACTACTCGAGATCGAGAACGCCCGCGATGCAGTCAGACGCACCCATAGCGTAATGGTTGCCATCGCCCCGACCGATCGCGTTTCGCGTCTGTAACTGTTTCTGTTTTCCTAACAAATGTAGGGGGAATCTATGATGTGAGGAAGATGTACTAATAATAGGTGCATAAAATTACCGGGGTTGGAATCGAATAAACCGTATACTCCGGAATTGAAAACACTTTTTTTCACCAGCGTGTGGAAAGTACTCACTTTCAACGATTTGCGTGCATGCAGAAAGTAGTACTTTTCCGCACGCATACCATTTCAAAACATTGCACGGGGAGCACAAGCAGTGTAACTTCTACGACGTTCTAAAGAATAGAAAAGCGGCTTCGGGCACATTTAAAACCACCATCATGTAGTGCCATTAGTTTTTTGACATTTCTTAAAATAAAGTCAGACAAAAATAAAAACGATTGGGCCAAATTTCAGTTTTTCTCAAATACCTCAGTATATGACTAATCTCTGAGTGTATGCAATGCGCGCAATTTATTTAAAAAACATACGATGTCAACCATAACGTACAAGTAGATGAGTATGCAAGGCTCACCTAGTTTGCTGCACAGGTATCCTGTTTCCCTCAGAAGAGTTGGACGTAGACCTAATTTCCACTTTTGAGACACTTGACACCCACGTCAAAACACTAAAACACCAAAGCACTACTGAGAGACAAGCAAAAACCCTATAGTGAACACCGCTTTAAAAAAAATAGCCGAATAGAGCTCTGCACGGAGCTGTGAACGTGTGGACGTTCCGCTGCGCCGACGGTTGCCGAGAGACTGAAGCGTGTGAGTGCTGTACCTCGCTGCGGCCGGGATCTGTAGATCATAATCTTCACATTAATACCGATAAAACGCAAGTGCTATTGTTTTGTCCTGATAATAAGAGAAAAATCGTCGAAGACTTTTTTCATCTAACTACTGATGGACTGATGGTATAACTTTGCGGCATACTCAAACAGCGAAGATTCTAGGCGTAGAAGTTAACAACAAGTTATGATTTCGTAGCTATATAGCTAATTCGATGAAAAATACTTACCTCCGATTTAGAGCTCTTTACTTTATTCGATGCTTGTTAAACTTCAAGCTGAATAAAAAACTATGCGAATCTTTGGTTATGTCAATTCTCAGTTACTGTAATTTTATTGCCCGTGTTTGGATCAGTTGACAAAAAATAGGCTTCAAATCATCTAAAATAACTGTGTACGTTGTATTTTTGGTTTGCCTAAATACGATCACGTTAGTTCAAAATACAGCGAACTGAACTGCATTAGGTTAGGTAATCTAGTTCAACATTCAAGTTCTTAGTTTTAGTTCACAAAATGCTGTTGTCATCAAGAGACAAATTGCGATTTAATTTCGAAGTTCATGACCAGGCTGTTAGAAATCGTTATAATATTCGAACCTCTCCATACAATTCTGCCTTATTCTAACGAGCACTTACATATAACGCACCGCTATTTTATAATCAGTTCGCAAATAGTTTAGGATCAATGTCTTTGCAAAGTTTCCGAAAACATAGTAAAAATATGATGCTCGCTGTTGGTTAAACAAGTATACTTTATCTGAAGTCACTTGAAATAGCATAAAAACCTTTGGTCGGCGCGTCCATTGTAATTTCATGACGTATCATAGGCGTGCGGTCATTTATTTAGAACGATAATAATAATGTTTTTATATCACAATAAATGGATTTTACTATCTTCTTATTTTTTTGATTTGGGATAAAAAATACTTATATTGGGAGTTTAATTTATGTTGACTGAAAGTTAAGAAATGGAAAAATTACAGAATTCCAACGTTTGACATAAGCAAATATTTACATAGCAGGTAGGTATATAAAAAGGTATATAAAGACTTACATTATAGGTATAGGTATATCATCCTCGCCTTCGGAGCTGTCGCTAGAGTCATCTTGTAGAGGAATTACAACGGGATTTACAGGAGGCAAAACACAATATTCATTTTCTTTTTCAATAATATGCCTAGAACACTGCTTCCATAGGTCTGTGGCAGCAATATGAGATACTGCATCTCTTATTGTGGCCAATAGCGATTCACTTAATTGAGGGGTCTGATTATGTTTTCTTACTTTTTTTTAAAGCAGCCCAGACCAACTCAATCGGGTTAAAAATGCAGTAATAGGGAGGTAGACGTAATACTTCATGGCCATTTTGCTGAAGCAGATTGTCAACAACATACTCTATTTCAAATTTTTGTCTTTTAATAAGATCCAATAATATGGCTTTGGTTGATTTTTGTGGTATTTCCATTCCCTTATCCTTGATAAAATCAATAATGTCTTGTTTTTTTGTGCCTGTATTCGGAATTTTGTTTTTCTGTCGGGAATGGTATGGCGCATTGTCCATAATAATCACTGGATTTGTGGAAATGTTTGGTATTAACTGCTGCTCTATCCACTTTTCAAATAAGTCGGAGGTCATGTCCTCATGATAGTCGGCACATGATTCTTTGATATTTTTGGCAGATAACAGCAAGGCATTAGGTATAAATCCATTTTCACTGCCAGCATGGAGAATAATGATTCGTTTTCCACGGTTGCATGGTGCATTTAAAATGCACTTGTTGCTGTCGTCAACCCAGCCGTACTGCACAACATCATGGGTATCATACCACGTTTCATCCAGGTAAATCAGATTTCTTTTCTGCTCTCTATAGATTTTAACTTTGTGCAAAAATTCTTGGCGCAATTCAACGATTCGAGACGACTCCATAATCACCATTCTTTTATCTAATTTTTTGTATTGAAAACCACACAGTTTTACAATACAGTGCAGTGAGTCTAAGCATTTGTAATTATAAAAATCTTCAGGATAATCTTTTAATTTATCCCGTATCATTTAAAACGTGGGCACCAAATTTTCTTTATAAAATCCGTATATTATACGACGAATATCTTCCTGAAAACCCACGTCTATTCTTTTTAATTTTTGCCCTATGCGCTTTCTGTGGAAGGAATGGTTGACTACATCTCCCCTTTTTATAACCCGATAAATGGTAGACCGACTGATTTTTGTCAGGATACAAATTCTGTTTAAAATTTGATTTTGCGAGGAATCTGGATTTTCGTTTTTCAGACAATCATACATATTTAGGATTACTCTTTGGGTCTGTTCCTCTAAATCTTTATGAAAGAATTCTGCCTGCACAGGTTCATCAACCATCTCCTCGTGGCTTGGAGCATTTTCCCAAGGTCTCCAAAGAGCCATATTTAGGACACACAAGAACAATCAACACAACAATTAAATCAACAAGTAAACTGAGTATTCAAAAGTCAAAAACACACAAACTAATAAAATCTATGAAAAAACACGGACAGACTAAAGAAAACACGTTTATTCACCGCTACACGGCACTGGCTAAACTGTTTCAATTTTCAGTAGCCACCTGCACTTGTTCGGAGCTCTGAAATACACGCTTTCTCATTGGCTATGTCCACGCATAGGCGTGCTTTACTCCACGTGGACCGGTGAAACTGCCTTTGATCTTATACGGGGGATATTTGCTGCGAAATTTGGCGATTTTTGCAGCAACAGAGCGTGTTAAATATAGATATATAAAACGCACCCGGTATTTCACAGTGTTTCAAGTGACTTCAGATAAAGTATACTATACTTACTACAGATGCAAAATGCCTTTAAGTTATTATGGCTTTCTATCTTGTTCTGAACATCTAATTTAACTGACATATAGAGGTAAGTGTAAGAGTACCATTGGCTAATCTCCGCTGTTTATTTCCTTTTTGGTTATTTAATTATTAATATATCACTTGATAACTAATTTCTTCCTGGCTGAAAATCATATGTTCAAAGTATTGTATCTACAGAAATATATATGTATTAAAAGAAATTCCAGCATCCAGTTTTCTGACCATATTATTTCATTTTTAAATGCTGACGGTATGATATTTAGGTATTATTAAAAGATCACTGCAAAATCATTGCAAAATTTGGCCTGTAGATTGTTATTCTGCAGAATTCATGAGTACGCTTTGGCAGCGCATAAACGTGCTTGAAATCCTATAGGTATCTCCCCTATACAATTTTGCAGAAGTGCTCGGTAAATACATCGAGGGGATGATTGATCGGCTGAGCCGCTGTTAGGCAACTGCGGTAATCTGTCCGATCCCTCGGGTGTCATTTGTTTCACCAGTTGCATAAATATCCGTCGAGGAACACTTCCCGTATGTTTTATCTTGGGGAGCATTACTGAACTGCAGAACTTATAGCTGCTTTACACGATGCAATAAATTGAACACTTTTAAGCTTGAAGAAGCTGGACATAACAATTGCTATTAATAAATTTATAAATAAATTGACAGAGCTTGTTATAATTTCCGTCAATTTCATCAGGAATTCTAGTTACCTTTCAACCTTCGTTATTTGACGCGTTCACGTTTCGTGTTTTGAGATTAAAATTATAATCCTTACAGTTTGGCTTGGCGCTTTGTTTTTAATTTAGAATTTGATATTTCAACAGAAACAATCAATATACGACGAAACCAAATGCAGGATCTATGGCGTCTTCCAGTAATTCCAAATACATTTCACCGGTCAAATTTCCAGGTAAAAAAAAAGGTCCAACTAAATGATTGCCAAAACTACCAGCCCAAACATTTAATTTTTGTGGCAGCTGTGTATGGACCTCATGATAAATTCTGGGATTAGAATCGGACCAATATCGGCAGTTATGACGATTTACTACGCCATTTAAGAAAAAGGAACATTCGTCGGAAAAGCAAGTGTTGAATAGAAAATGTTCATCGTTTATAATTTGTTCACTCATATCTTCACAAAATTGTAATCGCCGATAAAAATCGTCTTCATTAAGTTCTTGTACCAGGTGTCATATTTTTATTGGTTAGGTTCATCATGAATAGGTTATGTTTTGGTATGTTTGTCCCTAAGGTTAGTAACATAGGAAGTTACTACCTATATGTTTTGGTATCATTGCCTTGAATAAATTTGATCATGTAATTTCGCTACCGGTTTCCTGAACGAAATTCATATTTTTTTTTGACTATGTATACATGAATTTATTTGATTGCGGAAAGCGGCTATTGCAGAAGGTCAAAAAAGTATTGACACCTCATTTTCTTTTTAATCTCAACAATGAAAAGATGATTTTTTTCGTTACTACATTCATTTGAAAACTAACATCCAAATAACAATTTTTTCTGGCAATAGAATGAGTAAGTAAAAAATAATGAGACGGTTGTCTCAAAAATAAGGTGCCCTCATTTTCAGGTACAACGATTTTTTTTATTTGAAAAAACGAATTTATCACTGAAAACGTTGATCTGTAAGCTATTATTCAGCATAGTCGCCATTTTTAGCCGTGAAATCCACTTTTCCACTCCCGCCTCAAGGAAGTCCGCGAGTGTGATAACCGAAGAATGCCAGATAAAACACTTGTACAACCAATAATTTCTACGTCTGAAATCCCAAGTCACCAAAATTTTGAATTAGCACTAGAACTATGTGGAAGGTGTAGCATCACTTTACATTTATAATATTTTAACCAGCCGTCAAGTTATAATTATTGTTGAAAGAGAAAGTAAGATGATGGGCACTAAACAAAAGCTTTAAATGCACATAAGCACATAACATTGGATAGGTAGGGTCTCGGTCCATAAAGCACAAGAGCGAGTTCCTAGTTGATTTAAAATCCCGTGGGTTACAGTCGCGAGATGGATTTTCTCTTTCGTATGCGCCTCATGAATCATTGGATGAGTGGTCGTCATACGGTCGATGAGACTGAGATCCGTAGAAGGAGGTGGCCGTTTGTCTTTTGTCTCGCATCTGCGATAACGACAAGGCGATGATCCACAACTGCAGGCCTGTTTCCTTCCGAGTGTGTGCTTAATCATACATACTATAATACTGTATTTTACTCGATACTTGATAAAGCATTAAATGCTTTTAAAATTTTTGTGTAAGTGCACAAAATATATTCAACAAATTCAGTGCTACCAAAATGTCTGTGCTACTGTGTGTTTAAAATATACTAAGTGACATATAAATCCGAACACCCAGTTTAAATGGTTTTATTTTAATAAAATTTTGTATAAGTACTTAATGAAGCATAATAAGTAAATGATAAAAATTTCAAAATGATTGCACTGCTTTAAAGCCCTTTGACCTTTAATAATGTGTGGATGCACCCTGATGTGCTACGCATTCTCCAACGCGCCTAGGCATGCTTCTGATCAGGTGGTCAATGTCCTCCTGTGGTATCTCATTCCAGGCAACCACCAACTCCTCTCGAAGTGCTTCTAGAGTCTGAGGAGGACGTTGCAAATTGAGCAATCTCCTACCCATCATATCCCACACGTGCTCAATTGGGGGTAAGACAGGAGATCTTGGTGGCCATGGTAACAATGTGATATCATTATGCTGAAAGAAGTCTATTGTGACTCTTGCAACATGTGGTCGGGCATTATCTTGTTGGAAAGTTGGATCTGCCAGGGTGTCAAGATAGGGTAAAAGATGGGGTTCTAGAACTTCGTGGATATAGATGAAGATTAAAGGTGACCTGGAACCATAAGCTATAGCACCCCAAACCATAACTCCAACAGTATGATGAACATGTCTTTCAACAAAACACTGGATTCCTCCTTTCACCACGTCGCCTTCTAACCCTGGCACGACCATCGTGCATGCCTAAACAAAATCGAGACTCGTCACTAAAGACAATACTGTTCCATTCCTGATCCCAAAGTGACCGTTGTCTGCACCACTCAAGGCGATTAAGTCGGTGTTCTCGAGTTAAAGGGAGGACCCAGTGTGGCCGGTATGAAAACAAGCCAAAACTTCTCAGTCGTCGGTAAACACTTCGCATGCCAATAGGTCTTCCGTGTTCTGCAAACCATTCATTTGCAATGGACCTGGTAGTGGAGAAACGGTCTCTTAAGGCCAATAATCTCAGGCGGCGATCTTCACGGTCTGTTGTTCTACGGCGGCGTCCAGTGCCCCTTGCTCTTTGCGTACGGCCTTCTCGAAGCCGTGCCTGACAACACCTAACCACAGTGTCTACACTTCTTTGCACTCTAACTGCAATTGCCCGAAAAGAAAGTCCAGCTTCCCGAAGTCCCACTATACGGCCCCTATCAAACTCACTAAGTTGACGAAATCGTACAGGTCTCCGTACTCTAGGCATCGTAACCGATCGTAAAGGATGTCAAGAACCAAAATCCGCCAACGTTGATTCTTTACTGCGGCTGAAATATTCATTTTTAGAGCGTTAGTGAATTAAAAAAAAGCAGTATAAAAACCGGAATGTCCAACTGATAAGGCTGAAAATTTTTTCACTTGTTATTTACAGTAAGATAAATACATTCACCAACTTTTATTAAAATAAAACCATTTAAACTGAGTGTTCGGATTTATATGTCACTTAGTATATTTTGTTTTAATAGCGACTCAAATTTATGATGATTTGCTACATTCCTAATATTGATGTCTAATGCATTCTAATATTTGACGGCGTTATATGAGTAAGAACGCTGAAAGATGGCTGTGCGATGTCTTGGTATGGAAAATGTGCTCATTTACCCTAAATTTAAATCACGAATGCTTGTTCTAAATAAATATTTGAACAGTTATTAATTTTGAGCCATCCCAAATCTTTGATTGGGTTAGTTACATGATTATATTTTCTTAGATTTTATTAGTCAAGCGGCAACAAAAATTTTGAATTTTTTGTAGTCTGTAGGCAAACATTTGATCGAAGCAAGGGAAATATATTATGATTCCATATAAAATTTTGGAAATTCGTAATGATTCACATAATCGCTTTTTTGTTTTAAAACTGAGGAAATGCCTGTTGGTATATATTAGTTTCAGCCTAAAATAGCATGTTTTGATGACGCTGTTAACATGCGTATGAAAACATTGGTCTTCGTTTATAAGTAGACCCAATCTTTTGCATACATCATTAAATTTTAAATATATGCTGATTTTAAGGTTCAGACTTGCATGTATATGTCTCCGTTTTTATTTCTTCCAAAAAAGTACAACATATAATTTTTCAGAATTGAGTTTCATGTTATTAATAACAGACTAGTTATCGATACTTTCGAGATCAATATTTATTTCAGCCTCAGCCAATCTAAAACTGTACTGTTGCGCTCCATACGGTATATACAGGGTCGCGCATCGAAAACGAAACAGACGCTTTTACTGACAGCTCAGTTTTTTTTTGGAAAAACGCTCAGACCCGTCGATTTTGTTTTCGAGGGGGACACAAGTTTGGCAAAAAATCACGTTAACACGTGCAGCCCCCTGGGCGGGGGTGACACCAACCCTAAAATCTTAAATGGAAAGGAGAGATACCTTATTTTAAAGGTCTTCAATTCCCTTTATAATGATGTAAAATACATGAGCTTCAGTTCAGTAGTTTTGAAGATTTATTGATTTAAAGCTTAAACTAGACTTTAATAGCTACATCAGATTAGTTTGTACTAGTTTCAGAAGAAATTTGACTAAAAGAATTTACCTAATCAGTAAGTGCTTTTGCCCATGGTTTGTTTATCATTTTCTTGTTGAAAATAGCTATTGGAGCTTTTTTTTGTGGCCAAAAAGTTATTTCTTGAAGAAAGATAAAAAAGTATCTCGCACTTGTTTTAAATAGGAATTTAGTACATAGTTTGCGATTGATTTGACCAAACTTTGTTGCTAAAATAACTTGCAACGCTTTATTACATAAATTAACCATGGTGTATTCCACAGCAGAAAGAGTTGAAGTTATCGAAATATTTTTCGGAAATAATCAGTGCGCTAATAGAACAGCAGAAATATTTAATGGGCGACATGAGAACAGTAACGTGCATCAAAGATATTATGTTACTGAAATTGCAGCTAAATTTCGAGAAACTGGGTCAGTCGCCAATAAAATACGCAACATTGAAAATCCCATAAGGAACGAAGCAATAGAAGTGGGGGTTTTAGGGCAGGTTTATGTAGATCCTACGTTAAGTACCAGCAAATTGGAGACTGTATGTGGTGTTAGTCGACGTACTGTCCATCGGATTCTAAAGGCCCATAGTTTTCATCCGTATAACATTCACCTGGTACAAGAACTTAATGAAGACGATTTTGATCGGCGATTACAATTTTGTGAAGATATGAGTAAACGAATTATAAAAGATGAACATTTTCTATTCAACACTTGCTTTTCTGAAGAATGTTCCTTTTTCTTAAATGGCGTAGAAAATCGTCGTAACTGCCGGTATTGGTCCGATTCTAATCCCAGAATTTATCATGAGGTTCATACACAGCAGCCAGAAAAATTAAGTGTTTGGGCTGGTATTTTTCGCGATCATTTAGTTGGTCCTTTTTTCTTACCTGGAAATTTGACCGGTGAAATGTATTTGGAATTACTGGAAGACGCCATAGATCCTGCATTAACAGCCATAATTGAAAATCAGAATGATCGGCGGTACATTGCGCATAGGTTGATGTTCCAACAGGATGGTGCCCCACCACATTACGCATTACGTATTCGACAATATTTAGATCAGACGTTTCCAGATCGATGGATTGGTAGAAGAGGTGCAATTGAATGGCCCCCAAGATTGACAGATTTATCACCTTTGGATTTCTTTATGTGGGGTCATTTAAAAAGCAAAATCTTTGCTACTCAGCCAACATCATTAGAAGACCTGCGACAAAGAATTGTGAATTCAAATTACTCCTCAAATATTGCAAAATGTGCTTCAACGTTTTGAGCAACATCTTTATTATTGCATGGAGAGTCACGGTGGCCATTTTCAACATTTACTTGCCTAACGGGTCAGTTCATTCTTCATTTTTAAATTACTTTGCTACCAAATGTATTGATCTCCACTAATTATGATGTATTAGTTTTATTTAAGCTTTAACTCAATAAATCTTCAGAACTATTGAAGTGAAGTACATTAATTTTATATCATTATAAAGGGAATTGAAAGACCTTTACAATAAGGTATCACTCGACCCCCCTGTTTCGTTTTCAATGCGCCACCCTGTATGTATTTTCAGTTAGGTTAGGTAATGTTAGTATTATATCTTTTTTTTTATAAAAACCAAAATGAAAAAAATTAACCCAGTAGTTGAAGTTGAAGTTGAAGTTGAGTCATTAATTTTCAGATAATGATTGTAGAAGGAAAATAAACCAAAATATGTATGTGTGTAAAAAGAAAAAAAAATTAAAAAAAAATGTTACCTCGTTTTATAAAGTATCCTCCTGACAAGTATTTCAGTGCGGACCTGTATTTGATCGGGCGGTCTTGGAGCACCGGCATGATCTCCCCTGTGAGGTCTTAAGTCACCTGATTCACGAGCCCTTTGTACTACATTAACAAAGGCACGAGGGCTTGGTTGCACTCGATTGGGAAACCGATTCGCACAAATCTGTGATGCCGCGGCAGCATTTTGTAAAGACTCCCCCCCGTAAATAAGAATCATGTCCACAAGTTCAGCGTAAACATGTGCCATTTTTCATTTCGTTTGAGTCGCGCAACAAACACCACTATAGTCAAAATCACGAAAGATGACGATTGCGTCATTATTTTAGTCTGCAGTAAAGACAAACGACAGCGATTTGTGAATACTTTTAATGAAGTTTCAAATATGCTAGACAGAGACAAACAGAATCTTATCGTCTAAACGAACGGTATTGCTAATTTAGATGTATCCGACAAAGATAGACGATGTTTTCATGTTTATGATCGATCACATTTGGAAGATGAATAGTTAGGTTATGTTAAAGCAGGTTAGATTTGTTTTCGAATGATACTTTGGTCTTTGGTGTTAATGTCGCAAGGCGTATTCTACTCATAACTGTTTTCTCTTCAAAACAAAAACTCCTCACTACAATTATTACTAAGGTACCACTTAAACCCGTGAAATAAAATAAAAATAATCAGTGAAATAACCTAACTTTTCAAAATCATATTATAAATTCATAACATCATTCAGTCACGCGTTACCGACTGACGAAAAACATCGTGATAAACGTTTCAAATTCTTTCGCTTTTCTGTTTCCGATGCGATGAACCGATAAGGCGAATTATATCCGTTGTTACCAAACACGAGCACATAATATTATTATTGAGACAGGGCGGTACTCAAACTTCTAAAGGGCTATAACTTTGTTACTTTAATTTTACCAGAAAAATGTTAAAGGAAAAAAACATTTCTTTTGATCAGATCTACTCACTGTTAAAATAAGTGACTCAACTTCGAAGTCACCCTGTATATTTCATCAAAGTTTTGAATGTAGAATGTATGATTTCAACTTATAGGGCAAATGGAAGTGCACCCCTTTTTTGGACATCCATTTTATTTTAGTATTTATTCTGTTGTACGTATATCGTACTTGTAGCCCTGAAGGTCCAAAATAAAGGCAGTAAAAAAGTCCTTCTTAGCCCTAAATAAAGTTTAGCTTTTTCCCAGCAGCTGCCGCTTTTTACGAGATGTGTTCGTGCCAGATCTGGACTCCGACCAGCCGAAATGAATGGCTCTTTGGCAGAACTCGACTATCCATCGAAACCGAATGAGCGCTAGGACGCTTTCTGTTACTGTATAAGATTGTTGCATCCACAAGCAGTGACAACCTCCAGGTCCCTCTTCAGAGATGAAGTCGCTGCTAGTCGTCTTTTTTTCAGCCCACCTTCAGAGATCGGTTTGTCGCTCTTAATTCCTGCATGTACAGTGCTGTCACCTGCCGAAATGCACTGTCTTTGGTAGATCTCGCCGTCATCTGAATGCGCGAATAACCCGACGAATTTCCACCAGGTTAAACGTGAGACCCTGGACTAAAAGAAAATTTACTATGCATCCACCGTACAAAATCGGAAGAAAACCTAATTGTCGTTACATCCGATTAGGCAACAACAAAAAGAAAAAACGACATTTTTTTCTAATCCGCATTGTTCTTTCTTATTGCGATTAACACTGATCTAGAACAATACAAGTTGCATACCACGCGTAATTAGTAATGCGATACAATGTCAATACTTATTTATAAACAGCAGCAATAAATCAACGGTATTAGAAAGTGTGCAGACACGGATGGTCTTGAATTCGTTGAAGGAGAAAATATGTAGATAAATTGATCCGCCCAATACAGATGTATACTTTATCTGAAGTCACTTGAAACACTGTGAAATACCGGGTGCGTTTTATATATCTATATTTAACACGCTCTGTTGCTGCAAAAATCGCCAAATTTCGCAGCAAATATCCCCCGTATAAGATCAAAGGCAGTTTCACCGGTCCACGTGGAGTAAAGCACGCCTATGCGTGGACATAGCCAATGAGAAAGCGTGTATTTCAGAGCTCCGAACAAGTGCAGGTGGCTACTGAAAATTGAAACAGTTTAGCCAGTGCCGTGTAGCGGTGAATAAACGTGTTTTCTTTAGTCTGTCCGTGTTTTTTCATAGATTTTATTAGTTTGTGTGTTTTTGACTTTTGAATACTCAGTTTACTTGTTGATTTAATTGTTGTGTTGATTGTTCTTGTGTGTCCTAAATATGGCTCTTTGGAGACCTTGGGAAAACGCTCCAAGCCACGAGGAGATGGTTGATGAACCTGTGCAGGCAGAATTCTTTCATAAAGATTTAGAGGAACAGACCCAAAGAGTAATCCTAAATATGTATGATTGTCTGAAAAACGAAAATCCAGATTCCTCGCAAAATTAAATTTTAAACAGAATTTGTATCCTGACAAAAATCAGTCGGTCTACCATTTATCGGGTTATAAAAAGGGGAGATGTAGTCAACCATTCCTTCCACAGAAAGCGCATAGGGCAAAAACTAAAAAGAATAGACGTGGGTTTTCAGGAAGACATTCGTCGTATAATATACGGATTTTATAAAGAAAATTTGGTGCCCACGTTGGAAATGATACGGGATAAATTAAAAGATTATCCTGAAGATTTTTATAATTACAAATGCTTAGACTCACTGCACTGTATTGTAAAACTGTGTGGTTTTCAATACAAAAAATTACATAAAAGAATGGTGATTATGGAGTCGTCTCGAATCGTTGAATTGCGCCAAGAATTTTTGCACAAAGTTAAAATCTATAGAGAGCAGAAAAGAAATCTGATTTACCTGGATGAAACGTGGTATGATACCCATGATGTGCAGTACGGCTGGGTTGACGACAGCAACAAGTGCATTTTAAATGCACCATGCAACCGTGGAAAACGAATCATTATTCTCCATGCTGGCAGTGAAAATGGATTTATACCTAATGCCTTGCTGTTATCTGCCAAAAATATCAAAGAATCATGTGCCGACTATCATGAGGACATGACCTCCGACTTATTTGAAAAGTGGATAGAGCAGCAGTTAATACCAAACATTTCCCCAAATTCAGTGATTATTATGGACAATGCGCCATACCATTCCCGACAGAAAAACAAAATTCTGAATACAGGCACAAAAAAACAAGACATTATTGATTTTATGAAGGATAAGGGAATGGAAATACCACAAAAATCAACCCAAGGCATATTATTGGATCTTATTAAAAGACAAAAATTTGAAAAATGTTGTTGACAATCTGCTTCAGCAAAATGGCCATGAAGTAGTACGTCTACCTCCCTATTACTGCATTTTTAACCCGATTGAGTTGGTCTGGGCTGCTTTAAAAAAAAAGTAAGAAAACATAATCAGACCCCCCTCAATTAAGTGAATCGCTATTGGCCACAATAAGAGATGCAGTATCTCATATTGCTGCCACAGACCTATGGAAGCAGTGTTCTAGACATATTATTGAAAAAGAAAATGAATATTGTGTTTTGCCTCCTGTAAATCCCGTTGTAATTCCTCTACAAGATGACTCTAGCGACAGCTCCGAAGGCGAGGATGATATATAAATACCTATAATGTAAGTCTTTATATACCTTTTTATATACCTACCTGCTATGTAAATACTTGCCTATGTCAAACGTTGGAATTCTGTAATTTTTCCATTTCTTAACTTTCAGTCAACATAAATTAAACTCCCAATATAAGTATTTTTTATCCCAAATCAAAAAAATATGAAGATAGTAAAATCCATTTATTGTGATATAAAAACATTATTATTATCGTTCTAAATAAATGACCGCACGCCTATGATACGTCATGAAATTACAAACGACGCGCCGACCAAAGGTTTTTATGCTATTTCAAGTGACTTCAGATAAAGTATACATTATATTGTTTTATATTAGCCATTTTTTTCCTCAGTTGGCTGACAGCGTTCATGCAAGATGTCTCGAAAGTGTGTAAACAATCCAGATCAGTTTTGTTACGTGTGTGGTGATGTGACTTTTGCGTCTCAGAGACGGTCTATTACTCCACTAATAACAAAGGCATATCAGCTTTATTTCGGTTGTAAACTAGGTGATCAAGATAAACAGTGGGCACCCCACATATGTAATACATGTGCTTCAAGTCTGAGGAGCTGGTTAAATGATTGTTACTTTTGCATGGTACCTTGTGTTGGACAAGCCACAGGTATGTCCAAGAAAAAAAAAATCGGTTATTAACTACCCAAACATACCATCTGCGATGAGACCTGTGCCTCACAGTGACGAAAATCCTATTCCAAAACCCCCAGAATCCTACAATTGCGAATCAGAAAACGAATCAGATCATGGCGATCGAGTGATTCGTCAGGAAGAAGATATGCCATCAACGTCAGGAGATCCTGATTTTATACCGAGCACGTCATGCCACCAACCGCACAAAAGAAAGTCAGAATTAAATGATCTTGTAAGAGATTTAGAATTTCCAAAATGTAAGGCAGAGTTACTTGGATCAAGACTGCAGCAGTGGAACTTGTTAGAAGACGATGTTTCGGTATGTGTTTTTCGTAAACGCCACAAAGACTTAGAACCATTTTTCAATATGGAGAATAACTTGATTTTCTGCAGTAACATTAACGGCTTACTGGCGGCTTTAAATATAAACTATAACCCAGAAGAATGGAGATTGTTTATAGACAGTTCAACATTGAGTTTAAAGGCAGTGTTACTGCATATTTTAAATATTTTACCATCTCTTCCTGTAGGGTATGCAGTTCACATGAAAGAATCATATGACAATATGAAGTACCTATTGACATGCATAAAATACGATGAGCACCAATGGCATATTTGTGGCGATTTGAAAGTTGGTGCACTTTTACTTGGGCTGCAGCTAGGCTACACAAAGTTTTGCTGTTTTTTGTGTGAATGGGACAGTCGGGCAAAGGCACTTCACACCAGACAAAACTGGCCTGTTCGTCATTTCCTAGAGCCAGGTCAAAAAAATGTACAGCATATGCCATTAGTAGATTCGAAAAAAATTTTATTACCACCACTGCATATCGAGTTGGGCCTAATGAAAAACTTTGTCAAGGCATTAGGTAGAGATGGGTCAGCTTTTCAATACCTGCGTCAGAAATTTCCAAGACTAAGTGAGGCAAAGGTTAAAGAAGGTATTTTTGTTGGGCCACAGATTTGAAATATATTGAAAGATACACAGTTTGAAAACACTTTAACAGGTATTGAAAAAACTGCTTGGAATGATTTCCGTCTGGTGGTCACTAATTTCTTGGGAAATAGAAAAGCTGACAACTGTAAAACCCTTGTCAAAAATATGCTGTCATCGTATCAAAAGATGGGCTGTAATATGTCTCTTAAGATTCATTTCCTACACTCACACCTGGACTTTTTTCCTGACAATTGCGGAGCCGTAAGTGACGAGCACGGCGAACGTTTTCATCAGGATATTTCAACAATGGAAAAAAGGTTCCCGGGAAAGTGGAATCCTTCCATACTTGCAGACTACTGTTGGACTCTTGGTAGAGATGCTCCAGAAACGATCCATAAAAGAACAGCAAAAAGACAGCGCATATAGTGATTCTTATAAGTACATGAATCTTGTTACTTTTTTTAATATATCCTTAGAAATAAAAAGTTTTTTTTCTAAACCGCAACTAATTTTTTTATTTCATTGTAATTTTTGGATTCAGCGCCCCAAAATTAACAAAGAAGTGCACTTTTCCCACAAGATACAATTAAAAAACTAAAATTTGTTGTCCAGTGTTATCTGACCGAGTCAGTCTACTTGCTTTTCTAAAAAGATTTATTTTCGATTATCAAAATACAATTCTATTGATGTATATAGTATGAGAGCTAACAACAGACTGACTAACTGTGAATACAATAAAATAAGACTGGATAAGGCAAAGTGCTGATCCAGGGAAACTCGATCCTCTTCTTTACTGGTAGGGGTAAATCTTCTGTACTATAACGCGTGACCCGCTTGCCTGTCAAGACCAATGCGGTTTTGAAATTCGTACGTCTTTCTGATCCTCCCTTTATCCTAAGAATTCCGAAGACCAATCAAGGCAAGAAATATTGATATATCCAATAACTTGAATTACCCGCATGTAACACACTTTTGTAGAGTAAATAAAACGCGGTACATACCAAATCACATACGCATACATCGATAAATAGAAAGATTTTCGACATTCCACAGCTAGCGCCATACCCATTTCCATTTATACTATCTTCCGTCGCCACACAATGACATTATTTACAGTTCAGAACGCATCGCATACGAGCAGGATATCGTTCCGAATTGTGTGCACTGTTAGATTCAGAAATGTGGAACGCTTCATCGGGAAACCGGCGGTGGTTTATTTTGTTTGCTGATTTGCTTGTTGAAGTAAGGCCAAGGCCGCTAGGTGGTACCGTTTCATAAGAAAGTTCTACCTCCACAGAATAACAAATTTATGGTAATCCTGACATATGTTAGTTGTTCTTGCAACGTTTCTTTCACGAATAGTAGGAAAGTATTACCACCACGGTCAAATTTCGAAATATATGGCAAAAAATTAATTGATTAAAAAATTGACAAAGGTTTATTAGGTTATAGTTCTGGCGATTACAAGCGTCGATTTAACAACGAGTAAGATAAAATGATAGATTTTTAGTCTAGACGAAACATATCGGCCAATGTGTTGTCATTGTGCTTAACCAAGACAATGTCGACTTGACGTTGACCATCTTTGTATAACTCAATGATCTTAGTTTTCACATCGAACGAAATTTTTGGGCCAAGCGGCATGGTCTCAAAATCACTAAATTTATTCCACAATACTTGATGAACACAAACTAATCCTCTTCTGACACGAAACTGTTCTAAACTAATGTTGAAAAGAATTTGTCTAGATATTTTTGTCCCTCATAAAAAAGTGCTTATACTCAGAGTTGTATTGTGTTCATTGCAGATAATGTAAAAACAAGGAATTTAGTTTTTCAACTAATAACGCATTTGTTTATGAAGCAATGAAGTATGAATTCGTTTTATACTAAGTGACATATAAATCCGAACACCCAGTTGAAATGGTTTTATTTTAATAAAATTTTCTATAAGTACTTAATGAAGTATAATAAGTAAATGATAAAAATCTCAAAATGATTGCACTGCTTTAAAGCCCTTTGACCTTTAATAATGTGTGGATGCACCCTGATGTGCTACGCATTCTCCAACGCGCCTAGGCATGCTTCTGATCAGGTGGTCAATGTCCTCCTGTGGTATCTCATTCCAGGCAAGCACCAACTCCTCTCGAAGTGCTTCTAGAGTCTGAGGAGGACGTTGCAAATTGAGCAATCTCCTACCCATCATATCCCACACGTGCTCAATTGGGGATAAGTCGGGAGATCTTGGTGGCCATGGTAACAATGTGGCATCATTATGTTGAAAGAAGTCTATTGAGACTCTTGCGACATGTGGTCGGGCATCATCTTGTTGGAAAGTTGGATCTGCCAGGGTGTCAAGATAGGGTAAAAGATGGGGTTCTAGAACTTCGTGGATATAACGCTGCGCGTTCATGTTACCTCTGATGAAGATTAAAGGTGACCTGGAACCATAAGCTATAGCACCCCAAACCATAACTCCAACAGTGTGATGAACATGTCTTTCAACAAAAAACTGTGGATTCCTCCTTTCACCACGTCGCCTTCTAACCCTGGCACGACCAGCGTGCATGTCTAAACAAAATCGAGACTCGTCACTAAAGACAATACTGTTCCATTCCTGATCCCAGAGTGACCACTCAAGGCGATTACGTCGGTGTTCTCGAGTTAAAAGGAGGACCCAGTGTGGCCGGTATGAAAACAAGCCAAAACTTCTCATTCGTCGGTAAACACTTCGCATGCCAATAGGTCTTCCGTGTTCTGCAAACCATTCATTTGCAATGGACCTGGTAGTGGAGAAACGGTCCCTTAAGGCCAATAATCTTAGGCGGCGATCTTCACGGTCTGTTGTTCTACGGCGGCGTCCAGTGCCCCTTGCTCTTTGCGTACGGCCTTCTCGAAGCCATGCCTGACAACACCTAACCACAGTGTCTACACTTCTTTGCACTCTAACTGCAATTGCCCGACAAGAAAGTCCAGCTTCCCGAAGTCCCACTATACGGCCCCTATCAAACTCACTAAGTTGACGAAATCGTACAGGTCTCCGTACTCTAGGCATCGTAACCGATCGTAAAGGATGTCAAGACCCAAAATCCGCCAACGTTGATTCTTTACTGCGGCTGAAATATTCATTTTTAGAGCGTTAGTGAATTAAAAAAAAAGCAGTATACAAACCGGAATGTCCAACTGATAAGGCTGAAACTTTTTTCACTTGTTACTTACAGTAAGATACATACATTCACCAACTTTTATTAAAATAAAACCATTTAAATAAACTGAGTGTTCGGATTTATATGTCACTTAGTATATAAAGGTATTTAGGTAAATATTCATATTTGTCTATTTATTGTTCTATACTTTTGTCCATTACTGTATATGTCTGAAAAAACTTAAAAATGCTCATCTTCAATGAGTAAAATATCGGTTAAGAATCAGTATTTTTGAGTTTGCCAGGTGTCTAAATTGAAGCTGAAACCTTTCCCTACACGACGCCGAAGTGTGTTCCGAGATTAATTTATTTTAAAGCTTTTTTTACGCCATTTTGTCATGGAAAAATTGGCGACCTTTTTGATTTTTTCAAACTGTACATACCACGTTCATCAAATTGAAGCGAAAACCAATAATCGGCACTTCATTTTTTTGTACGGGGTGTCCCAAAAGACATGGAAAGAAATTTTGTCAGAATTACACGCTGTAAGCGGTTGAGATTCTTCAAGCAGACTTGGCAGTAATGAAGTTTGAAAGCTGCGCCGGAGGAATTTATACAGTTAGGTCTTCTATTTTTGAGAAATCTCCATCTAAATGGCAAACAATTAGATCAGCTGGAAAGAGTTTGCAGGTATATATTTCAAGGAAGAAAATAAATGCCGATATTTTTCGATATAGACAAATTTCTCAAAACATTGGTTTAGGCTTCAATTTAATGCATGTGATGTGTACGCCAAACGCATTACGTTTACATTCATACCAAGAGCAGAATGGTAATTTACTTCCGCGGCAAATGACACAGCCCTCTTTACCAGTCATTGGTCCAACCATGTAAATGATTACACAATGGTAAAACAATGTCATGTATGTAGTTGTAAAAATTCAAACTGTGTATTTCATTGTGCAAATGTGTATATTAGATTCAAAAAGCGTAAATATTCCTATTAACATTCCTTGTTTTATTTTTTATTAATAAGAAGTATTGTTCATAAAATAAATTTTTGTTTACCGTTTCATTCAACAACCTATACCTTTCATTATAGAAAATATAAATCAAAATAACCATGCAGCACGCTCCATTGCATGTGCTCTATATTTTTTCTTTATATGTACAGTGCACCCCCGATAATCCGGCCCCGGTCTAATCCGGCGCCCCCTGTAATCCGACATGTCTTTGAATATGTATTACATACATACGTATTTGACAATCTTCGCTAATGTAGATCACGCAGGTTTGAACAGGTTACAACTGCCACCGCTATCGTGCTCGATGCGTAAGCATTGTTTTACTTAGTTTGAATTTGACTACTGGTGATAGCGGTACGGCCTAGCGTGCGTTCATTGTGTATTAAGTACCTAGTAATGTCATCACAAACTCAGATGCGAAAGCACAAAACATTGACAATTAAAGAAAACTGTGATATTTTAGACCGCTTAAATCGCAATGAAACTTTCAGTAGTTTAGCAAGTGAATACGGCGTAGGCCGATCTACAATTTATGGCATTAAAAGAAACCACGAGAAGATCCAGAAATTCGTGTCAACTACTGACTGCGGTCCAGGCAAGAGACAGACACTCAAGAAAGCTGAACATCCAGAAGTGGAAGAAGCTTTGTACATGTGGTTTCTTCAAGAAAGAAATAGGCATGCACCAATTTCAGGACCCATGTTGGCCATGAAAGCTAATTTTTTTTTATAAGGAAATAACAAAAAAAGATGATTTTGTGGCCAGCAAAGGATAGCTAGAACGTTTTAAAAGTCGTCATGGCATACGTTTAATGACTATTACAGGAGAGAAACTTTCTAACGATGCCACCTGCATAGAGCCCTTTAAATTAAGATTTTTGCAAAACGTGAACGATTTAAATCTTGACCCGTCACAGATATACAATGCAGACGAATCAAGACTTTTTTGGCGTGTGATGCCTAACAAAACATTCGATTCTTGTAACGAAAAATCCGTACCTGGACGAAAAGTAAGTAAAGAGCGTGTAACCATACTACCATGTACTAACGCTGCGGTCACACACGCGCTTAAGATGATGGTCATTGGGAAATCTGATAAACCACGGGCATTCAAAATCATTGATTTACCAGTACACTATTACGGACAAAAAAGTGCATGGATGACAAAAGACCTTTTCAAAAAGTGGTTTGATGAATGCTTCGTACCTGAAGTTAGAAAATGGTTAAAAGATCATAATTTTCCTCAAAAAGCGTTGTTGCTTCTTGATAACGCTCCCGATCATCCGTCTGAAAAAGAACTAACAACTGAAGATAAATGCATCACTGCGATGTTTCTTCCGCCAAATTGCACTGCACTGATTCAACCCATAGACCAGAATATCATTCAGTTTGTCAAGCAAGACTATAAGAAAGACCTACTTCTTAGAGCCGTATCAAAAGACCAACCAATAGAAAAATCTTTAAAAGAATTTAATATGAAAGACTTGGTTTTTGCTCTTTGTCAATCGTAGAATGCGTTACCGTCATCAACTATTAAATCGTCTTGGAAAAAGTTATGGCTAGATACAGTCACCACTCCTAGCAACGTTTCACAAATCAGTGTTACTTCGGAAGTTATAGAACAAGTCGCTACTGAAACACAGATAAGTCCGGAAGATTTTGACATCTGGTGCCGTGGAAAGGATAAAGAGGAAAATGTTTTTCATGAAATGTCTGACGAAGAGATTATAAAAGAGGTTTCTAATTATACAATAAATAATCTGCAAAATAACGATGACGTTATCGCAACTGCTCCACAAGTCACAGCACAAGACGCAATTAACGCCTTTGAGCTAGGTTTACAATGGGCTAAATAGAATGGTTCATCCTACAACGAGCTTTTACTTTTGAGAAGACTGAAGGGACAAAGCTCTGATCTCGCGTTATAACAACCTTAAACAAACAAAAATTGATGAATATTTCCATGCTTCATAATTTGATAAATTCCTTAATGATTTTGATTAATAATTCTTGATTATTTTGGTACATTTATGTATGTGCATTTATGCTCAATTTTATAATAAAACGTAAGCTCTCAATTGTTATTTAATTTACTAAATTCGACATACATAAACTATGTATGATTTGTACTTCAAAGTACATACATATACATAACATATATGTACTTAGAAGAGGGGGTTAAAAAGCAAATGCAAAAAAATGGTTGTCATCCTTTACAGGGAAGAAATTACCGTATAACTGACTACGTATATTATTAGTAGATATCCGTCCAGTATTATCATGCTGATACTAATAATGTGCAGTTTTAAAATCCATTTACCAAAATAATCTAGAGAAGTAGACAGCTCCGAAACACCAGGATGTCTTCTATTAAGCATTATACAGGATATCCTAAATTTGACCAAGGTTACTCCAGTAACAACGAAAGTGCGAAGGATGAGTCCTACTACTACAATAACAGTTAATAAGAAAGAGGACCGACACTCTCCTTGACATTTATTCTATCAACCCACTGGGTGCGATTGTCTACCATATTCTGTTTTAGAATTTAGCAAGCTTAGTCCGGTCCATTTGAGCATAATAGTGTATCGTATATTCGTTATAAGAGACAATAGGAAAACAAAAACATCCACAAACGGCAAAAGATTTAAGCATTGCATCAACAAAACTATATGTATTACAAGGGTACTATAAAAGTTTCGCATTACAGCTTTATTTATTGACTTGGAAGATCTCCATCGCTAGAAAACCGAAAAGCGAATTTAGAATTTTTTTACTTGATTTTGAGTTTTTATCGTTCTATTATTTATTTGCTATACGATAAACAAATTATTTTCTATGAAACTTGTGACAAATAAGGTCTTTCCGTTGGGCATAGAGGCTTATAGCTTATGGTTTCTTTCAAAGCCTCAAACTCTCTAAACACATGATTTTTTGATTACGCTAAGAATGTCCAAGAACTCGAAAAGCGTAAAAATAAGTAGTTTTGGTATACTCTGAATTTTTTGTGGCCTAACTGCACGAAGTTCGACTTCAGGATACAGAACCAGGGACAGGGGCGTAACAACCGCCGTATCAGTGATACGGCGGTTGTTACATGTGAAAGAAAAAATGCGAAAATGTCATCTACAACGTCGCCCACGTTTTTAAGCACGCCAAACTATACTAAGTGACTTATAAATCCGAACACCCAGTTTAAATGGTTTTATTTTAATAAAAGTTGGTGAATGTATTTATCTTACTGTAAATAACATGTGAAAAAATTTTCAGCCTTATCAGTTGGACATTCCGGTTTTTATACTTTATACGCTCTAAAAATGAATATTTCAGCCGCAGTAAAGAATCAACGTTGGCCGATTTGGATTCTTGACATCCTTTACGATCGATTACGATGCCTAGAATACGGAAACCTGTACGATTTCGTCAACTTAGTGAGTTTGATAGGGGCCGTATAGTGGGACTTCGGGAAGCTGGACTTTCTTTTCGGGCAATTGCTGTCAGAGTGCAAAGAAGTGTAGACACTGTGGTTAGGTGTTGTCAGGCCGTAGAACAACAGACCGTGAAGATCGCCGCCTGATTATTCGCCTTAAGGGACCGTTTCTCCACTTCTCCACTACCAGGTCCATTGCAAATGAATGGTTTGCAGAACACGGAAGACCTATTGGCATGCGAAGTGTTTACCGACGAATGAGAAGTTTTGGCTTGTCTTCATACCGGCCACACTGGGTCCTCCCTTTAACTCGAGAACACCGACGTAATCGCCTTGAGTGGTGCAGACAACGGTCACTCTGGGATCAGGAATGGAACAGTATTGTCTTTAGTGACGAGTCTCGATTTTGTTTAGGCATGCACGATGGTCGTGCCAGGGTTAGAAGGCGACGTGGTGAAAGGAGGAATCCACAGTTTTCTGTTGAAAGACATGTTCATCACACTGTTGGAGTTATGGTTTGGGGTGCTATAGCTTATGGTTCCAGGTCACCTTCAATCTTCATCAGAGGTAACATGAACGCGCAGCGTTATATCCACCATATATATCCATATATGCTTCATTAAGTACTTATACAAAATTTTATTAAAATAAAGCCGTTTAAACTGGGTGTTCGGATTTATATGTCACTTAGTATATAAATTCACAACCGCTAAGTCCTTAGATCGTATGGATAGCATCAGATCATTCAGATTACAACTGCTATAGCTGAAAAACGCTTTTCGAAATTAAGCGAATAAATTATCATAGGACTTCTATGAGATTATTTTCAGACCTGGTACTGACATCATGGGCAGAAAGTCTAGAGACACTCAAATCGATTTCAACTATGCTTGATTTAATAAAAAAGTTTCTACAAAGGCTTTTATAAGGTTTCTCAGCATGAAAAAACAAACTTTGTCAACGATCTGAGGTAGTTTTGTTTATTTTTGCTTATGATACCGCCGCCATTTAAATCATTTAAAAAAATTAGTCTGCTTCCCAAAGTACATCCAAATCGATCAGCGATTTCCCAGATTACGAGGGTGAAATAACTCCAAAACACAGACGGACCGGCAGACAGACGGAAATAAATTATTTTAATTTACGTTTTATAAATAATAGACAAACCTTGCTAATTGAAATTCTTAACGTTTCTCAGCCACAGTACCTTCCTCCTTTACACGTAGGAAAATAAAAAAGTAAAATGCCAATCTTGGAGGTTTAGTTGTACGAGTACAGATCAATAGTTTGTCGATACGAGACATTTTACGACAAGCGTTTTTGTTTCTTTTGTGAAAAATGTCTTTACCTTCACTGGTTCTCTTTATTTGGGATTCGCCTCAATTGGGTGGCGTCTCAGGAACAAGTTACGCCACTGATTAGACAAATGAGTAGTTGCTTGATTTGACTGAACAATTTTTCGAACAAAAGTATGCGCCTGAAACACTAGGATCTCCACTACCGTACTATATCTAATAATAAATTGTTTTCCCATTCTCGGATAGAGTACGCTGGCATTTAGGTCCATCACTTTGCGCATCAGTTTCTTCTTTCTTCATGCACAATTTATTGAGATGTTCTTTGCGGCAGACTGCATGGAAGGTTAAACGTGACATTTTGTTGCGCTTTGATCAAACGTTCCTTTTTGTAAAGGTATATTCTCACGTAAAATGTATTACCAGTATAAGTATGTGGTTTGTGTCACAATAGTTTCGTATTTGCCTGTTATGCTTGCTTTTGGAACAATTTATTCTTTAGGCTGGCAAGATATATACTGACATATAAATCCGAACACCCAGTTTAAATGGTTTTATTTTAATAAAAGTTGGTGAATGTATTTATCTTACTGTAAATAACAAGTGAAAAAATTTTCAGCCTTATCAGTTGGACACTCCGGTTTTTATACTGCTTTTTTTTAATTCACTAACGCTCTAAAAATGAATATTTCAGCCGCAGACCTGTACGATTTCGTCAACTTAGTGAGTTTGATAGGGGCCGTATAGTGGGACTTCGGGAAGCTGGACTTTCTTTTCGGGCAATTGCAGTTAGAGTGCAAAGAAGTGTAGACACTGTGGTTAGGTGTTGTCAGGCATGGCTTCGAGAAGGTCGTACGCAAAGAGCAAGGGGCACTGGACGCCGCCGTAGAACAACAGACCGTGAAGATCGCCGCCTAAGATTATTGGCCTTAAGGGACCGTTTCTCCACTACCAGGTCCATTGCAAATGAATGGTTTGCAGAACACGGAAGACCTATTGGCATGCGAAGTGTTTACCGACGAATGAGAAGTTTTGGTTTGTTTTCGTACCGGCCACACTGGGTCCTCCCTTTAACTCGAGAACACCGACGTAATCGCCTTAAGTGGTGCAGACAACGGTCACTCTGGGATCAGGAATGGAACAGTATTGTCTTTAGTGACGAGTCTCGATTTTGTTTAGGCATGCACGATGGTCGTGCCAGGGTTAGAAGGCGACGTGGTGAAAGGAGGAATCCACAGTTTTTTGTTGAAAGACATGTTCATCACACTGTTGGAGTTATGGTTTGGGGTGCTATAGCTTATGGTTCCAGGTCACATTTAATCTTCATCAGAGGTAACATGAACGCGCAGCGTTATATCCACGAAGTTCTAGTTCCCCATCTTTTACCCTATCTTGACAACTTGGCAGATCCAACTTTCCAACAAGATAATGCCCGACCACATGTTGCAAGAGTCACAATAGACATTTTTCAACATAATGATGTCACATTGTTACCATGGCCACCAAGATCTCCCGACTTATCCCCAATTGAGCACGTGTGGGATATGATGGGTAGGAGATTGCTCAATTTGCAACGTCCCCCTCAGACTCTAGAAGCACTTCGAGAGGAGTTGGTAGTTGCCTGGAATGAGATACCACAGGAGGACATTGACCACCTGATCAGAAGCATGCCTAGGCGCGTTGGAGAATGCGTAGCACATCAGGGTGCATCCACACATTATTAAAGGTCAAAGGGCTTTAAAGCAGTGCAATCATTTTGAAATTTTTATCATTTACTTATTATGCTTCATTAAGTACTTATACAAAATTTTATTAAAATAAAACCATTTAAACTGGGTGTTCGGATTTATATGTCACTTAGTATATATCAAGATGAATCAAAGGACATATCAAATGTCAAATGTTCAACAAGCGGTTTGGGCGGTAGCCTGTGAAATATAAATTTCAAAGTTGAAGTTTGCCTCGAGACACATCCAGTATGTCAAAATCTCTCAAGCCGTTTGAGCTGTAGCCCGT
This sequence comes from Acanthoscelides obtectus, assembly GCA_963669975.1. Classification (NCBI taxonomy): domain Eukaryota; kingdom Metazoa; phylum Arthropoda; class Insecta; order Coleoptera; family Chrysomelidae; genus Acanthoscelides; species Acanthoscelides obtectus. Next base: position 109,336,362 of record CAVLJG010000004.1, on the reverse strand, counting down.
AAGATAGGATCGCTGATTTATCTTATTAAAATTCGCAACTTTGTTTTTATAAGATTTTAATATAGCCAGTGCCACCCTCATTGCCAAGACAAATTCAACAACCCTTCTTCTTAGGTAGTTGGGTAATGAATAAAATTTCCAACCAATACCAGGAATTTGTATTTGCACAAGATATGCTCAAAATCTCACTCTGAATCTGAATTGGTTGGAGATTTCCTGTTTTTAGAAATAGGCTGAGTAGGTGAATTTTTTACTTGTAAGCTTTCAGTGCAGTGTGATTGAGATTTTTATTCATTGTTGTGAAAAGCCATCTTGTATGATATACGAGGTTTGTCTGGAAAATAAGTTTAAAACTGGAACAGTAACTTAGTTTTACAATTATGGTTCAGGTATTTCAATATGGTATCCTTCAAAGTACCCCCTGAGACAAGATGCACTTCTGCCAACGCCGACATTTTCAATATAATAATAATAATAATAATAATAATAATCGTCTTTATTTAAACTGTACTTCATACAGAAAAACAAGAGTTGCATATGGTGGCGAAGTTTAGCAACATACTACTCTACACTTAACCACCCATGCAAAAAAAAACAAGTTGTTAAGTTATATAAGCATCGCTTAAATATGAATTGTACTCCAGAGTGCATTACTAATATTGGCATACCAGTTCAAGCTCAATCTATCGGCGAGGCAATATTTTGTCATCCAATTCTTGTTTTTCACGGGTATTAAAACGTCAGAAAAAGCGCATGACGAATTACGACATTATTCTCAACCATCGGCCGGTATTGCATTTCATCCATGCGGTGTACGTGTACGTACATGGATCATATTATGAATTCGCGAGGTATAACAAAACCTGTTCTGTAATAAAACGGTTGGGTAAATTAATTCGATCGCAATAGATCGGTTTGCAACTGTAGGCCAGGCAAAATAAGTTTTGGATAAAATATATACATCGGTAGTTACATCTCACATACGTTTAGGAAGTGTCTCAGAAATATTAACGCTGTTCGTCTATATACGGGTGCCCGCAAAGTTGGGGTTTTCCTTTACACGACGTGTAGATCTTGAAAACATAAGCAATTTTTCTTAGTACCATATACACCAGTGTCTTAAGGGAACCGAGATAAAGGGCTCTGCAACATCAAAAATATCTGAATACCGTCCTGTAGCCGCGACCCGCCGCGATATCCCCGACTGTTACAAGGTCTCAACCCGACGGCAGAACTGGGTCGGGGTCAGTGTGTCAGGTCAGTATGCAACCTTCAACCGACAGTTACGGTCACGCGTCTAGAGGTAATCGCGTAGACGAGAATCCTTCAACAAGCACTAGAGACGTGGCTAGAGAAGTGCAAGTATCAAAAACTAAAGTGTGGCAAACGCTGCGTGAAGAGGGGCTGTATCCGTTTCACGTCCAACGCGTACAAGCCCTTCATCCTGACGATTTTCCAGCAAGAGTGCGGTTTTGTGCGTGGTTGTTGCATCAACATGACAATAATCCGGACTTTTTGAAGTGCATTTTGGTGACAGACGAATCTACGTTCACGTGTAATGGGGTGAATAACTTTCGCAACACTCATGTTTGGTCAGTAGAAAATCCGCACGCTGTCCGTCGGGCACATTTTCAACAAACATTTTCGGTGAATGTTTGGGCTGGCATGGTGAACGGTATGCTCATGGACTATTTATTCTCCCAAATCGATTGGACGGGATGCAATACCTAGACTTTTTACGCAACATTTTGCCTTCCTTGTTTGCCTGCGTCTGCTCGGTAGCGCATCAGCTGATTTCATTTTCTGTTGGAGCGGTATGATTTCGGGCAGAGACGTACTTAGCCCTTCTCGTCAACTAGAGAGTGAGTACTTTTTCCTTAATTTTTTTTACTTGGTCGCCCTCGTTCCACTACATATTACCTTTGTTATTTCAATGGTAGTTGTTTCTGAAAAGGAAAACCCCAACTTTGCGAACACCCTGTATATATGAAAGCAAGAGAAGCATCTGCCTTGTTAGGCCAGTCATTTTTAATTAAACCTTGTGACAGCAATTTTTTCTGATATCGTTAGATTATTGCTACCTAATCATAAGTTGATGATAAGCCTGGAGCATATAGCGCCGTTATGAAGAGCGAGTTTGTTCGTCGATCCCATGTAAAAAAGTAATAGAAGCAACTTTGTAGGGAATAAAACTCTTCATCATTTCGCATCTACGAAAATTTGTCGCATAGTCATCAGGTTACGAGAAATTTATGGGTATGTGTACATATGCTTACAATCGCTAACAACCTAATCGTCTAAGGTCTACTATTCTTTTTTTGTAGAAAATTAAGAACCAAGCAGTTTCTTTGTGGACAGTGGCTTTCGAGTAAATTAGTTGAAATTTCGCATAGAGGCATGGCGATCAAAAGCCCCCTTCACTCGCTGCGGAACACAGAAACTCAGGTAGGGATTATTAATACGACATGCGAGTCTTAAAATATTATTAAACAAGAAGAACTAACATTCTGTTGCCAGACTTGCCAATAGTGATCATGGATATGACCTTGACAGTGACCTTGAAAGTTATGGTCAAGGTCAGGTCGATTTCCAGTTATATATCATGCTTTTAACCAGGAAAATCGACAATGCTGAACATCTATTTTCATGTAGTATTTGAGCATTTCGAAAATGTATTTTTTTAAGTTAAGGTACTTATCGTAGAAAGCTGAAATTTTCAGGGTTTACTCTACATGGATCGAAATAGTTTTTACAATAAAATGAATAATGAAATTTTTTAACACCCTCCAAAGTTGAGTAAGAAATTTTTCACAAAAAAAATGAATTTTAGATTTTTTGCGTTGATTTCTAATAAGCTCCGTTAAAAAGTGGCATAACCATTGCTAAAACTAACCATTTAGCTTATCTCAGAAAAAACCACACTCCTTAAACCCAATAGTTTAATTATAGCTGTGATTGAAAGTTCATTAACCCGTTTTTTTTTAGAAATTTCACAAAATTGCAAATATTTCCAGAACTATAAAATTTCCGACCACACTTATAGAAGTTCATTCGATATGTTCTGTAGATGCCTTTGAAATTTCTTCTTCAACTGCTTCCATTTTTGGCTGATTAGTCTGGATTTAGGTATATGCATGTACAGTTTTTAAGAACCACTTTGATAAAAATAGATCAACGAAAAGCGAGGTAAAATTAACAAAAAATGACCCTTTATTTACAAAGGATGTCAAACGACGGGGGTGGGACAGATAAATTCAGTTTTAGCTCTACCGATGACCCTCAAAACAAATGAACCGGAAAACTCCGCTCACCCAAAAATTCGGCACTAAGAGCATTATTTTCGCCCGATTGATTGGGCTGAATTTTACCTTTGAACTGAGTAGCACTTCCACGCCACAAGCGAAAATGAATCTACACAACTTTAGCCTCCATTTAGCCTGACCACAACTGAAAGGTCTGCAAAAAAACAGGTATTATCATTTAGTTCTGAAGTCCATTCAAGCTTAGTAACCACTGACAAATTTAGGCGAAATAGAACTAACGGAGCAAACGAATTGCTTCTATCCATTCTATGTAGTAGTAACCCCTACTACACGTACACCCCGTACGATGACTCTTATTTGAGATGGGATGAGCATGTAAATCATGTTACCAAATCTTTGACACGTAATCGTAGAAAACCAGTGACTACGAAAACACTGCTAACCAGTTTTAATGCATACTCACCTTAGCCAGCGCTACTTGAAACACAAACTGAATTCCAAATATTCCTTTTCATTAAATCCTGTTGAACTTAAATACGTGCTAGAAGCCGTAGGTAGCTAGGTCCGATGCTAAAGGGATTGACGGCATCTCTCTAACAATGTTAAAACTATGCTTACCCGTCATTCTCCATCACATCGTACATATTGTGAACAAGTCTTTGAAAACGGGCTGCTTTCCTACAGGGTGGAGAGCAGCGGTGGTTGTACCAAAAGCCAATTCATCTGATCTGATCTGTTTGGCTTACAGAGAAGATGTATTAAATACTTCGTAGTCTGTTCCTATATTGCCTGATCTATGTCCGGACTGCTGTCCAGTGTACGGATTCGGTGTGACAACTTTTATTGTTGCTGCTCTCGTTACATGCGTTTATTGTGAACCGATTCAATTTCGTTTTATTCAAACGCTGTCAACATCGCTACCGAAATAGTGGCCTTTCATTTGCAATACGTGATTTTCTAAAGAAACGGAATAATTGCCTTGAATACATAACTTAAGACATGTACATGCGGCTATCGTACAAACATAAGAAAACGTAAACAGTCGCCAGATGGGGCAGATTTAGCATGTAAAAAGGTTCGCTTTATATTTTTCAAAAAGACAATTAGATATTGAGATGAATTTTGGTATTCAAATGTCACATTACTATGTACATTTTTTTTCTAAAGCACTTACATCTCTGCTGGCAAGTGTATGTGTATGTTTAGCGAAAAAGTAGTACGCCACTGGTTTTTGTAAAAAGGAGTGTCGCTATCTTCAGGCTGGATCAGGATAAGGTTATAGGATCCGATTGGTATTTCCGGTTGCCAAAATTACTAATAATTTATTAAATTATTGATCTCGAATTACTTAAATCATTTAGCAGGATCGTATTGTTAATATATGTGAATATATGCCACATTTTAAAAGAACTTTTTATGTGCACATTTGACGAACACCTGATCTTCCATGACCATGTCTACAGAGCTTATTCAAAGCTAAAAGATATTTACAGTTTTAAAATCATCTAAAAGGAGCAAAATAAAGCGCACACATAAGTTAATCCTAAGCAAACTTGAATAGCTGATAAAGTTTATTGTCCTTGACTTACTCAATATTTCATTTCATTCTTTATTGGTGCTTATTACACTTGCATGCTTACACAGGTCGAAATAGAAGTTAAAATACAAAAGTATAAATACACAAAACAATAAAATTTGTTTTAAAGAACAACATTAACAGAAAACTGTAAAAAAACATTAACAGAAAAACTGAAAAATGATATTATGAATTTAAAATAAATACAAAAATATAGAACAAGAACATCCGAACAAATTAACAAAGTAAAAGTAAACAAGCACACTACAACACCTTTAAAAGAGATCCGAAAAATTATTACCTAAGATTCTTCGAAAAAAAAGCTTTCTTGATAGGGTAAGCTTAAATTTTATACTCAAATGAGTCGTGGATTCCATAGTAGTTAGAATCGTTTCTAGTTTTTTGTAGACGATGTTTCGGAATATCTAACTTATGCATGTTACATGTATTGCAACTATGTACGTACATAACTCTGCGTCTTGTATAGATCCAAATTGTGGTGTACAAAACATAAGCAGATATATATATACAACTTGAGACGTGGTCATTGTCGTCTAGACCAGTTAGGTGAAAAATTAAAGCTTCCGCCTTTTGTTGGGTACTTCGACAAAATTTAAGCAAAGAGGACTCTTTATACTTTTTTTAATTCTCTCTAGCTTTCAATGGACTTTGCCATAATCACTTGATGATTGCACAAAATGGTGGTCATGGAATAATGAGTGAGATGAACCTTTGACAGAAGGCCGAAGGTTGTCAATGTCTGTGTTGAAAGATGGAACGAATTGTTTGCGTGTGCCAAAACGTTGCCAAATCACTTCAGATGATGTGATTTTCAGAATGTTATGTAAGAAATTGTTAAACCGACCAGAGGCAGTTGAATAAACTATATTTTAATTAATGAGAATTTTAAATTAATAATTATTAATAAATCGTGAGAAGAGAATAATTAGATTTTGAGTGGAATTAAATTTGTTGCTGGAATCGGCCAAAACACAGATTATATTTATGGTTGTGAAAAGTCGAAATTTGGGGAGATATGTAAGTTCTCCAATTTTTCGCAGTTTAGCAAATATGAGTGTCATTCGTAAAAAGTCTTGCGGACACCCTGTATATATATATATATATATATATACTCGGATATATAGAGAGAGAGAGAAAGAGACGGATGGAAGAGTGAGCATCTTATCGACAATTTAAAAATGAAGAGGGCTTTTTACCGCCTCCTGTATGTCACAAGCTCGCACTGGGGGGCGCTATCACCCATTTTGGAACACCTCTCTAGATGCAAGTATAATGGTGGAAGTAGCAAAAAACTTTGGATCGAAGCTACACCCAACTGCGTCTCAAGACAATCAACAGACACCTTAATTCTAAGAGACCGTGATATATTCATCTCTCGGGGCACAAAATAATCTGTAGGGTTGTGAGATCTTCGCCAGCCCTTTTCGCGATACCATAACGGATCTCGCATGTTCGTCCTTAGGGAGAGGGCCGAACCGAATATCCAATGGCGTAGCAAAAGCAACAATGGTAATAATCGTACATCTAGCAATATTGAGTCAAAAAAGATGATGTGCCACTGTGCTTATAGCTTAGAAATTTCGCTGGTCCTCGTTATTGATAATAAATTAATCGGGGTCAGAACTGTCGAATTAAAATTAAAGTAGCCAATCGTCAAGATATCCATTTTAGTCGCCATTTGAAACTGTCAAATCGCCACTTCAGCGAAAAATCGCCACGCCTTGCAACTCTGTAGAGATGTAACAAACGTCAATTTTTAGGCATTCACAAATGCGAATGTATATATTCAGTTTTTTCTTCTCTATACAGGGTGTCCGCAAAGTTGGGCTTTTCCTTTACACGGCGCGTAGATCTTGAAAACATAAGCAATTTTTCTTAGTACCATATACACCAATGTCTTAAGGGAACCGAGATAAAGGGCTCTGCAACATCAAAAATATCTGAATACCGTCCTGTAGCCACGACATCCCCGAGTGGTACTAGGACACTAGCTCAACCCGATGACAGAACTGGGTCGGGGTCAGTGTGTCAGGTCAGTATGCAACCTTCAACCGACGGTTACGGTCACGCGTGTAGAGGTAATCGCGTAGACGAGAAACCCTCAACAAGCACTAGAGACGTCGCTAGAGAAGTGCAAGTATCAAAAACTAAAGTGTGGAAAACGCTGCGTGAAGAGGGGCTGTATCCGTTTCACGTCCAACGTGTACAAGCTCTTCAACTTGACGATTTTCCAACAAGAGTGCGGTTTTGTGAGTGGTTGTTGCACCAACATGACAATAATCCGGACTTTTTGTAGTGCATATTGGTGACAGACGAATCTACTTTCGCAACACTCATGTTTGGTCAGTAGAAAATCCGCACGCTGTCCGTCGGGCACATTTTCAACAAACATTTTCGGTGAATGTTTGGGCTGGCATGGTGAACGGTATGCTCATTGGACCATTTATTCTCCCAAATCGATTGGACGGGATGCAATACCTAGACTTTTTACGCAACATTTTGCCTTCCTTGTTTGCCTGCGTCTGCTCGGTAGCGCATCAGCTGATTTCATTTTCTGTTGGAGCGGTATGATTTCGGGCAGAGACGTACTTAGCCCTTCTCGTCAACTGCAGAGTGAGTACTTTTTCCTTTATTTTTTTTTACTTGGCCGCCCTCGTTTCACTACACATTACCTTTGTTATTTCAAGGGTAGTTGTTTCTGAAAAGGAAAACCCCAACTTTGCGGACACCCTGTATATATCAAAATATACTTGAAGGAGAAACGACTGCGAAGCTTTTATTTTTGAAAATTAATGTTCCTCTAATTCAGCTTGATTATCAGATTGCCGTTTAAAGAAATTAAAAAAAGTAAATAAGTATCTAGTTTGTGAAAATAAAACATTCCATTTCCAGAAAAAGATTAAGAAATATCTATTTGTATTTATTATTTGTGAAGCATTTATAATCAAAAACTGGTAAAAGTAAAAGCAATAAATAATAGTTTAAAAAATCTAAAAAAATACGCTTCTGCAGCTAAAGATAATTTTTAAATACAAAGTCTTTATATTACAAAAGTAGATGGTCGAACAATCAATCATAATCAATGACCTCAAAAGAACATTACATATAATAAAATTTGAGTTATTAACAGAATAATTCAGTTAAGAGTGAAAAGCGTGTTGTACTTGATATATTAAATGTTACAATGATTCTATTGGCAACGATCTATGAGAGATATTATATACTAAGTGACATATAAATCCGAACACCCAGTTTAAATGGTTTTATTTTAATAAAAGTTAGTGAATGTATTTATCTTACTGTAAATAACAAGTGAAAAAATTTTCAGCCTTATCAGTTGGACATTCCGGTTTTTATACTGCTTTTTTTAATTCACTAACACTCTAAAAATGAATATTTCAGCCGCAGTAAAGAATCAACGTTGGCGGATTTTGGTTCTTGACATCCTTTACGATCGGTTACGATGCCTAGAGTACGGAGACCTGTACGATTTCGTCAACTTAGTGAGTTTGATAGGGGCCGTATAGTGGGACTTCGGGAAGCTGGACTTTCTTTTCGGGCAATTGCAGTTAGAGTGCAAAAAAGATTATTGGCCTTAAGGGACCGTTTATCCACTACCAGGTCCAGTGCAAATGAATGGTTTGCAGAACACGGAAGACCTATTGGCATGCGAAGTGTTTACCGACGAATGAGAAGTTTTGGCTTGTTTTCATACCGGCCACACTGGGTCCTCCCTTTAACTCGAGAACACCGACGTAATCGCCTTGAGTGGTGCAGACAACGGTCACTCTGGGATCAGGAATGGAACAGTATTGTCTTTAGTGACGAGTCTCGATTTTGTTTAGGTATGCACGATGGTCGTGCCAGGGTTAGAAGGCGACGTGGTGAAAGGAGGAATCCACAGTTTTTTGTTGAAGACATGTTCATCACACTGTTGGAGTTATGGTTTGGGGTGCTATAGCTTATGGTTCCAGGTCACCTTTAATCTTCATCAGAGGTAACATGAACGCGCAGCGTTATATCCACGAAGTTCTAGAACCCCATCTTTTACCCTATCTTGACACCCTGGCAGATCCAACTTTCCAACAAGATAATGCCCGACCACATGTTGCAAGAGTCACAATAGACTTCTTTCAACATAATGATGTCACATTGTTACCATGGCCACCAAGATCTCCCGACTTATCCCCAATTGAGCACGTGTGGCAAATGACGGGTAGGAGATTGCTCAATTTGCAACGTCCTCCTGAGACTCTAGAAGCACTTCGAGAGGAGTTGGTGGTTGCCTGGAATGAGATACCACAGGAGGACATTGACCACCTGATCAGAAGCATGCCTAGGCGCGTTGGAGAATGCGTAGCACATCAGGGTGCATCCACACATTATTAAAGGTCAAAGGGCTTTAAAGCAGTGCAATCATTTTGAAATTTTTATCATTTACTTATTATGCTTCATTAAGTACTTATACAAAATTTTATTAAAATAAAACCATTTAAACTGGGTGTTCGGATTTATATGTCACTTAGTATATTTAATTCGAAATGACGAATCCCTGCCTTAAGTCAACCTTAAATGAAAGGTTTTTCCCTACGCTACTGGACGTATTTATATCTCATAGCGGTCCTACCCCTTCACTAGATAGTCACGTAGGGTATTCTATGCGAATGTTACGCATAGAACGTGAAGCTGATGAAAGATAAAACACCCCAACTCATCTCGCACAGCCTTCCTAGATAAAAAATGGAAGAGCATAGGCAGAATCATCTCCCACGTAATAAAATAGGCATCAAATACACAGGATAACATTTAAAGCTCGTGGCCCATCAAGAGCGTTGACAAAAATTAAAAATGAAACAAGATGGCTAATGAGAATGTGTATTTTGGGATTTTCACATTTTTTGTGTTTACCGGCAAACAAAAAATGTGGGCGAAAATAAGCCTTTTTCGCACATAATATTCGTGAAAATTAAAAGTTGAAATTTAAGGCATTGAGTCATATTCATATTAAACTCAAGTATTATTCAGGATAATGATCGGATAGCGCTAGATCTCGGGAATGGTGTTGATTTAATGAAGATATCGTTTTGTTCACATTCAGTTATTTGAAAAAATCAATCTTGAAAATTTATACAGGGTATCCCAGAAGTCGACGTCAAGCCGAAACCGGGTGATAGGCAAAGTCATAACAGCTATCAGAAAAATATCTAAAAAAATTTATGTATGTGTTTTGAAAATTATAGGTCTTTGAAAAAAATAGAAATTTCACACCCTACGGCAGTCTGTCAACTCCTGTTATTACAAATATTAACTTTCTTTTGATTTTATTTTTACAATGTAATGATGAATAATGCATCTTCAAACTGGTGTCTCAACCTTACTGCCAACTTTTCTCGTTCAGGAAAAATTGCCACTTATTTCCCAACCAAGTATTCCAAAGTAAAACTTTGCTCAACTTTTACTGGCTGTACTGGAAAAAAATGTAATACGAGAGTTTGGCAAGCAACCTTAAAAGTTGGCGCATTTAATAACGATTCCAAAATGGTATAACACTTAGAAGATTACTCGTTAACTTATGCACAATTTTTATTTGAAAAAAAACTTATGAAAATTTTTCAAAATTTCCTAATTAAACAGCGATTATGAAAACGCACAAGGACCCTTAAGAATAACTGTTTGCACAACAGTGGGCGTCAAAGTGCTGCTGATGATGATTTACCTTTACAGCAAATGCTCAAACTGTTTTCGTTCAGCCGCAATACACGCTCGACATCTTCTTAAAAAAGATCGGGTTATTAAACGAGCGAATCCACGGTTATTAACAAACTCAGCTGCTTCCAATAGTCTTTGCCATAGCTCAGCTACATTTTGAATCGGCTTGAAATACACTTTCTTTTACAGTTACTCAGTAAAAAAATCTAAAGGATTCAAATCAGGTGATCGGGCTGGTCACGGTATTGTACCAGACCGCCTTATCCATATGCCTGGAAAGTTTTGATCGAGATACTCTCTCACTGAGAGTGCATAGTGCGCTGAGCAGCCATAATGCTGAAACCACATGTCCCTGTAAATACTCAGTGGCACGTCCACCAATAAATTTTGTACATGATTTTTCAAAAAATCCAAATAAACTTCAGCAGTCAAAGTCTCTGGGAACTCAAACGGACCGATTATTTTACCATTTAAAATTCCTGTCCAATGGTTTATCTTGAAGCGATATTGAGATTTATCTTCTCTCATCAAATGTGGGTTTGCTACGTGCCACTCGTGTAAGTTATGCAGGTTCATGTACCCATCTTTCTTAAATGTGGTCTCATCCGACCATAAAATTTTTTCAAAGAACTGTGGATCTTTCCTGTGTCTTTCTAACATTGTGCGACAAAAAGCAACTCGGGGCTCATAATCCCGAAGAAGTTGAACACGCTGTATGTGGTATAGATGAAGCACATCACTTACTTGCTATTGCACACTTTGATACCGATCAGTACTCCTTTGTTTACTGCGCATCTTTACATGTTCGTGCTTGTTGATTTCGTACTGTTACTAATTTTGAATTCGTGAACTGGACTGTTGACCGCTTGTGATTTGGATTTGGACTGTTTAATTGCTCTTCAAAACAACATTTGCTTTCCTTAGACTATCTTTGATAGTGTGATTTTGCAGTGCCGCTATGTCCGCGTACACCGTACAAGAATATGCTAACATGCACCTCATTTATGGGGAATGCAGATGCAACGCTAGTGCTGCAGCGAGACTTTACTGTGAGAGGTACCCGAATGCAGCTCGTCATCCAGATCATCGAGTGTTTACAAATGTGCACCGCTTACTGTTCTCAGAGGGCCAACTACCAAACCAATCACACGGTGAGGGAAGATTTTTTCATCCTTACGAAGACGTCGTGCTAGGAGCTGTCGAAGAAGTCCCGAGTACTTAAGTGCGTGCAATAGAACTAAAAACAGGTGTGCCCAAAAGTACAGCCCATAGAATCTTCCAAAAAAACGTGCTCCATCCATACCACGTACAGCGTGTTCAAGCTCTTCTGCCCCGGGATTATGAGCCCCGAGTTGCTTTTTGTCGCACAATGTTAGAAAGACACAGGGAAGATCCACGGTTCTTTGTAAAAATTTTATGGTCGGATGAGACCACATTTAAGAAAGATGGGTACATGAACCTGCATAACTTACACGAGTGGCACGTAGCAAACCCACATTTGATGAGAGAAGATAAATCTCAATATCGCTTCAAGATAAACCATTGGACAGGAATTTTAAATGGTAAAATAATCGGTCCGTTTGACTTCCCAGAGACTGACTGCTGAGGTTTATTTAGGTTTTTTGCAAAATCATTTAGAAAATTTATTGGAGGACGTTGGCAGTAAGGTTGAGACACCATCATTGCATTGTAAAAATAAAATCCAGAAAAAGTTAATATTTGTAGTAACAGCAGTTGACAGACTGCCGTAGGGTGTGAAATTTCTATATTTTTTCAAAGACCTATAATTTTCAAAACACATACATAAAATTTTTTTAAATATTTTTCTGTTAGCTGTCATGACTTTGCCTATCACCCGGTTTCGGCTTGACGTCGAATTCTGGGACACCCTGTATGTTCTCAAATTATCTGAAACTGCGAATGAACCTTAATTTTACATTTATTCAAAACGCTGACAGTATTTAAAAATGTGTTGAAGATCATTCAAAGTTCTTTAAATCGGAGAGAAAAAAGCGCAACTGTCTTAAAAGCATTCAAGTTGCTTTTTCCTCGTTTGACTAACACTCTCGATATTTAGTACGCTCCATACTTGTCTGGAATACCCTGTATATTTTTTATTCGTCTCTAACGTTCGTTACATTATACTACTAGACACATTTTTCTCCTACATCATAAATGTTGAAAGTAAAACCATAAATCTTTGTATTTCAAAATGAAGACCCTCAACAACAAGTTTATCAACTATCCTTCAGTGATGCGAGCTCTTTTCCACGCGTAAGGATAATTTTGTACGAAATGCCCCCTATGCTCAACCATGTAGGAAATGCAGTAGAACAGAACAAGCCTCCTTTGATCATTCAACTGAGTGATGACAACACCGTCGTTTGACCTAGAAAACAATAGACTGCCGCATTATTAAGACAATCGTTCATTTGTTTAGAGACATCACCGTGCTACAGTAAATCAGTGGTATCTCGATCGTAACATTCAAACAGAACGTCCCACATTGTAAGGTAAACAAAGATGGCCTGTATTGCTTCCCTAAACAATTTGTTCGAGATAAATTCATCGTGCATACTGCACGCTTGCGTTGCGTTAAAGATTTTAAAATTGGCACTTTTATACAGGGTGTAAACGTTATGGTAGTCATTATGGGGTAATAGGGGCGTCAAAACAAGTCAGTTCATATGACCCATGGTCCAAAAGCCAATACATTTTTGTCTAAATGGCTTTATAGTTTACAACTTTAAGTGCTTTGTATCGACCGCAATAACCACAATCTTACTAATTTTTATAATCTAATCTAAAATGTTTTTAAACTGAGTAATTAGCAAATAAATGGCATAAGTTAAGCCAAAATTTGTAGTTAGAAAGTAAGTAAGTAAGTTTCATTAAATTAAATATTTAAAACACACATGACAGCAGCGCGTCGGTCTTTCATCACTCTTATCGAACCGGCAATCGATCGCAAACGGTAACAGTGGTTAGTTATCGTTTTGCATAGATAAATTACTTTATCGTTTTGTCGAACAGAGCATCGGGCGTGTTGTTTTGTTTTTGTTCGCGTACGTCGTCGTGTTTATTTACAATGTTCTCGAATCAAGAGTTCGCCGACGTGTTGTTAGTTTACGGTACAGAATTCAAATCTTGCAGCTCAAATTTAACGCGACAGATTTCGCCAACGGGTACACCCAGACTGAAGGACATTTGTGCAAGTGTACCAAAGACTTCGAGATACAGGAAGTGTTCAGCCCACTAATATTCGAACTCGTGAAAGACAGGTTACTGTAGAGCAGGAGGAACAAATTTTAAATATCGTGGAAATCAATGCAGAAATCCTACGGAAAAATTTGATTTATCCCTACCATGTACAACGAGTGCAGACCTTGCTACCAGAAGACTATCCTCGCAGACTAACATTCTGTCAGTTCCCACAATATTCACAAGAAAGGCAGAAATTCAATACTAGATAAAATTACGACGGCCTCTAAGTTATTATGAAAAAGTTTATACGAAAAGAATTACATTGTTCTCTTAGATAGAAGATGCTCATAAAGTATATTCCTAGGAGGATAAGTGCCGTCAGTCTTGTTTACTAAACTATTCTATACTACAACTATTTAAAACTGTAATGACTCATACTCGTGATCAACACGTGATCAGAGCTCGATCCCGGCTTCCTTCCAGTACAGCCGTATAGCGTACGACATATGTCGTTTCTGTGGCTTTGCGGTGGTCAACAGCACAAACAGAGATGGAAATAATGGCTGATTGTTCTCCGCCGGTAGAACCAATGAAATCAAAGACGCGCCTCGACCGGCAGACTCATAGGCGTCGGCAACGCATTGGAACGTGTTTCGTTGAGCGATCGCATATTGTGTGTTTTTATAAGAATTGTTGTGTGATTGTTTTTGTTGTGGTTTCTGTGGTTACTGTTTTGGTTATACTTAACCATGGAGAGTACAAATGGCACGAGTGGAAGTACTGAAAGCCAGGGAACAAGTAGACGGCTTCGTAAAGCACTGAAGAGGGACGCGAAAGAAATCGTGCTCAACGTGTTCAATTATCTGAACAGAACTATGTCGCAGGGAGATGCACTCGCGCGTTGTGAAAGTATGACAGGCGTTCCAGAGTGGACCATTCGCAGGGTGGTGCATGAAAAGAAGAAAACTGGAGCTACTACTGATGCAAAGTTTAATTTGAAGGGACGAAAGGCCGTTAAATTGGATGACGATAGCAAAATGGCGTTAAGGCGAACCGTACATTCATTCTTCTTTAGGAATGAGATGCCAACCCTCAAGGCTGTACATGCAGCGATCAAGGAAAATGAAATTATACCCCAAATGAGCGTCGAGGTAATGAGGAAATCCCTGCACGAATTTAATTTTCGTTACGAAACGCGTAATCGGAAGTCAGTATTGATAGAGAGACCTGAAATAGTCGCCTGGCGTCGAAAATACCTACGCGAAATGATTGAATATAGGCGAAAAAGCAGATAAATCTATTATTTGGATGAGACATGGGTAAATGCAGGTCACACAGTTAAAAAAACCTGGATAGACAAAAACGTAGTGAGTAACCGACAAGCAAACATTGAAAGTTTGTCAACAGGTCTTCGTGGACCGTCAGGGAAAGGTCAAAGATTGATCGTAACTCATATTGGTAGCGATAGTGGCTTTTTAGAAGAGTGTGACTTGATTTTCGTCTCTAAGAAAGGAGGTGATTACCATGACGAAATGAATGCCAGCTGCTTCGAGAGCTGGTTTCAAGGGGTGCTTCAGCGAGTTGAGCCCAACTCTGTGATCGTCATGGATAATGCTTCCTACCATAGTCGTCGAGCCGAACGTGTACCGACTATGGGATCTCGAAAAAGTGACATGCAGCAATGGTTGCGCGAAAAAGGAATCCCGTTTGACGATTCATGTGTGAAAGCGGAATTGTATGAAAAAATTAAACAGCACAAACCTGCGAACATTAGTTACGTGACTGACGAGATGGCCCGTCAATGTGGTGTCACTGTGCTGCGGTTACCGCCCTACCACTATGAACTGAACCCAATAGAGCTCATCTGGGCTCAAGTGAAGGGTTATATTGCGCGCCATAACATAACCTTCAAATTACCAGACGTTAAGGTTTTACTTGAGACTTCCATACAGCTAGTAACGCCCGAAGCTTGGCAGAATGCTATCCGTCACGTTGTGAAGGAAGAAACAAAAATGTGGCAGCTTGACCACCACATCGACACCATCATAGAGCCAGTTATAGTCAATTTCAACGAGGAAAGCGATAGCGACAGTTTATTACTGTCAGATGTAAGTGGAAGCGACGATGAATAAAGGTAATTCCCAAATGTTTGACTTACAATATGTTTCAAACCACTCTTTATTAAGCATGTGACAAATCTAGTTCACCCATGTTAAACATTCATACCCCGCCTATGAACAGCCGACTACTGGTAGTTAAGTGATGTTCACGTGAACATCGATGAGTCATTACAGTTTTAGATAGTTATAGTATAGTCACTGTGCTTCTGTGACAATCCACTTGACATGGGCGTACCATTTCAAGCCGACGTTTTATTACAACAGTTCCTAAAAATACAACTAATGCACAATATCGATAGTTTTTGCCCAAATTATTGGAGTATTTTGAGAAAGTGAATGACATAATACCGCCGAAGTACATACATATCGATATTAGTCGATACCTATTTCAAAACCGTCTCTGTGTCGTCAAAACAGATCGGTACGCCTCTGTGTCAGCAAACATCGGATTAATATCACTTTCAATATGTAAGTGATACAATTAATATATCGAGTACAGACAAGACAAACGTCACGAATAACCCGATAGCAACAGACTGTCGATGACATGACAAATTCCCTTATTGAATATGGTAGCATAAGGCAGTAACAAAAAGTTTATTATAGTTGCCGACATCAGCATCAACAGTGCGGAAAAGTATGAGATGCTTCATAGATTCTAGAGCTCGTCTCTGCCAATCATCGGAATATTTTGTGGAAATGTCATTCAACCTGAGCTCATGTCTGTTATGTGGTGTGTCGCAATAGAATCATTCTCTTTTCAATGCTCCAAAGTGTGGCGAAAGCATAGTTAGTGTTCGCGTTATACAGGGTGCGGCAGAGAGGACGGACGTTTTGGGATGGGTAGTACTCTCCGCCTCCGCGAGAGGTGGGGAGGTTGCCGTCCGAAATAATGAGTCAGTCATCGTCGTACAGCGTGAGTTTCGTCGACACTTCAACATTCATCGGAATAGAGATGTTCCCTCTCGAAACACCATCCTTCGTTGGGTTGAATCACTTCGCAGGCGTGGTGAACTGATCAACAGAAGACCAAGACTAGCGCCGCGAACAGTTCGAACTCTTGAAAATGTTGAACGCGATCGACAGGTCTTTCTTCGCAGTCTGACTCGATCTGCCCGGAAACATGCTGCTGCACTTCGCCTTAGTGATCGTTCGGTAAGGCGAATTTTGCAGGATGGGGCGACCGCCCACGCAGCCCGAGCATCCATAGACGTTATTTGCCCTCTCTTCCCTGGTCGCCTTATTTCCAGGTTTGGCGATGTTCATTGGCCTCCTCGGTCCCCAGATTTATCCATATGCGATTTTTTCTTTTGGGGACACCTCAAGGCTAGTATACGAAAACAAGCCCCGAACTCTGGACGAATTGAAGGGCGAAATTCGCGTGGAAGTCGCCCAAGTTGAGAGAGCGATGTTGGAGAGAACTTCCAAGAACGCCTCCAGCACTGCATCAACGATTTCGGCCACCATATGCCTGATGTGATTTTCCACACTTGACTGTCTCAAATGCTATTTCCGTGTGAACGTGATTCCATCAATAAATTTGTTTTAGAGTAAAAATTAACTATTTTATGATTTTTTAAAACCGTCCATCCTCTCTGCCGCACCCTGTACATGGTGACCTGCTCGAAGCATCTCGAATAAATGAATCGGTCATTTCAAAAACCACTAAAATTCATTTTTCTAACATGATTTTTTTTACTGAAAAACTGCAGCCCTAGAAAATTCCCTTTGTATAGCCGCTCGTGTCGTGGGTGTCGATAAAAAATATCTAGGCATTAAAACTGGATTTGGGAATTCATTTTCGTATTGTTCCAATAACTCGTACAAATAAATATCACAGAAGGTCTTTAGTGGAACAAAAATATAGGGTTGTCCAATAGGGACGCAGGAAAGTAAACGTCAATTTGACATATACGCCATCTTTGTTTTCTGTCACCGACATGTCATTTTGTTAGTTGAAAGTTGAAAGTTATTCAAGAGCACTACAAAAATGGTGCAAAAATAAAAACACGTTTCGCGCGCTTGGTGAACATTTCGGTCGCAACAACCGCCCAAACGAATCAACCATCGGTCGTCTGGTGCGTAAATTCGCGGCAACAGGTTCTGTGGGAAATCTGCCAGGCTCTGGCCGGCCAAGGAGCGTTCGCACACCGGAAAATATTGCTGTTGTGAAGGAGAGTGTGAGAGACGATCCGAAACAATCAACAACGCGTCGATCCCAAGAATTGGGCATTTCGAGAACCAGTTTGCTCCGCATTCTCCACAAGGATTTGAATGTACACGCCTACAAGATCCAATTGACATAAGAGCTGCGTCGGGCCGACCATTTTTCGCGCCGAACGTTCTCAGATTGGCTCCTTGAACACCGCCAAATTGATGCCAATTTTTCATCAAAAATCATGTTCAGCGACGAAGCGCATTTCACTTTGAATGGGACGGTAAACAAGCAAAAATGCCGCATCTGGGCGAACGAAAATCCCCGTGAGTATCAAGAGCAGCCGATGCATCCTCAAAAAGTGACTGTGTGGTGTGCATTGTGGTCAAAAGGCATCATCGGACCTTACTTTTTCGAAAATGCGGCCGGGGACGCCGTTACCGTCAATTCTGAGCGATATCACGTGATGATAGAGGACTATTTTTTGCCGCAACTTGAAGGAATGGATATGGACGATGTTTATTTTCAACAAGACGGTGCAATATGCCACACAACCAACGTCAATATCCATCGATTGCAGTCCTTCTTCGGTGATCGCGTGATTTCGCGCAGAGGAAATGTGCCATGGCCACCAAGATCGTGCGATTTGACTCCCTTGGACTTCTTTTTATGGGGATATTTGAAAAGCAAAGTCTACGTCAACAAACCAGCCACCCTCCAAGAACTCAAAAACAACATCATTGCCGAGGTAAATGCCATAGAACCGAGCATGTTGCAAAATGTCATTGAAAATTTCGACCATCGCGTGGACGTCTGTAAATCCAGTCGTGGTGAACATTTGAGCGATATTATTTTTCATACATAAATGGTATAAATGAACCTTCAAAATAAAGTACCCAACTTGATTTGAATATCAATCTTTCTTGTTTTAATATGCGTTTACTTTCCTGCGTTCGTTTTGGACAACCCCATATAATTTGGCATAGAGTACCGAGTAGTTTGAAAATCCTTGACCTCAAGTCAAGAAGAGCAACAGAAAAATCAAGTTTCAAGTAATTTTATTTTCTTTAAAGTAGTTTATAAAAACATCAGGCTACTTTTGTTTTGATGAATATGAATATTGGGTTGCATATTCTGTGCCTATGCTACGCAGAACATACACTGGGTTAGCGTTTTCTGATAATCGAAAAAGAAGGTTTATGAATGTTTGAAGAACACGGGAAAAAGCAACGTTGCCAGATGGACGGTAGTTAACCTAAGGAAAAGAATGTCTATAGACGAATTATATAGGCCTGTTTGACTCAATAATTGATACGTTTAATTCCTCTATTGTACATGTTTTTCAGAGGGCTTAACTTGTGCTGAACTTGATTTTTTATGAACTGGTGGAGCCAACCTACTTGTCATTTTTTGTATATGAAATCAGGTATGTCCGAAGCCATAATTAGTGTCATCAAAAACGCATCAATGATCCGGAGCAAACAAAACAGGTATCCGTGAAAACATGCAATTACACGAAAAACATACATTACTGTTATAACAGCTAATTGGCGCATGTAGGTACAATGTGAAATCTGAAAATGTCTGGCATTATAGACAACCGCGAAACGTAACAATTTTTCATTATAAACAGTTTAATAAACGTATTTTGAGATTATATCCTTATTTAGGTGAACTTTAGTCGAGATCTCGTACCCAGGTCTATTAATCATAACCGCAGCCTATAACGTTCGTGCTACAAAATAATAGCTGATATAATGTACATATAATTCAATATCAGAAATATATTTCAATGTAATGATACATTATCAATAAATAGACTAGGGGCCAATTTCATCAACAACAGTCCGTTATTCTCCTACAGCGAATGAGCTTCAAGTTCCAATCAACAAATTTTAGCAACCAATAGCTATGAAATGTTGAAAACAAAATACTGTCAAAGTATGAGATGACAACTTGTCATTGAAACATCACCAGCTTATTGAATATTAAAAAATTACATATAATTCAGTCAAAATTTTAAGAAATGTTTGATTTTTGAATTAAATTCATGTTTTAATCACTATTGTTGATTTTTTATTCATGTTTATATTATTTTCTTCAATTGATATGTGATACTGGGTGTTTTTTCCTATAAACCTCTTGCAGGTAGCCATTAAGCATAGTAATTGCATTATGCATCAAGGAGATGTAGGGATTGACACGTCTCACACATATTATCTGTGTTTTAAGATGGAGAGGACATAATGTTATGTCTATTATGACGTAAAATACAGACAAATCCACACTATTCAACTACTGAGCGATCTCCCCTACTGAGCCTTCCCCCCTACTGAGCGAGGGCCGTGGCAAATGCTTGTTCCGGAAGTTGTTGTATCCAGTATACAACTTCTTCCCGTCCAAGTGATTGTGCACGCGTTAAGGAATACCTCAGTACCGATTGCCGGGTGGCGGTACAAGTCCGCCAACGGGCCACTTTAGGTCTATTTAACATCACTAACACGTAAAAAGAAGGTGGTAGACAAGGACCAGTCGACCGAGGCAGTACCACCCGCTAGCTTTTCCTAGGGTGTCTTATAAATGTCCGCATGTTTCCACACCTAAGCTATGCAGTCGGTTATCTACCAAAACAAAGAAATTAATGATGATGGATCCCTCGAGCACTAAAAACTCCGGACGTAAACTCACTCCACTCTCGGAATGTCCGGGTGGAGGGTGGGCTCGCAACAGCAACATTGATGCTGTTCATCACTACCTGCAATCCAATCGTCCCGCCGTGCTTTTCTTGGCGGAGACAAAAACCTCAGAGACCGCACCGATTAACCATATCAACTTCCCAAACTACGAGGTGCACTCCAATCTGAGAAAGAACGGGGGAGTTGTGGCTTTTGTCCGCAGCAGTCTTTCCTGCTCCAGGGATCTTTCTTTGGAATCAGACCGAAAGGACGTTCTGTGGCTTCGCCTCAACTCCAAAACATCACCCAAATTTATTTGCTGCCTTTATCGCTCTCCATCGAACCATAACTGGGATGACCTACTCGAATACCTCGCCGTCCAGATCGACTTCCTGAACATCAATCACCCCCGCTTCAGAGGTAGTTCTTCTCGGTGATTTCAATGCCCATAATGAGCTTTGGTTGGGCTCAAATAAGACCGATGCAGCAGGTCGTGCAGTCGAAGCGTTCGCTCTTACTCAAGGGCTGACCCAGCTGGTGATGAGCCCTACTTTTTTCCCCCGCGTCTCGTCACACGCTAGTAGCCTGCTGGATCTCTTTCTGACCACGCATCCTGCCCCTTACAGCACTGCTGTCCTGTCCACCCTGGGTAACTCAGATCACGGTGTTGTGGAGGTTAGGTTTCAGTCAGAAGCCGCTGTGGCCGCAGAAACTCGCACAGGCCGCAAAACTTGGCATTACGGACATGCCGACTGGGAGGGGCTCAGAGACTTCTTCTCTAGCTTTCCTTGGAGAGATGTCTGTTTCACTGACGCGGATGCGTCGACTGTCTGTTCTTCAATAACCGAAATTATCCACGTCGGAATGGAGGAATACATCCCTCACACAGTGAAAGTTCCTAAACCAGGGTCCAACGGCTGGTTCAACAAATTGTGTGACACTGCTCGCCAGCAGAAGATCAAGGCCCACAGAACCTACTTACAAAACCCCACTGTAGAGAACAGACAAGCCGACGTCGAGTCCAGAAACAAATATAACGAAGCGGTTCGCAATGCCAAAAACCAGCATGATATAAAAGTTAGGCACAGGGTAATGTCGCAGCGCAATGGTAGTCGGTCTTTCTGGACGCTGGCCAAGCAGATTGAAAAGAACTTCTCACACAGTAGCCTTCCACCGCTTACGTGTCAGGATGGAACTATTGTATTCGACTCAAAGGCCAAGGCGGAAGTGCTAGCCAAGATCTTTGCTGCCAACTCCACCATGGACGTCCCCACCAACGCCCAAGTGCCGTCAATTCAAAGGGTTCCCCACACTATGCGGGAGGTAACATTCAGGCATAAGACCGTAAGACGAGTGCTCTTGTCGCTCGACATCAACAAAGCTTCTGGTCCGGACTTGATTCCTGCCATTGTACTGAAGAGATGTGCAGCGGAGCTTGCTCCAGTTCTTTCGCGTCTCTTCCAGATATCTTATGAATCGGCAACTTCCCAGAAAACTGGAAATTTGCTCATGTACAGCCTATCCCAAAAAAAGGATCTAAAACCGACCCTTACAACTACAGGCCTATAGCTCTGCTTTCTGTTATAAGTAAAGTGATGGAGAGGTGCATAAATCGCGAGCTTATGGACTACCTCGAACGTCACAGCTTGATTAGCGTCAGGCAGTACGGTTTCCGGCACCAACGATCCACAGGGGACCTCCTAGCTTACGTCACGCAACTGTGGAGTAAACTCATCCAGTCTCATGGTGAGGCTCATGTCGTTGCTCTTGACATCACGAAAGCGTTCGATCAGCTGTGGCACGCTGCCCTCGTAATTGACGGATTCTCCTCTTCATCCCACAACGTCAACGCGGGTGTTCCCCAGGGATCGGTCTTGGCTCCAACACTGTTTCTCTTACATATCAACGACCTCCTTTCCTGCACGATCAACCCAATCCACAGCTTCGCTGATGACAGCACTCTACATGCAGGAATTCAGAGTGACAAGCCGATCTCTGCCGCTGAGCTGGAAAAAAGAAGACTAGCGACGACCTGGAGGCAATCACTGCTTGGGGACGCAACAATCTTGTACAGTTCAATGCTTCCAAAACATAGTACTGTACTTTGACGAACAAAAAGCGTCCTAGCGCTCATACAGTTTCGATGGACGGTCGAGTTCTACCAAAGAGCCATTCATTTCGGCTGGTCGGAGAGCAGATCACCGAGGACCTGATCTGGCACGAACACATCTCTTCAATAGCTGCAGCTGCTGGGAAAAAGCTATGCTATTTGTTTAGGGCTAAGAAGTACTTTTCTCCGCATGACCTTCTCACTCTATACAAGGCCCAGATAAGGCCTAGCCTCGAGTATTGCTCACACATTTGGGGTGCTGCCGCCCCGACTACATTGTCCATGCTCGATGCTGTCCAGAGGAGGGCGGTCCGACTGATCGATGACTCTTCTCTAACAGACAGTCTCGGGACTCTTTCGCACCGGCGGGCCGTCGGCGATCTAGCTCTTTTCTATCGCTACACCAACGGGCTTTGCTCCTCAGAGCTCTCTTCCATGATGCCGCCGCGCGATGTGCCTGCCAGACAGACCCGCCAGACTTCGGCGTCCCATCCTAACCGTGTCAAACTTCGTACATCCAGAACTGGCCGATACGACCGCTCCTTTGTCCCGAGGGTGTCTAGATTGTGGAACAATCTACGGGAGGAAGCTTTTCCCAGTTCTACTAACCTTAGGCAGTTCAAAAATCGTATTAACAAAATTTCTTTGGGATCATCATAGCAGCCGTGGTGTTCCGGCATTTAGGCTTCTGCCTGCGCGGCTGTTTCGATATAAAAAAAAAAAATAAAATGTAATGATAACTTTCAGTATATTGAAGTTGGTAAATTCGAGAGTGCCATGCATTAACAAACGTCCAGATCTGTTGCCAAATTTAACAGCTCGAAAATCGACCTATTATTTGCCGCATTCCCATTCGCTGAGGGGGATAACGGATTGTTAAATGTAAACCTATAACATATATCAAAATACATGAAAGTTGTCCTGTTTTTTCTGTACAAAAGCATCATGTTGGAATCAAAAAGTGGTCTTGTTTATAATACAGTCGAATTTTCACGATTTTATTCGATATTTCAATAGAAATCACTAATATTCAGAGACCTTTGACAGCTTCTGTCAAATTGCATTTCGATAAGGTATTTTCCCATTGGTCCATTATATTAATGTTGGTGAAATTGGGCCTAAGACTAGTGTGTGCCGAGGGTTCCACTATGTTTTTCCCATGTATTTTTTCACTCACTGGACTATGAAGTCAAACTTGGGGGTCGGCGGACAGATTTTAGAGAAAACACATAATACTGATTCACAGGTCGACAGAAAATAAAAAGTAATGTGTTGTAAATGTAATTGGTACTGGTCAAAGACGTTCGGGTAACCTCGGGAAACTCGAACGATAAAAGTTTGATGTATATTCGAAATAAGTTGCAATCATTGGCGTTGCGTGCATGGCGCGATGCTGCATCGTTGTGGGGCCACCGCCGACTGTGCAACGGGTTAAAAATGCCAAATGGTGAATCTGCGGTGATGTCGTCAATATACCACTTTAGCGATCTATGACGCTTTTGTAAATGATGACGTGGCTGTTTTTATATCTACTTATACTAAGTGACATATAAATCCGAACACCCAGTTTAAATGGTTTTATTTTAATAAAAGTTGGTGAATGTATTTATCTTACTGTAAATAACAAGTGAAAAAATTTTCAGCCTTATCAGTTGGACATTCCGGTTTTTATACTGTTTTTTTTTTTAATTCACTAACGCTCTAAAAATGAATATTTCAGCCGCAGTAAAGAATCAACGTTGGCGGATTTTGGTTCTTGACATCCTCTACGATCGGTTACGATGCCTAGAGTACGGAGACCTGTACGATTTCGTCAACTTAGTGAGTTTGATAGGAGTGGTATAGTGGGACTTCGAGAAGCTGGACTTTCTTTTCGGGCAATTGCAGTTAGACTGCAAAAAAGTGTAAACACTGTGGTTAGGTGTTGTCAGGGATGGCTTCGAGAAGGCCGTACGCAAAGAGCACGGGGCACTGGACGCCGCCGTAGAACAACAGACCGTGAAGATCGCCGCCTAAGATTATTGGCCTTAAGGGACCGTTTCTCCACTACCAGGTCCATTGCAAATGAATGGTTTGCAGAACATGGAAGACCTATTGGCATGTGAAGTGTTTACCGACGAATGAGAAGTTTTGGCTTGTTTTCATATCGGCCACACTGGGTACTCCCTTTAACTCGAGAACACCGACGTAATCGCCTTGAGTGGTGCAGACAACAGTCACTCTGGGATCAGGAATGGAACAGTATTGTCTTTAGTGACGAGTCTCGATTTTGTTTAGGCATGCACGATGGTCGTGCCAGGGTTAGTAGGCGACGTGGTGGAAGGAGGAATCCTCAGTTTTTTGTTGAAAGACATGTTCATCACACTGTTGGAGTTATGGTTTGGGGTGCTATAGCTTATGGTTCCAGGTCACCTTTAATCTTCATCAGAGGTAACATGAACGCGCAGCGATATATCCACGAAGTTCTAGAACCCCATCTTTTACCCTATCTTGACACCCTTCCAACAAGATAATGCCCGACCACATGGTGCAAGAGTCACAATAGACTTCGTTCAACATAATGATGTCACATTGTTACCATGGCCACCAAGATCTCCCGACTTATCCCCAATTGAGCACGTGTGGGATATGATGGGTAGGAGATTGCTCAATTTGCCACGTCCTCCTCAGACTCTAGAAGCACTTCGAGAGGAGTTGGTGGTTGCCTGGAATGAGATACCACAGGAGGACATTGACCACCTGATCAGAAGCATGCCTAGGCGCGTTGGAGAATGCGTAGCACATCAGGGTGCATCCACACATTATTAAAGGTCAAAGAGCTTTAAAGCAGTGCAATCATTTTGAAATTTTTATCATTTACTTATTATGCTTCATTAAGTACTTATACAAAATTTTATTAAAATAAAACCATTTAAACTGGGTGTTCGGATTTATATGTCACTTAGTATATATTATATAGTCTGATATGCACAGGTCGGAGATTCATCGTACCTAAGCGAACCTACATAATCGAATACATGAAAACTGTGCGTGTCAATAAGTATTTTTCGTTCATGTAGCTTATTTGACTATATTATTAGTAATCCATGCAGCTTCATGTAAAAAGTCAAGTTGATTTAAATTCTGATTTTTATTAACAAAAAAATCACTTGATATGAATCATCGTCAAATCAAGTGATTTATATCAATCAACCCTGAAACTATGAATCTTAGCCCAACAAAATGTTATTATGAGATAGTAATAATAGATTAATTTTTCTTGGGCCACTAAATCTATTTGTGAGACTTTCATCGGCGTTCATTATTACAAAAATCAGACCAGGACATAAAATTTTACAAAACCGAATCACTGACTCAAAATCCATAATTCACAATATCAAAGCAACGTTCATTTTATTGAACGTCTTACCGCATTCAGTTCACCTCCCAGATGTATTTATGAACGGAAATAGATACAGGTACAGTTATGAAAAACTGATTTGCGGTTTATAGTCTATAATTTAATATCTATTAAGTGAAAGTGTGTACGAAAACGCAAACGGCACACATACGCATTAAAAACGAAAGTGGAACGTTACTTTTTAGATGATGGCTTTTGGTTAGCATATGCCATGTCATGCATATGATTAGTTTATTAAGTTTGTCTATCGTGTTCAAAGGTGCACGACCGTTGAGGGAAAATGATAATAACAAAGTCTTTTTTTATTTTTATTAATATTACAGGATGCGAGATTTAGATACTAAGAGCCCTTCCCATTTCAGTTGGCCCAACTACTGAAATCTTAGTTTTTTCTTATCAAACACAAATAATAAAAATCTAGCATGGTATTACAGGTTTAAAATATTAACAATGAATATTTTGATAAACAATATATAGTAGAAAACACAAACTGCATCACTCCCTAATCAAATTTGCAGCATACAAATAACACGTTGCAATTAGAGCATATCAACCTATTTTCATTTCAATGTAAAGGAAGTCTATAACGCATAGGTGGCTGTGAAAAATAAAAGCCATGACAATTGTTTTTATTAATCACAGCTGTCAGAATACGTTTTAAATAGTTTTGGGTAGTTAAGGTCTTCAAAATGGGTACAGGAAAGGTTATTAGTGAGAAAATTCGGTTACTAATAATTAAATTTTTTAATTCTGGAAAATCAAACTCAGAAATTGCAACTTTGTTAGACTTATCGCGGTACAGTGTGAGAAATATTGTTAGAAAATATAACGTAACTGGTTCAGTTAATATTAAGCCACGATATGTGAAAAAAGTAATATCACAAATGCCGACCGAAGAGCATTAAGAAGAATAATCGTGAAAAACAGGCGTGCCAATTATTTACAATTAAGTGCTCTGTGGAGTGACGTTGTTATAAGGAGAATTTCGAGGTCCACAACTCATAGAGAGGCAGATAATCTGGGATTTAGCACTTGCAAGGTAAGTTTTCTCATAAAAAAAGTGAAGTAAAAACCCTAAAGTTGCACAACTTGTTTAGAGGCCAAAGAAAAGTCACTATTAACTCCACTGCAAAATGCAAAAGAAAAATCGGCTTAGATGGGCTAAAGAACATAGACAATGGACACCTCAACAATGGTGTGCAATACAATGGAGTGATGAGGCCCGATTCGAAGTTTGTGTTGGTGACAGTCGCAGTAGAGTTATTCGCAAAAAAAATGAAGCATTCCATGTTGACTGTCTGAAGAGAAAAGTGAAATCTCCAGCATCCATTATGGTCTGGGGCACTATGTCATCAAAAGGAGTAGGAAAACTTCATTTTATTGATGGAAATGTAGATAAAAACAAACATTTGGCAATTTTAGAAGAATCGCTTTTACCAGTTATGGAAGAATGTTTGACATCCGGCCAAGATTTTGTGTTTCAGCAATATGGTGCAGCGTGCCATACCTCAAAAAAGGCTATAAAATGGATGGAAGAAAATAATGTACCACTTTTGAAATGGGTTTCTAGCAGTCCAGATCTGTCACCTATTGAAACTTTGTGGCACCAGATGAAAAAGGTTCTACAACATCCTGCTCGTACAATCACCGAACTGAGACGAAAGCTTCAGGAAATATGGGATTGTTTTACACCCAATTTTTGCCAAAACTTGGTTAACACTATGCCCCAAAGAATTTCAGCCGTAATAAAAAATAAAGGTGATGTTACCCAATGGTAATCTTTCAATTGTTGCTTTGTTATCTTCGCGCATTTATTCGCACATTGTTTATTTGTTCAGATGTTTTATTAGTTATAGGTCTAAGTGATTTCAAATATGTATTTTTTACGACTAGAGTGTATCTAAAATGTTTTTGAGAAAATAAATTGTTTTAGAAGTGAATAGTTTCGTCATGTTTAGTTTGGAAAGGCATATTTTGGTACAAGTCTTGAAGTGGGCCAACTGAAGTGGGAAGGGGCTCGTATATCTATTCTACTACCTAACCCCCTTAACAATGTGAGATGTACAGTAGCGGACAAAAGTTTGGAAATATATATTAACATTATTATGAAGTATTTCATATACCTGAATTAAAATGTTGAAGGAACAGATAATATAAATATTAAAGTCTACCTTTGGCTCCCGTACTGTAACGACAAAAGTATGGAAACATTTGTTTTGGCGTATGTATTCGTTCTGCGATACTCTGATATCGCGTGCGGTGAGATTGACATTTCTTAAAGATTATAAATGAACAGAGGGCGATTTAGAAAATTACTGGTAAGTATCAAGAATACGGATCAACAGCAACGCGGCCCAGGTGACAAAGACCGAAGGCAACATCATGGTTTGTTGCTGTTTTTCTAGTTGTGGAACGGGTCCATTTGTTAAAATTGTTGGGGGAATGGATCAAAAACTTTACAAAGATATGCTTAGTGAACACATGCACCCTTTTGCTGAAGAAGAAATGCGTTTACGATGGACATTCCAGCAAGATAATGACCCCAACCATACCTCAAAATTCGTAAAGGACTGGTTAAGACTAAAAGAATGTTTTTACATCTTCTTCCCTATATTCGGACCTAAACCCTATAGAACATCTCTGGGAGCATGTTAAAAAGACAACTAGGAATGATTTACTTGATTATGTAAGAAATATTTGGCAATATATCCCAACAAAAGTTTGTAAAAAAATTGTTTTCTATGAGCAGCAGATGTCAGGTAGTGTTGAATGCTAAATAAAGGCTATACTATCAAATATTCTAAACACTATTTTTTAAATCTTTTTGTAGTGTTATTGTATTTAATTTTTTATTAAAAAATATGTTTCCATACTTTTGTCGTCTCATTTTTGGTCATAAAATAATATGAAGATCTGCAGTACTACAGCAAACACAAATTGTCATTCGTATCCTCAATAGTCCTCAATAATAAAGATTAAAAAATTAGCGCACTTTTTCAGAATGTTTCCAAACTTTTGTCCGCTACTGTATATACACTGAACATTTGTTGAACATTAATACCTGTATACAAAAACGACAAAATAAAGTATAATCAATGTGACGGCATAAAGAAAACAAAAGATCAATTAACACTTATGGATTACAACACATTTCGCAGCTGATCACGTAGAATTTCTTTCACTTTTTTGTCGAATTTTGGTAACGCATTAGTTTCTTTTAAACTACGAACTAAAGAATTTTATAATTTGATCGCGTTTTAAATATATACACCCTGAAATAGAGACGTGTTGTGGCGTGGAATTGAAAAAGTCTCAGCAGGGCGGATTCTTAAGTTCGGTTTCCCAACAGATTTTTAATTATTTTCATTCTTTGTGTAATCAAATACGTATTGAAATTCTAGAAATTTTTGATGCTCTGAATAATTTGGCAGCACACATTATTTTACGAGTGTCTAGTTCACTTGACCTATACAGGGAGGTCAACTAAGAATGCGAGTTAACGTATCTGGGAACCTATCCATTGCAGAGGCTTGCGGCAAATATTTTTGCTGTATCTCTAAAAAAAGTGGTGGAAGGTATTCAATGGTTTCCGTAAGAAACACCCTGTATCTTCGAAACGGCGGAGCCGATTTTAACAAACTTGGACTTGCTGAAAAGAGCTATTCTTGTGCTACAAATACTATATTTAAAGTTTTGTTATTTTCACATGTGGCCGCAAGAAAGCTTTTTTGACATTTCGACATAAATGGTTAATTTTCTCAAACAAAAAAAATGCATTGGTATGATTTTTTTTATGAGAAAGTAGCTAAATGATATCTTAACAAGCTCTTGAAAACTGCATCTCGATATCTTTTTCCTAACTTAAAATTTAACCCAACGAAAATTTTATACGGAAATCCCTGAATTATTTTTATTTTTCTGGAATTATTTCGTCGATAAATAGACTATATACCTAGTTATATGAACCAACTACATAACTGCTCTTTTATTTTTTATGTATCATCTGCTTAACGTTAGTAACGTAAGAAAATACTGAGCTTAGCATATTTTTTTATTATAAATACGCTGTATGCATTTGATGATTCACTTGATATTCATATGTCATGAATGTTAGTCAATAAAGAGTGTTGGAAGCTGACTTCGTGTATTCCTGCGGAACCAAAGGGACACCCACAAACGACACTACCTATAAGTGAGAATTATTTTTCTGAAATCAAGCACAACTGAATCAAAGCACCATCAAATGCCGAGTAACCTTTAAACGACTCAACTTCCCACAAACGTTTGCTGACCGTGACCAAATAAAGAAAATATTATAATCCATATAATACAAAAACCAACAAAGGCTGGTCTTTATGAATAATAAATATACAAACAATAAGTCTTTCCTAATCTGCGTGAGAAAAAATCATTAGTTTGTTCTCAATGAGACCTATCTAATTTTAGCTGCTGCAAGATGTATCCTATTATACCGAGTGTCTATTTGTTTCTGTCTCAAATGTGTAAATCCATTAATTTTTATCTGCTATGTTCAAGCTCATACGTATACACACAGCCATTTATGTAAACATCCATAATTAAACCAAACATTGTACTGTCAAAAGTTCCTGAAAACTGTTGCAATGTGAAACCGTGAAATACGCGAATATACAGGGTGACTTATAATGTCACGTATTCCTGTTAAGGGGTGATAGATTTCTTTATCATCAATCATCATGGCAGACGCAGAAGATCCGCCAGGACCTCGCCATAGCGAGCACGGGCAAACTTTTACAAATGAAGAATACGCAGACATAATGTTCTGTTATGGACTTTGTAACGGCGATTCTGCAGCTACCCGCCGTGAATATCGGCAACGTTTCCCGAGTCGCCGAACACCTCATGTTACTATGTTTGACTCTGTGTATCGGCGCATCCGCTAAACCAGACGTGATCAAAGGCAACATAGTGATGCTGGTCTACCCCAAGTCTAGCCTCCTGAAGATGAAAAGGAAATTCTTCATGTGTTTCAGGAAGACCCTACTAGGTCTACGCGCATTGTGGCTGCTCAGTTGGGTATATCACAATACAAAGTATGGTTTACTGTGCATACTGCAAGATTATACCCTTATCACTACACGCCTGTGCATGTGATTGAAGAGGGCGATCCTGCAAGACGATTAGATTTCTGCAGGTACATGTTACATGCAGATACAGAAGATCCACACTATTTTAAGAAAATTCTGTGGACCGATGAATCGAAGTATGATAAGGACGAGATCACTAACTACCATAATGCTCATTACTGGGCTGATAAAGAAGCTTTAAACCCCCAAAAAATAAGACCGACGGGGTCTCAGAGCCGGTTTTCAGTCAATGTGGGCATCATTGATGGATATTTAATTGGACCTCATTTTCTGCCCGCCAATTTAAATGGAGAAGTGTATGAAGAGTTCATGAAAAATCACTTGTTTCCATTAATGGAAGACGTCCCATTGGCGACGAGACAAAATATGCGGTTCCAGCATGACGGCTGTCCCGCACACTACAGTAGATTAGTACAGGCGTATTTAGACTCTAAAATTACAAATCAATGGATTGGCAGAGGCGGGCCCATTGCCTGGCCAGCAAGAAGCCCAGATCTCACACCGATGGATTACTATGTGTGGGGACATATGAAAAGCCCCATTATTGTTGTCGACTTTTAAGTGATCGGTATACGTATAGTAAGTAATGAACACGAAACAGCGCTGTCTGCGGTTGGTCTTGCTTACAGAGACCGCAAACATGACCATTGCAGCCCTTTTGCTTTTAAGTTTGAGAAGCCGTACATTGCCACTAAAGTTGATTGAACGGAAGGGTGAAGAAAGTTGACGCTTCTAACTCAGACTTGAGAGACGATCGATTTTTTTACTATTGTTGCACCCTTTATAGAGGGTAATTTCCCTAAAACGTATGACATATTTTCGGATATCAAATAAATCAAAGAGGCCCCGGAATGCAGCTTATGGAGCAGACAAAATCCCCGTACACTTTTAAACTACCACCAGCAGGAGGCCTCGTTCGAACTTTGTGCTTCGGGTCCCAGAGAACCTAAATCCGCCACTGTTTCCATTCCCACACATTTTCTATGTTCTGAAAAAAAATTGATACCGATTTTTATTATGTTTTTCGATTTGATTGCATATTTCTGTTGCGTTATTACGTCACCAATCCATTCAATTAAACACAGCGTGAACCATAACTGCACAATGCACATCGAATAAAATACCTCGATTGACGTTATTCACTGATAGACCGTCATATTCTGTTTTAGACCAATCAGCTTAATGCGTTTAATGTTAAACGATGAAATTGGATCTGTTTCACCCACCGCATTATGCATTTATAGTTAATAAAAGCATGCGATCAATGATGAATTGGTATACTGCATATAACTGTACATTTTGAACTAAATTCAATAACTAGATTCAAATGTATAATTTAATTCCCACTTACACAGAAAACATAACTGATTTTATACAATGTTGTTATATTACTGGACGCCACCACAGATATAATCCAGGACTACTAGAATAGATAATAATGATAATAATAGTAACCGTCAATAAAAAGCGAAGTTCAGCTGGCCTGGTACGCAGTCTGCAGCAACCTGAGCAACCCGAGACAGAGATATATAATTATTACATGCTCAAACGAACTTACCTGTAAGTGATGTTCGATCTTAATTATGTGAAGTCCTCGTCGGAGGTTTATTGGCAGTCAGAGGGGAGAAAGGTAGGAGGAAGGGGCGCGGTGCCGCTTTCCTTCTCTGCGTGCGCGCTTTGCAATCATGGCGGTTGAGTACTACTACGAGGGTACTACGACATGTATTCTAAATATTTACTTCGACGAGGACGGAACATAATGTAAAAAGGGATATATCTAAACACAAGAAAAAACAACGATTCCTGCAGTGTCACCTAAACATGGCTTTGAAATAGTTTATTTTGCATAATATTAACTTCTTCCAGTCTGAGCTGTAGACTTTACATATCTGATATGTGAAGCTTCCTTTAAAAAATGACATCTTGAACTTGGGTGGTGAAAAAGGCCATTATTTCTTCTTTGGGGTGTTCTGACAAAAATTAATCTGATAAAAAGTATCTTTCAACTTGTGAGATATTGTTTGTCTCCATCGTATTCCAAATGCAAGATGCAATCAGGAATTTTATACCATTTGAGTTTTTCGTCGATACATGTTAGGTAAATGTGAGCCGTAAAGCACATCAGAGTACTTGAATAATCGAATCTTCGGCTAAGGTAAATCGCTTTTAAGGACAGATATACCCCCTGAATTATTTTGATGATATGATACTCAAAGCGAATTTTGTTATCAATTAAAACAAATACTATTTTCACAAAGTCCATTATTTTGAAAGTTACTTCATTTGTCTCAATTTTAACAGAATTCTCTATTACATTTTTATGCTATACTAAGTGACATATAAATAAGTACTTAATGAAGCATAATAAGTAAATGATAAAAATTTCAAAATGATTGCACTGCTTTAAAGCCCTTTGACCTTTAATAATGTGTGGATGCACCCTGATGTGCTACGCATTCTCCAACGCGCCTAGGCATGCTTCTGATCAGGTGGTCAATGTCCTCCTGTGGTATCTCATTCCAGGCAAACACCAACTCCTCTCGAAGTGCTTCTAGAGTCAGAGGAGGACGTTGCAAATTGAGCAATCTCCTACCCATCATATCCCACACGTGCTCAATTGGGGATAAGTCGGGAGATCTTGGTGGCCATGGTAACAATGTGACATCATTATGTTGAAAGAAGTCTATTGTGACTTTTGCAACATGTGGTCGGGCATTATCTTCTTGGAAAGTTGGATCTGCCAGGGTGTCAAGATAGGGTTCTAGAACATCGTGGATATAACGCTGCGCGTTCATGTTACCTCTGATGAAGATTAAAGGTGACCTGGAACCATAAGCTATAGCACCCCAAACCATAACTCCAACAGTGTGATGAACATGTCTTTCAACAAAAAACTGTGGATTCCTTCTTTCACCACGTCGCCTTCTAACCCTGGCACGACCATCGTGCATGCCTAAACAAAATCGAGACTCGTCACTAAAGACAATACTGTTCCATTCCTGATCCCAGAGTGACCGTTGTCTGCACCACTCAAGGCGATTACGTCGGTGTTCTCGAGTTAAAGGGAGGACCCAGTGTGGCCGGTATGAAAACAAGTCAAAACTTCTCATTCGTCGGTAAACACTTCGCATGCCAATAGGTTTTCCGTGTTCTGCAAACCATTCATTTGCAATGGACCTGGTAGTGGAGAAACCGTCCCTTAAGGCCAATAATCTTAGGCGGCGATCTTCACGGTCTGTTGTTCTACGGCCGCGTCCAGTGCCCCTTGCTCTTTGCGTACGGCCTTCTCGAAGCCATGCCTGACAACACCTAACCACAGTGTCTACACTTCTTTGCACTCTAACTGCAATTGCCCGAAAAGAAGGTCCAGCTTCCCGAAGTCCCACTATACGGCCCCTATCAAACTCACTAAGTTGACGAAATCGTACAGGTCTCCGTACTCTAGGCATCGTAACCGATCGTAAAGGATGTCAAGAACCAAAATCCGCCAACGTTGATTCTTTACTGCGGCTGAAATATTCATTTTTAGAGCGTTAGTGAATTAAAAAACAGCAGTATAAAAGCCGGAATGTCCAACTGATAAGGCTGAAAATTTTTTCACTTGTTATTTACAGTAAGATAAATACATTCTCTAACTTTTATTAAAATATAACCATTTAAACTGGGTGTTCGGATTTATATGTCACTTAGTATAATAACTAATATGTACTAACCGAATATTTAACATTCTTGTTACCTTAAGCAACTACAGTAAATGTAATCTTCATACATAAAAAGCGTCTATATCTTTGGGATGCTCGAGCTTATGTTCGGGGCTAGCAGACACATTTTATTTTTCCTCTAGACTATATCAACTTTCGCGTTAGTCTAGACAAGATTTTGTTTGCACAATATTCCCATACACCACGGTACCAAATCTAACGAACAATCGTACTTCACTTTGGTTTGTTAATGATAAACTTTGAAATAAATGAATGACGTAATGAGAGTACACAAAACGATCTTATACACTATACATGTAGCAAAATACTTATCTCAAATCAAAGTATTGATAAAAAACCAAGAATAACTTTAATGTATCAACAAGATTTCATTATCAATTTAATAATTCTGTTCGTGTGATCATTCACAAATATGTTCCTCTCCATGGGATTATTACAGAAAGGACGTGATCCAAAGTTAAACACGTGATACAAATATGATAAAGCACATGAATTCACTTCCTGAATCACGTTTCTTTCTTGGGGGTCCTCTTCGACAGATGCATTCCAGTCCATTGGCGTTACTTGGTGAACCAATACATGGGTGGTATGGATGCGTTTTTCTGTCCAGTATCAAGTTTGGTGAAATGAGAAATAAGTATGATAATGAAAATCAAGACGGCCACCCTCCATTGTTATACGAAATGTCCTTTATAGAAAGTTGTGACTTTCCTTTTCAGAAACTACTCGTACGTTTATAATAACAAAAGGTAGAAAAATAAATGAAAAAGTACCGTTCATCGAAAAGAAACTTCATGTACAGCTTTTAGGATGAATGCAGCAGATTGCTAAGTTCGTCAATCGTGTTCAGCTTTGTCTTGTACACAAAATATTTCATTTCGCCCCAAATGCAGGATTGAAAAAGGATCTGCATACACTCGCGAAGCCTCTGTAGGAATCCAAACATACTAAACGTAAATTGAAATAATATCGAAAACTCCGATATTGCTGTATGAGTCTTTGTCTTTTTTAGAACCGATGAGTGAAGGTTTTCGTTACCAACGCGACCAGTGCTTGGATTCAGTACTGATGCGCATCGTACGTGCTCACGATAGATCTGATCGAGATGCAGGACCGGATTAGGTTTTGTTTAGGATTGATTTATTTTCCGGATGCTAGCAATCTTTTGCGTGTAAATTACAAGGAAAAAATGCTCATTTTTTTAAGACCTATTCGCCGTGTAGACTAAGTCCCTACATAGAGGACGCCATGTGCATCTTTGAATATACAGCGCTTTTCAAAAAGCTCCCCCAGACAATTTTTTCAAGTTAGCGAGCTGGCGTTAGGGATGCTGAAATTGTGCACGAATGCTGTGTTTTAATGTAATAGTAGTGGTTGAATTTTCGTCATATTGGATATATTTTTAAATAGATTAGGGTGTCACGTGATACCTAATGTCTTATGAGCTGGCCAAAACTGAGCGTTTTTGTTCACTGAATCGTTTTATATCGATTTTCTTATTTTGGGAAGGACTTTATGAATGTGAAATGCGGAAATTCCCTTCAAAATAATTTACAGATTTTGACATTTTTTAAACGAAATGTCTCATATTTTGTTACATAGCCAGATACATCATTCTAAGCAAAAAAGATTGATATAACATATATATCGTTTTGATGATCGGTTGTTGAGTTATAAGCAATTCAATGTGCAATAACTCAACTTTGCGAACTCATCAATCCACTTTTTTGAAAGATACTGATTTTATACTACACTAGTACTCATAAGGAGCTTTGAAATGAGATATCACATGGCCCCAATTTGATTAAAAAAATAAAAATGTTCCAAGATGGCACACCACCGCCTTCAGCTGTCAATCTCACCTTGAAACATCATACAACAATTCAATTTCTCCGTATTTTAGCTTGCTAACTAAAGTCGTTCAAAAATTAAGTAAAAAGGGTGGGATCTTATTGGAAAGCACTGTATGTAAATTACGCATTACGAAAAACAGTTCAAAAAACACGTATAAGCATGAATTTGACCAATCTTTATGAGATATTTTTGGCTTAAGGTGAACATTTTGAAGCGAACAATTCAAAGAATCCAATAATATTTCGAAGCTAAAGTGGCGCAATTAATTTTGCAACCGACATATCTGAAAATTGAAATTCAGGGTGGCGCATCTAAAACGAAATAGACACATTTACTGACAGCTCAGTTTTTTTTTTGGAAAAACGCTCAGACCCGTCGATTTTGTTTTCGAGGGGAACACAAGTTTGGCAAAAAATCACGTTAACACGTGCATCCCCCTGGGCGGGGGTGACACCAACCCTAAGATCTTAAATAGAAAGGGCGGTCGAGTGATACCTTATTTTAAAGGTCTTTCAATTCCCTTTATAGTGATGTAAAATACATGAGCTTCAGTTCAGTACTTTTGAAGATTTATTGATTTAAAGCTTAAAGTAGACTTTAATAGGTACATCAGATTAGTTTGTACTACTTTCAGAAGAAATTTGACTAAAAGAATTTACTTAGTAAGTAAATGCTTTTCTTATCGAAATATTTTTCGGAAATAATCAGTGCGATAATAGAACAGTAGAAATATTTAATGAGCGACATGAAAACAGTAACGCGCATCGAAAACATGTTCTAGAACATTTTAAACAATAAACATTTTCTATTCAACACTTGCTTTTCCGACGAATGTTCCGTTTTCTTAAATGGCGTAGTAAATCGTCATAACTGCCGATATTGTCCGATTCTAATCCCAGAATTTATCATGAGGTTAATACACAGCAGCCACAAAAAATAAATGTTTAGGCTGCTATTTTTGGCGATCATTTAGTAATTTAGTTGGTCCTTTTTTCATACCTGGAAATTTGACCGGTGAAATATATTTGGAATTACTGGAAGACGCCATAGATCCTGCATTACCAGCCATAATTGAAAATCATAATGATCGGCGGTACATTGCCAATAGGTTGATGTTCCAACAGGATGGTGCCCCACCACATTACGCATTACGTGT
This sequence comes from Acanthoscelides obtectus, assembly GCA_963669975.1. Classification (NCBI taxonomy): domain Eukaryota; kingdom Metazoa; phylum Arthropoda; class Insecta; order Coleoptera; family Chrysomelidae; genus Acanthoscelides; species Acanthoscelides obtectus. The sequence goes on along the minus strand of CAVLJG010000004.1, from coordinate 109,298,271 downwards.
TCGACAATATTTAGATCAGACGTTTCCAGATCGATGGATTGGTAGAAGAGGTGCCATTGAATGGCCCCCAAGATCGCCAGATTTATCACCTTTGGATTTCTTTATGTGGGGACATTTAAAAAGCAAAATCTATGCTATTCAGCCAACATCATTAGAAGACCTGCGGCTAAGAATTGTGAATGAGTGCCTTCAAATTACTCCTCAAATATTGCAAAATGTGCGGCAACGTTTTGAGCAAAATCTTTATTGTTGCGTGGAGAGTCATTGTGGCCATTTTCAACATTTACTTGCCTAACGGGTCAGTTCATTCTTCATTTTTAAATTACTTTGCTGCGAAATGTATTGATCTCCACTAATGATGATGTATTAGTTTTATTTAAGCTTTAAATCAATAAATCTTCAAAACAACTGAACTGAAGTACATTAATTTTATATCATTATAAACGGAATTGAAAGACCTTTAAAATAAGGTATCACTCGACCCCCCTTTCCATTTAAGATTTTGGGGGTGGTGTCACCCCCGCTTAGGGGGCTGCACGTGTTAACGTGATTTTTTGCCAAACTTGTGTCCCCCTCGAAAACAAAATCGACGGGTCTGAGAGTTTAAAAAAACTGAGCTGCCAGTAAATGCATCGGTTTCGTTTTCGATGCGCCACCCTGTATATCTAATTCCAAAATTTTTTACAACGCCTTAAAATTTACGACAAGGCTCAAGAACATCAAAATACGAACTTTTTGTTTTTGCGAATAACTCCACCAGCGCTATCTAACTTTTGAAACCTTTAAGGCTTTTTGAAAAATCCAAGACGATATACAGACCGACGGACATGATTTTTCGCTTTCTGGAGAGCGATGAGAAAAAAAATGAGAGACGATCTGAAAAAGGCTTAAATTTGTATATTTTGAATAATTTTTGATATATCTATCCCCACTCGGGTAACAAATATTTCATAAAACTGAAAAACACATTCTCCAATACGATTCAAGGGGGCTTAAATCTGTTTATTTTGAATAATTTTCGATGTCTCAATCACCGCTCAGGTAACAAGTATTCCATAAAACTGAAAAACAGATTCTCCAATACGATCCTACGTCACTGTTACGAAAAAATAACTGATAATGATAACCCATATGACTTACTTAGCGCCTAAAATAATTTAGTGAACATCAAGTGTATATAAACCGTTAAGCGATATCGCCCAGCTTAGCTTTTATCTATTTTTAATGCACACATTTTTTAACAGCTCCTTTGTGCCGAATAGCATCAGAGAACCGTAAACATTACGATAGATTTCAATATTTATCGAAACAAGAAAACGTGCTAAGAAATTTTACTCTATTGTCATAAACAAAAGTAAAGCTTTGCTTAAGCTTTATTGACATAACATCCAAACGTCCATCCATGTATTCCTTATGTATGAAGTTTAGATTCTGCAGAACATGGGAACCACCGAACGCTGATAACAGTCCACTTTTTGGTCCATTTTTTTCTTGCTCTTGTACAGTTTTAACATACATGATTTTCCTTGTGTTAGCTTAAACTCAAACAGATTTTTGCATGCGAGTCCAACCCTGTAGCACATAAAACCTTTCCAGTAGGTTCACAAGGCTGCTTAGTGTCACTCAGCGCTACGGCCCTTACGCCTGTTTACATTATACATTCCATTCCATCTCTGGGTACTTGTTCCCAGGATAAACTTTGTTAAAGATACGGGCGTGGACGGCGATGCAGTTCGATTATTGCGTGGAGGAGATCGCTTCTCAGACCAAGTAGTGCGCCTTGTGAACTTGATTACAGTGTTGATGTGCTATTGGGTGTAGTGTTTTGCTTACCTGAAAGGTGAGCAATCACTGAGTGTTTCCTTTGTTCTACTGTACTGCATGGATTGATAACCATAATACTTTTATATTCATGGTCATGGTTCTGGGGGTGGTTATGGGACTTTCGGAGCCCGTTTGCTGGGTTGAGGTAGTTATGTTACTTACTGCTCGGTTTCCTCTACCAGTGTAGTGCGTGGATGTTGACACGGTGGCCTTTGGCCGAAGTTGCGTCCTTGGTCTGAATGACCGCTTAACTATATTCTCTTGGCAATCGCTGGAGTCTGAATGTATCTCATGGCAGGATGTCTGAAGGGATGGTTACTTTAATGATAGTCATAATGCTCGGTTACCTCTGAATCAGGGGTAACGTCGGTGCTTTGGGGTATTGACACAACGGCCCTTGGCCAGCGTGATATCCCGGCTCCTGGACTGTCTTTTTGTAACAATCGTTAAACTCGGCACGTCTGACCATACACCTAGCGACCAAAGAGTTAGAGTTTGTCTGTGTGACAACTTAATGATCAGTCTGTGTGACGGTCAGGATTAGTCTGAGTGACGATCCCGTGATTCAGTCGATGACGAATCCGTAGTAGTAGTTGGGGTACATTAACGTAATGGTAAATAGTAGATTTGTGCATGTGATGTCATGACTCAGTTGAATACGGGAGATATTCATAAATCTTTTTCTAAAAATATGTGTTGGCCCCGACAATCCGATCATATCGCCCTTATCGCTTGCCAAAGGAGGATAACTCGTTGTCGTTTCGTCACCAAGTAAGTGACTTTCATGTTACCCTGACATTGTTGCCCATATCGAATTGTTTACATGCTGCCCATGTAATAAAAATGAAATGGTACGGGGCGGTACTTCGAAATCTTCTAAGATGAGATGTTTTCACGTTTATCGTTATATTGCTATTATCATATCTCTTTCGTATCCTATACTTGGATCAAGGTTATTAGACGTGTTCAAAGGGATGACTCCTAGTTGTACGAGGGCTGTTTGAAAAATAAGACTCCCAACGCTGTAACTTTGCTGCTCTATCAATAGGAATAATACAGCGTTTCGTTTTAGTAGTGGTGGTGAGGAGGCCCTGGAAACTATATCATATTTGACCTATTTTTGTGGACCTAGTAGTACCAATACCAGGATGGCCACAAGCCTGGACTGTCGAGAAAAAATGAGAATAATGATGAAAATTTTTTATTCAGAAAAACAACTATGGTAGTGAATTATGAAAGTAAGGTATGATTCGGTAGTTTACAAACGGGTTCAGCCAAGGTTTAATAACATGTTACATTATCATCCGACGTAGGTTGAAACATTTCTTCGACCATCATCAATACCCAATTTATTGTAATTGAAAAATATTTTTTTTGTTATCGTTTCACACCCATAAGCTGATGTTAATTCAAAACTATTCTCATATTGTGTATACGGGGTGTCCCGAAAAAAGTGTGCAATATTCTACCAGCGGTTTCTAGAGCTTAAAATAGGAAGAAAAGTTTATATAAACATAAGTCGACAAACGTCCCCTAAGGGCGCTACGGTCTTTTAAAGGGCTGCCCTGAAGATGGTTTTTCCTTAATATTTCCGAAACGTGTTGAGAGAAAGACATGAAATTTGGTATTCTAGCCCAGTTTTCTATGCTGGATTTAAAAATATTGACAATTTGTTAGTTTGATTTTATTCAAAAATGGCACAATTTATCGATATTCAATAAGAGTACCTTTTTTATGTAGAAAACCCTAAATTTTCAAATTCTAAACTTGAATTTCAAAAATAGAAGCACACAAAAATTTTAGGGTAAAATAACCTGAGTCCGTCCCTGTTACATACGCTTCCAAACAAAACTGTCTAAAATTGTTAATATTTTTAAATCCAGCATAAAAAACTAGGCTAGAATACCAAATTTTATGTCTTTATCTCAACACGTTTCGGAAATATTAAGGAAAAACCTCAGGGGAGCCCCTTTAAAAGACCGTAGCGCCCTTAGAGGACGTTTGTCGACCTATGTTTATATACTAAGTGACATACAAATCCGAACACCCAGTTTAAATGGTTTTATTTTAATAAAATTTTGTATAAGTACTTAATGAAGGGTAATAAGCAAATGATAAAAATTTCAAAATGATTGCACTGCTTTAAAGCCCTTTGACCTTTAATAATGTGTGGATGCACCCTGATGTGCTACGCATTCTTCAACGCGCCTAGGCATGCTTCTGATCAGGTGGTCAATGTCCTCCTGTGGTATCTCATTCCAGGCAACCACCAACTCCTCTCGAAGTGCTTCTAGAGTCTGAGGAGGACGTTGCAAATTGAGCAATCTCCTACCCATCATATCCCACACGTGCTCAATTGGGGATAAGTCGTGAGATCTTGGTGGCCATGGCAACAATGTGACATCATTATGTTGAAAGAAGTCTATTGTGACTCTTGCAACATGTGGTCGGGCATTAACTTGTTGGAAAGTTGGATCTGCCAGGGTGTCAAGATAGGGTAAAAGGTGGGGTTCTAGAACTTCGTCGATATAACGCTGCGCGTTCATGTAACCTCTGATGAAGATTAAAGGTGACCTGGAACCATAAGCTATAGCACCCCAAACCATAACTCCAACAGTGTGATGAACATGTCTTTCAACAAAAAACTGTGGATTCCTCCTTTCACCACGTCGCCTTCTAACCCTGGCACGACCATCGTGCATGCCTAAACACAATCGAGACTCGTCACTAAAGACAATACTGTTCCATTCCTGATCCCAGAGTGACCGTTGTCTGCACCACTCAAGGCGATTACGTCGGTATTCTCGAGTTAAAGGGAGGACCCAGTGTGGCCGGTATGAAAACAAGCCAAAACTTCTCATTCGTCGGTAAACACTTCGCATGCCAATAGGTCTTCCGTGTTGTGCAAACCACTAATTTGCAATAGACCTGGTAGAGGAGAAACGATCCCTTAAGGCCAATAATCTTAGGCGGCGATCTTCACGGTCTGTTGTTCTACGGCGGCGTCCAGTGCCCCTTGCTCTTTGCGTACTGCCTTCTCGAAGCCACGCCTGACAACACCTAACCACAGTGTCTACACTTCTTTGCACTCTAACTGCAATTGCCCGAAAAGAAAGTCCAGCTTCCCGAAGTCCCACTATACGGCCCCTATCAAACTCACTAAGTTGACGAAATCGTACAGGTCTCCGTACTCTAGGCATCGTAACCGATCGTAAAGGATGTCAAGAACCAAAATCCGCCAACGTTGATTCTTTACTGCGGCTGAAATATTCATTTTTAGAGCGTTAGTGAAATAAAAAAAGCAGTATAAAAACCGGAATGTCCAACTGATAAGGCTGAAAATGTTTACTTGTTATTTACAGTAAGATAAATACATTCACCATCTTTTATTAAAATAAAACCATTTAAACTGGGTGTTCGGATTTATGTCACTTAGTATATAAACTTTTGTTCCTATTTTAAGCTATAGAAACCGCTGGTAGGATATTGCACACTTTTTTCGGGACACCCTGTATAGAGGAAGTAACGACGCACTGTTTTTGATTACATTTTGACACAGGTCTAGTGCCATTCCAAGGACGGAAAAGCTTTTTAGTTTTTTGATATTTCAGAGAATTCCGATTGCTTATGAAACTTTTTTGAGGGGTAAAAAATCGGAGAATTAGCTGCATACGTTCTTTCTTTGATATCATCGACAGATGATTATTAAGAAGCTTCTGGTCTACGTGATTCTATGCAGCTATCAGGCAAATTAAAACGCCACAGGCCTGGACTGTCGAAAAAAAATGAGTAAAACTGGCATTTTCATTCTTGGATCATCATCAAGACCCAATTTATAGTATTTAAAAAATATTTTGTTCTTTATCGTTTCACAACCATAAGCTGATGTTTATTCAAAACTACTCTCATCAACATCGTGTATATAGAGGAAGTAACGACGCACTAGAATCTAGATAGAAGCTATTCCAGTAACTCAAATCAAAACAGAACGACGTTTACATATGCGAGCGCGGAATCCGGAGAATGTTAATTTTCATAAACTGAACGAACAATACGTAAACATCCATAAAGGAAAGAAAACCATTTTTCAATGCTAAACAGCATTTGAATCATCGTTTTCCATAAGCTATTATCGTCAGACATTGCGATCATAGCTCACGGTAAAAACGGCATAAATTGAAATAGGACAGAATTACGCATTTACACTTTTGGATCCCTCGAGTGTTTTCGAAGCAGCATTAGAATAGAGAATGGCGTCTTTAAAATGAAATAAACTGAACTCGATTAAATATGCTGCTTTCGTCACAAACAGCCGACCGAGAACTGCTGTTTCGTGCTTTTTGATGACTCATAAGCATGGTCTATGGAGGTCAAGTAGGTTGACCCTGCACTTCTCATGCAACGGCGTCATCAGATCATAAATGATCAAGGTCAGCGCAATTTAAATAATATCAGAAACAAGTCACGAACATTTACAACAGGGGAATGAAACAGATCAAGTCAGTCAAATGGGGCCATACAATTAGTTCATAGGCATTCTCCTTCCCTGCTCTGCCGGATTCGGACAACGTTGTCCCTCCCACATATGCGCGGCAGCGCCTACCGCAGCACTGCTGCAGCGTGTATGTTTTGTGTGCTGTAGTATGGATAGATTAGTCAGCCGAACCGGTAGGCCTGGCGATGAGCTTAGATAGCCCAGGCTCAGATTCCGTATTGAGCCTCAACAGATACGTTGTCACAATCATATCAAAATAGATTGAGATTATTCGGAGAATACCTACATCACTGATAAGGTGTGATGTTACAAATTTTTTTGACAAAATTTACTATCAAGACTTTTTTTACCTTTTACGCCTACATACTTTATCATTTCTTCCATTTCCGGTTGCACCGTATGTTCCGTTTCTCATTCTATTTCGAATTACTTTTTTTAGATATATGCAGTTTGTTTTGCATTCACCTATCTGCTCCCCCCCCACAAATTCAATACACACCACTGCCTGGGATTATTATCAAAATATTTTACGAACACACGTTCATCGACTCTCGACGTGGCAACTTATATGCCGACTCATCTCCAAACTCCGTGTTTATTATTACACATACTACATTAAATTATATTGTCGACGAGTTTTCATTAATGCGGTAACTTCCTTTCTTATAAGAGCTTCCCTCGGGTAGGCAGGTTCACGATTATCCGCCATTATGCAAGGGTGGAACGAAAATCAATCAACATCCATCAAAAACACCATGCGGCAAGCAGATTGCAGTCAAGGACACCAAAATACTTTCAAGAACCACTTTTTATCCAGGCAATCTAGCGAAAATGGAGTTAAGTTCCTGGGGAAATGGCAAGTGGATAAATTATTCGGTAAAAACGTGTAAAGAAGATTACTGAACGATAATATTGGTCGAGCCAGGAAAAAATGTTGTGTTTCATTTTTTCATGCGCGAAAAATACGGTAAAAATGTTTATTTTATCGCTAACAGAATGAACGCTGGTCATTTTTAAACCGTAAAACAGTGACAAATTAAAATTTTGAACGCCAAAATCGCCTAAAGAATTCGTACGACTCTGACATTTAGCTCTGTGACGAATATGTGCTCCGACACAGTACTAAAGCACAATTCATTCCAGATTAAAATATCTTGGATTTATGTTTATATTGCAGCTTCTTTTGTTTTCTTTTTTTGAAAAGTCGGCTGGTGCTGAGTTTGTAGAAAAAGTATTGTATACTAAGTGACATATAAATCCGAACACCCAGTTTAAATGGTTTTATTTTAATAAAAGTTGGTGAATGTATTTATCTTACTGTAAATAACAAGTGAAAAAATTTTCAGCCTTATCAGTTGGACATTCCGGTTTTTATACTGCTTTTTTTTAATTCACTAACGCTCTAAAAATGAATATTTCAGCCGCAGTAAAGAATCAACGTTGGCGGATTTTGGTTCTTGACATCCTTTACGATCGGTTACGATGCCTAGAGTACGGAGACCTGTACGATTTCGTCAACTTAGTGAGTTTGATAGGGACCGTATGGTGGGTCTTCGGGAAGCTGGACATTCTTTTCGGGCAATTGCAGTTAGAGTGCAAATAAGTGTAGACACTGTGGTTAGGTGTTGTCAGACATGGCTTCGAGAAGGCCGTACGCAAAGAGCAAGGGGCACTGGACGCCGCCGTAGAACAACAAACCGTGAAGATCGCCGCCTAAGATTATTGGCCTTAAGGGACCGTTTCTCCACTACCAGGTCCATTGCAAATGAATGGTTTGCAGAACACGGAAGACCTATTGGCATGCGAAGTGTTTACCGACGAATGAGAAGTTTTGGATTGTTTTCATACCGGCCACACTGGGTCCTCCCTTTAACTCGAGAACACCGACGTAATCGCCTTGAGTGGTGCAGACAACGGTCACTCTGGGATCAGGAATGGAACAGTATTGTCTTTTGTGACGAGTCTCGATTTTGTTTAGGCATGCACGATGGTCGTGCCAGGGTTAGAAGGCGACGTGGTGAAAGGAGGAATCCACAGTTTTTTGTTGAAAGAAATGTTCATCACACTGTTGGAGTTATGGTTTGGGGTGCTATAGCTTATGGTTACAGGTCACCTTTAATCTTCATCAGAGGTAATATGAACGCGCAGCGTTATATCCACGAAGTTCTAGAACCCCATCTTTTACCCTATCTTGACACCCTGGCAGATCCAACTATCCAACAAGATAATGCCCGACCACATGTTGCAAGAGTCACAATAGACTTCTTTCAACATAATGATGTCACATTGTTACCATGGCCACCAAGGTCTCCCGACTTATCCCCAATTGAGCACGTGTGGGATATGATGGGTAGGAGATTGCTCAATTTGCAACGTCCTCCTCAGACTCTAGAAGCACTTCGAGAGGAGTTGGTGGTTGCCTGGAATGAGATACCACAGGAGGACATTGACCACCTGATCAGAAGCATGCCTAGGCGGGTTGGAGCATGCGTAGTACATCAGGTTGCATCCACACATTATTAAAGGTCAAAGGGCTTTAAAGCAGTGCAATCATTTTGAAATTTTTATCATATACTTATTATGCTTCATTAAGTACTTATACAAAATTTTATTAAAATAAAACCATTTAAACTGGGTATTCGGATTTATATGTCACTTAGTATAGTTGCATGATCATAAAAGAGAATTATTTGCTGCAATTCAGATAAATATAATCAATTATTCCTTTTATTGCTATATCTTGGAAATTCGTAGCCCGATTTGCGTGTTAAAAATTTTAATATGTCAGTGTTTTAGGGTTAAATAAGGAGCCTTATCGATAAAATAACTTGATGAAAAAAATAGAAAAATGATTCTTAACCCTGTTTTTCGCAAATAAAAAATTGAATCTAAACATTTTTTTGTGGCATATTCTCGTAGAGCAACCCTTTCCACACGGTTTCACCAAATAATTTGTCCACTTATTCTTTATTCATAGCCACTTGCTACAAATTTGTATATGTGGTATTCTGGAATTTGGGCAAGATCTTGATTCATTTTATTATTAGCTGTTTCCAAGTTACTACTCCTAAATGAAAAGAAAATCTGAGTATCGCCGACAAAAAATTGTATGCTGCATGATTTTACCTCTCTTTCTAAATCTAAGATATATAATGAAAATAACAGGGGTCCTAACACAGATCCCTGTGGTACACCAGAACAAATTTTTTGTGCGGTAAAGTACTGCTGATTCAGACGAACTTTTTGAAACCGATTTTCAAGGTAGGTTTGATCAAACGAAAGAGGTTCTTCAGAAAATCCATAGTAACTGCATTTAGACACAAGAAATGAATGATTAATTGTGTGAAATGATTTAGTAAAGCCAGGAAGTATGAGAGCTACTGCTCCTTGGTTTCTTCTATTGTACACATGATAATTTCATCCAAGCATTTTGCTATATATCTTCGATGGCTTAAAACAAACAAGAAACTCCAGTGAAAGTATATCAAGTGCACTCACCATTCGATCTCGTTCGTCTTCTATCTGATTGATGAGGTCCGCGAACATCTTCAAGGAGTTGCAGATGACTTGTTCGTCGTCCGTTTGATTCCCGCCCACGCACTCGAACGTGAAGCCCTTCAGGCATTTCGAAAACGAGCGTTGAGCCATGCCCAATTCTGAAACAATCAAAGTTTGTTGAAGTATGGTATCAAGATGAAAAAGACTTGGATTTGTCCGCAGCAACTGGAAGAACAGTTTTTCAGAGAGATGAACCGGGGCCTTTCTTTTACTTCCCACGCTAGCTGATGAGGAAGTGTTGCAACCGCGAGAAATTGTGAAAACGATATGTTTTTTAGATCACGAAAAACCATTTCCATTGGTATTTCTATCTATATTGCCGCTCGATTTTTGATTATATTTTGACACAAATTTAGTGCTATCTTACCTTTTAGTTTTTGAAAATCGCTACATAGTCTAATCATACTGGTTTGCGAAATAATTGTATAAAGTCTGGCTGCAAGTTGTTCAAGGAGGTATTCAAAACATGGACGCATAAAATGGGTACACCAATTTTTGTGGGAAATACAAAAAAACACGATTTCTCATTCTTTGTTGTAGAATAAAAAGTGTTCACAAAAAGCGGAAAAAATGAAAATCACTTCGTTTTTTTATATTTCAGAGACTGTTTATGAAATTTTTTGAGGGGTAAAAAATTGGAGCATGGGGATTGTGCGGGGTCGATGGTTGTATACAGGGTGTCCCAGACGTCGACGTCAAGCCGAAACCGGGTGATAGGCAAAGTCATAACAGCTAACAGAAAAATATTTAAAAAAATTTTATGTATGTGTTTTGAAAATTATAGGTCTTTGAAAAAAATTTAGAAATTTCACACCCTACGGCAGTCTGTCAACTCCTGTTACTACATATATTAACTTTTTTTGGATTTTATTTTTACAATATAATGATGAATAATGCATCTTCAAACTGGTGTCTCAACATTACTGCCAACTTTTCTCGTTCAGGAAAAATTGTCACTTATTTCCCAACCAAGTAATCCAAAGTAAAACTTTGCTCAACTTTAACTGGCTGTACTGGAAAAAAATGTACTACGAGAGTTTGGCAAGTAACCTTAAAAGTTGGCGCATTTAATAAGGATTCCAAAATGGTATAACACTTAGAAGATTACTCGTTAACTTATGCACAATTTTTATTTGAAAAAAAACTGATGAACATTTTTCAAAATTTCCTAATTAAACAGCGATTATGAAAACGCACAAGGACCCTTAAGGATAACTGTTTGCACAACAGTGGGCGTCAAAATGCTGCTGATGATGATTTACATTTACAGCAAATGCTCAAACTGTTTTCCTTCAGCCGCAATACACGCTTGACATCTTAAAAAAGATCGGGTTATTAAACGAGCGAATCCACGTTATAAACAAACTCAGCTGCTTCCAATAGTCTTTGCCGTAGCTCAGCTACATTTTGAATCGGCTTGAAATACACTTTTTCTTTTACAGTTCCCCAGTAAAAAAAATCTAACGGATTCAAATCTGGTGACCGGGCTGGCCACGGTATTGTACCAGTCCGTCCTATCTATCTGCATGGAAAGTTTTGATCGAGATACTCTCTCACTGAGAGTGCATAGTGCGCTGGGCAGCCATCATGCTGAAACCACATGTCCCTGTAAATACTCAGTGGCACGTCCTCCAAGAAATTTTCTAAATGATTTTACAAAAAACCTAAATAAACCTCAGCAGTCAAAGTCTCTGGGAACTCAAACGGACCGATTATTTTACCATTTAAAATTCCTGTCCAATGGTTTAAGCGATATTGAGATTTATCTTCTCTCATCAAATGTGGGTTTGCTACGTGCCACGAGTTATGCAGGTTCATGTACCCATCTTTCTTAAATGTGGTCTCATCTGACCATAAAATTTTTTCAAAGAACCGTGGATCTTCCCTGTGTCTTTCTAACATTGTGCGACAAAAAGCAACTCGGGGCTCATAATCCCGGGGCAGAAGAGCTTGAACACGCTGAACGTGGTATGGATGGAGCACGTTTTTTTGCAAGATTCTATGGGCTGTACTTTTGGGAACACCTGTTTTTAGTTCTATTGCACGCACTGAAGTACTCGGGTCTTCTTCGACAGCTCCTAGCACCACGTCTTCGTAAGGAAGGAAAGATCTTCCCTCACCGTGTGATTGGATTGGTAGTTGGACCTCTGAGAACAGTAAGCGGTGCACATTTGTGAACACTCGATGATCTGGATGACGAGCTGCATTCGGCTACCTCTCACAGTAAAGTCTCGCTGCAGCACTAGCATTGCATCTGCATTCCCCATAAATGAGGTGCATGTTAACATATTCTTGTACGGTGTACACGGACATAGCGGCACTGCACAATCACACTATCAAAGATAGTCTAAGGAAAGAAAATGTTGTTTTGAAGAGCAATTAAACAGTCCAAATCACAAGCGATCAACAGTCCAGTTCACGAATCCAAAATTAGTCACAGTACAAATCAACAAGCACGAACATGTAAAGATGCGCAGTAAACGAAGGAGTACTGATCGGTATCAAAGTGTGCAATAGCAAGTAAGTGATGTGCTTCATCCATACCACATACAGCGTGTTCAACCTCTCCTGCCCCGGAATTATGAGCCCCGAGTTGCTTTTTGTCGCACAATGTTAGAAAGAGACATGAAAGATCCACAGTTCTTTGAAAAAATTTTATGGTCGGATGAGACCACATTTAAGAAAGATGGTTACATGAACCTGCATAACTTACACGAGTGGCACGTAGCAAACCGACATGTGATGAGAGAAGATAAATCTCAATATCGCTTCAAGATAAACCATTGGACAGAAATTTTAAATGGTAAAATAATCGGTCCGTTTGCGTTCCCAGAGACTTTGACTGCTGAAGTTTATTTGGATTTTTTGAAAAATCATGTACAAAATTTATTGGTGGACGTGCCACTGAGTATTTACAGGGACATGTGGTTTCAGCATGATGGCTGCCCAGCGCACTATGCACTCTCAGTGAGAGAGTTCATTAGTTTTTTTTCAAATAAAAATTGTGCATAAGTTAACGAGTCAGCTTCTAAGTGTTATACCATTTTGGAATCGTTATTAAATGCGCCAGCTTTTAAGGTTACTTGCCAAACTCTCGTAGTACATTTTTTTTCAGTACAGCCAGTTAAAGTTGAGCAACGTTTTACTTTGGAATACTTGGTTGGGAAATAAGTGGCAATTTTTCCTGAACGAGAAAAGTTGGCAGGTTGAGACACCAGTTTGAAGATGCATTATTCATCATTACATTGTAAAAATAAAATCCAAAAAAAGTTAATATTTGTAGTAACAGGAGTTGACAGACTGCCGTAGGGTGTGAAATTTCTATATCTTTTTCAAAGACCTATAATTTTCAAAACATATACATAAGATTTTTTTAAATATTTTTCTGATAGCTGTTATGGCTTTGCCTATCACCCGGTTTCGGCTTGACGTCGACTTCTGGGACACCCTGTATGTCGTTTTTTGCAGCGTGTCTTCAGTATATTATTGTACGCATTGTCTTATCCTTTATCAGTTGGATGATGTATAAATAAATAAATATGAGATGGAAATGGAGTTTTTCAGCTACGTAAATAGTATCATGAAGAAGTGCAATACGATTCCTGTCATTCCATGGTATCTATGATTTTAATTTAAACATTTCCTAAGTAAATAACATGTGCAGGTTCCGAATCTGGCGTCAATTTAGCGCTGATTGTGAAATCAAATCCCAAAAAGACGGAACTAAAACTTGCTGCATCAATTGCCACTGCACGCCAACTCTGAGCGAAAAAAAGCTTACACAAGAAAGAACTGTCCCTTTCAACGTAAGAGATGAATCTGTCGCGTTTATCAGACAAAAGAAAATGTTCCCTAAGGAAACATCTTCAAAAGAAACAAAGGGCTAGACGTTTTCCCTGTCTTAATACGTCTGGAAAGTAGTTGTGCTACAAAACACAAACACTTGTATCTTGGAGCAAGACGCGCTTTTACTTTTAATGAAAAAAAGTGTCTGGAAAAGACACCCTCTTGAAATGCGTGTTCTCACATTATTCCGCCAGCGCCTGCGTTGAGTAGAAGGCCGAGATTTCGTCCGTGATTTCACGTTATATTTTTTTCGCTCATAACTTCGCTACTAGAGTGATTTTCAAAACCTACAATTTTTTCCGATTTTGCCATGGCAGTAATCTTGTGACAAAATTTGGTCAACATTTCTGAATATCTCCCCAATAAAAAATAAATCGAAAATAAATATGGCGATTTATAATTTCCATAGTCACTCATGTGATACCGGTATTAAATGAAAAGGTTTGTATCAGAGAAACACAACAAGCATAGTGGAGTTATTCTACATTCAATCCCAGATAGTATTTGAATATGGACAAGTATGCCTGTCCAAATGTCATGTCATTACTTGGTGAGGGACGTTTCTAATCCGGATCTTGGACTGGAAGGAAGTCTTCTGGCCTTTTATCTATGCAGATTCTTCTTCTAAATTATTATCGTCACTTCCATCTTCATCACTCCGTTCTTCGCTCATTTCTCTATTTGAGGATTTGGGCTTGTCTATACATGGCGTCATAGAAGTGACGTCAAGCGGGAAACGGCCACGTCATAACAGTTATCGGAAAAATATAAAAAATCTAAGTCGTGTACTCTTCAAATTACAGGCTCAAACAAACGAAAGAATCTACATCCTGTGCGGATCTTTTAATTCCCATTACTACAAATTTCAATTTTGTCTTAGACCTATACTACAACTATTTAAAACTGTAATGACTCATACGCGTGATCAACACGTGATCAGAGCTCGATCCCGGCTTCCTTCCAGTACAGCCGTATAGCGTACGACATATGTCGTTTCTGTGGCTTTGCGGTGGTCAACAGCACAGACAGAGATGGAAATAACGGCTGATTGTTCTCCACCGGTAGAACCAATGAAATCAAAGACGCGCCTCGACCGGCAGACTCATAGGCGTCGGCAACGCATTGGAACGTGTTTCGTTGAGCGATCGCATATTGTGTGTTTTTATAAGAATTGTTGTGTGATTGTTATTGTTGTGATTTCTGTGGTTACTGTTTTGGTTATACTTAAACATGGAGAGTACAAATGGCACGAGTGGAAGTACTGAAAGCCAGGGAACAAGTAGACGGCTTCGTAAAGCACTGAAGAGGGACGCGAAAGAAATCGTGCTCAACGTGTTCAATTATCTGAACAGAACTATGTCGCAGGGAGATGCACTCGCGCGTTGTGAAAGTATGGCTGAGTGGACCATTCGCAGGGTGGTGCATAAAAAGAAGAAAACTAGAGCTACTACTGATCCAAAGTTTAATTTGAAGGGACGAAAGGCCGTTAAATTGGATGACGATAGCAAAATGGCGTTAAGGCGAACCGTACATTCATTCTTCTTTAGGAATGAGATACCAACCCTCAAGGCTGTACATGCAGCGATCAAGGAAAATGAAATTATACCCCAAATGAGCGTCGAGGTAATGAGGAAATCCCTGCACGAAATTAATTTTCGTTACGAAACGCGTAATCGGAAGTCAGTATTGATAGAGAGACCTGAAATAGTCGCCTGGCGTCGAAAATACCTACGCGAAATGATTGAATAGGCGACAAAGCAGAAAAATCTATTATTTGGACGAGACATGGGTAAATGCAGGTCACACAGTTAAAAAAACCTGGATAGACAAAAACGTAGTGAGTAACCGACAAGCAAGCATTGAAGGTTTGTCAACAGGTCTTCGTGGACCGTCAGGGAAAGGTCAAAGATTGATCGTAACTCATATTGGTAGCGATAGTGGCTTTTTAGAAGAGTGTGACTTGATTTTCGTCTCTAAGAAAGGAGGTGATTACCATGACGAAATGAATGCCAGCTGCTTCGAGAGCTGGTTTCAAGGGGTGCTCCAGCGAGTTGAACCCAACTCTGTGATCGTCATGGATAATGCTTCCTACCGTAGTCGTCAAGCCGAACGTGTACCGACTATGGTATCTCGAAAAAGTGACATGCAGCAATGGTTGCGCGAAAAAGGAATCCCGTTCGACGATTCATGTGTGAAAGCGGAATTGTATGAAAAAATTAAACAGCACAAACCTGCGAACATTAGTTACGTGACTGATGAGATGGCCCGTCAATGTGGTGTCACTGTGCTGCGGTTACCGCCCTACCACTGTGAACTGAACCCAATAGAGCTCATTTGGGCTCAAGTGAAGGGTTATATTGCGCGCCATAACACAACCTTCAAATTACCAGACGTTCAGGTTTTACTTGAGACTTCCATACAGCTAGTAACGCCCGAAGCTTGGCAGAATGCTATCCGTCATGTTGTGAAGGAAGAAACAAAAATGTGGCAGCTTGACCACCTCATCGACACCATCATAGAGCCAGTTATAGTCAATTTCAACGAGGAAAGCGATAGCGACAGTTTATTATTGTCAGATGTAAGTGGAAGCGACGATCAATAAAGGTAATTCCCAAATTTTTGACTTACAATATGTTTCAAACCACTCTTTATTAAGCATGTGACAAATCTAGTTCACCCATGTTAAACATTCATACCCCGCCTATGAACAGCCGACTACTGGTAGTTAAGTGATGTTCACGTGAACATCGATGAGTCATTACAGTTTTAGATAGTTATAGTATAGTGACGAACAGTGTTATTCTACGTAGTGACAGCAAGACAGATAGTAAAGCCACTTTTATTAATTCGTGAATGTATTTATTAAATTCACAATAAATGATCACTCTGCCTTCCTTCAGCGCCAATGCAAGCTTGACATCTTGAAAATGATCGGCTCGGGTTTTATGTAAAAAACGTATAAAACGTCACGTTTGCTCGCCATGATCGCTGTCAGTATCATCAAAAGCATCCATCTATGGATGAGTGACTCAACGACACGTAGCACAAGGATGCATTGTTGGTTGCAGAAAGCCAAATAGTGTTTATCTCGAAGACGATGTGCAAGAAAGAAAATTGGTTTGGTAGCAACATCGCATCTGGATGATTATGTGTATTGATCTGCATGTGTATGAAATCATTAATATTTGCTATGTGAGAAAATTATGACTGAATATGCTGTCAATGAAGAATGTATGTATATCTATTAGCTGTGCCCGATGGGTTATGTATACCTGTATGTTATCCTTTCTGGAGACGGGTTATGTTCAAAATTATAAATTACGATTTTGAGGAGAATTACCACCGCGCCCGAGTTGTGTGTAGTTACTGTTAGCATGTACAGTATCGAGCAAAAGTGGAGAAACAAACCACATTACAAATGAAAATCCAGAAAGATTTACTCTAACCCAAAACTGTACTACACTATGTATGTTATGTATATACCTCAAGATAATAACGAGCAAAAGTAGATAAACATTTTGTAAATATTTAGTTTATATTTGGTCGTTGATTAGAATAGGTGTTATTTTTGAGTGTATTTGGTAAAGTTTAGTTCAAAAACATGGCCACAGGAATTACATTGAATTTGAAAATAAGAGTATTGATTATTTTAAAATATCGATCAGGCATTAAACAAGCAACCATAGCCAAACAGCTAAATTTAAGCCGATTGGTAATTTGCAAAACTATGAAGCTGTTCCGCCTCAGAAACTCGTTGGTAAGCCCTCCCAAGACTGGTGGACCGCGAAAAAGCACACCTAGGATTGATAGGAAAATTAAAACACTTGCTCTTAATAATCCATTTACTACTGCTATCGACATAAAAGCTCAACTTGAAGAGGTAAATATCGGTGTCCACACTGTTCGAAGACGTTTAAGGGAGAGTGATTTACCAGCAAGAAAACCATCTGAAAAACCCTTTATTTCCAAGAAAAATCGGACCGCCCGTCTTCAATTTGCTTACGATCATTTGAACTGGTCAGAAACAAGGTGGAATTCTGTATTATTTTCTGATAAAAGTAAATTCAATTTATTTTCGTTGGATGGCATTTTATGGGTAAGATGTCCTAAAAACAAGCGATTTGATCCTAACATCACTTTGGGCACAATCAATCACGGAGGCGGGAAGGTTCAAGTATGGGGTTTTTTCTGTGGTCGTCAAATGGGAAACCATCGTCAAAATTGAAGGAATTATGGACCGGTACAAATCCTTGGAAATATTACGCAGAAGAAAACATGCCTCTACGCTGGCGGTTCCAGCACAACGACTAGAAGCACACAGCGAAAATAATAAAAAAAATTTCAGATCACAATATTAATGTCATTAAGTGGCCAGCTCAGAATCCAGACCTTAACCTCATAGAGAACCTATGGGATTTAGTTGATACAAAAATTCGTAGTGAACAACCAGAAAAGTTCAAAAATAGTGCCGAACTATTTGAAACAATCGAAGTCGGCTGGTATTCTATTCCAATAGAAACAATAGATATATATATATATATATATCATCCTCGCCTTCGGAGCTGTCGCTAGAGTTATCTTGTAGAGGAATTACAACGGGATTTACAGGAGGCAAAACACAATATTCATTTTCTTTTTCAATAATATGCCTAGAACACTGCTTCCATAGGTCTGTGGCAGCAATATGAGATACAGCATCTCTTATTGTGGCCAATAGCGATTCACTTAATTGAGGGGTCTGATTATGTTTTCTTACTTTTTTTTTAAAGCAGCCCAGACCAACTCAATCGGGTTAAAAATGCAGTAATAGGGAGGTAGACGTAATACTTCATGGCCATTTTGCTGAAGCAGATTGTCAACAACATACTCTTTTTCAAATTTTTGTCTTTTAATAAGATCCAATAATATGGCTTTGGTTGATTTTTGTGGTATTTCCATTCCCTTATCCTTCATAAAATCAATAATGTCTTGTTTTTTTGTGCCTGTATTCGGAATTTTGTTTTTCTGTCGGGAATGGTATGGCGCATTGTCCATAATAATCACTGAATTTGGGGAAATGTTTGGTATTAACTGCTGCTCTATCCACTTTTCAAATAAGTCGGAGGGCATGTCCTCATGATAGTCGGCACATGATTCTTTGATATTTTTGGCAGATAACAGCAAGGCATTAGGTATAAATCCATTTTCACTGCCAGCATGGAGAATAATGATTCGTTTTCCACGGTTGCATGGTGCATTTAAGATGCACTTGTTGCTGTCGTCAACCCAGCCGTACTGCACAACATCATGGGTATCATACCACGTTTCATCCAGGTAAATCAGATTTCTTTTCTGCTCTCTATAGATTTTAACTTTGTGCAAAAATTCTTGGCGCAATTCAACGATTCGAGACGACTCCATAATCACCATTCTTTTATCTAATTTTTTGTATTGAAAACCACACAGTTTTACAATACAGTGCAGTGAGTCTAAGCATTTGTAATTATGAAAATCTTCAGGATAATCTTTTAATTTATCCCGTATCATTTCCAACGTGGGCACCAAATTTTCTTTATAAAATCCGTATATTATACGACGAATATCTTCCTGTAAACCCACGTCTATTCTGCGCTTTCTGTGGAACAAATGGTTGACTACATCTCCCCTTTTATAACCCGATAAATGGAAGACCGACTGATTTTTGTCAGGAT
This sequence comes from Acanthoscelides obtectus, assembly GCA_963669975.1. NCBI lineage: Eukaryota > Metazoa > Arthropoda > Insecta > Coleoptera > Chrysomelidae > Acanthoscelides > Acanthoscelides obtectus. Next base: position 109,278,858 of record CAVLJG010000004.1, on the reverse strand, counting down.
ACAAATTCTGTTTAAAATTTGATTTTGCGAGGAATCTGGATTTTCGTTTTTCAGACAATCATACATATTTATAATTACTCTTTGGGTCTGTTCCTCTAAATCTTTATGAAAGAATTCTGCCTGCACAGGTTCATCAACCATCTCCTTGTGGCTTGGAGCATTTTCCCAAGGTCTCCAAAGAGCCATACTTAGGACACACAAGAACAATCAACACAACAATTAAATCAACAAGTAAACTGATTATTCAAAAGTCAAAAACACACAAACTAATAAAATCTATGAAAAAACACGGACAGACTAAAGAAAACACGTTTATTCACCGTTACACGGCACTGGCTAAACTGTTTCAATTTTCAGTAGCCACCTGCACTTGTTCGGAGCTCTGAAATACACGCTTTCTCATTGGCTATGTCCACGCATAGGCGTGCTTTGCTCCACGTGGACCGATGAAACTGCCTTTGATCTTATACGGCGGATATTTGCTGCGAAATTTGGCGATTTTAGCAGCAACAGAGCGTGTTAAATATAGATATACAGGGTTATCCAAATTAAGTGTCCACCATTAGTAACTTTGTTATTAGTGAAAATACAAAGTTGTTTGAATTAGCAATAAAAAAAACAATTGAGAGTCGTTATTTTGATTTTTTTCAGTAAAATAACATTTTTTTAAATGGAAACCCCTGTATATTATATTTTTTTCTGTTAAAGCATCAAATTTTAAACAATAAAGTTCATAATGACTTTTCCGCTAAAGTCGAAAATAAAGTCAAAATAACGATAAATATTTTTAATTATTTGCAGTATTATAATATTAAGACGGCTATGAAAACAACATGGCGTTCGCGATTTGACAGCATTAAGATAAGCGACAAATTGTTAAACTGGACATACTCGCAACTAGAAGGCTTTGGAAAACAATGATAAAATCAAATAATGTCAAACATTAGTGTAAATACTTGTTTATAAGCTTTATTGTGTCATTAATTTAAAGAAAATGTTCTCCCATGAAGAAAAGTGTGATATGTTAGAATGCTATTTAGTGTGCAGAAAATCCTCCTTGAGAGCAAGAGAATACTACAGTGAATTATATCCCGCTCGCATTCAACCGTATGAACGATATTTTCTGAGACTTTATCGAAAATTTAGGGGCAACGAAAATGTTTTTGCTAAAACAAGGGCAAAAAAAGAATTCATAATAAGCGAGGCCTCGGAAATTGCAGTTATTGGATATTTTGAAGCTTATCGTGAGAATTCAATAGCAGATATTCTCAAGGACTCTAATTTCAGTTATGGTACTGTTCAAAGGATTTTAAAAAAATACAAATTTATTCCGTATAAGTACCGACCAGTTCAAACGCTTTTGGCAGGGGATCCAGAGAGAAGACTTGTTTTTTGCCATTGGTATCTTAGCTTCTGTCGCCAAAATGTAAATAACTTTCGTTACCTTTTATGGACAGATGAATCAAATTTTTCAAATTCTGGAATGTTTAATAGAAAAAACCACCATTATTGGTCAAGAGAAAATCTTTTGTTAGTACATCCAAGAGGCCCACAAGTCCGTTTCAGTTTCAACGTTTGGTGCGGTATAATTGGTTCAAAAATTGTTGGCCCGTTCTTTTATGAGGGAACCCTAACTGGTGAAAGATATGTGGAATTTATGCCAGAAATTCTGACTAATTTCTTAGACGAATTGGATCTTATAAGTAGACATCATCTGCATTTTCAGCAAGATGGCGCACCTGCCCACAACTCCAGAGGTACTTATCATTTTCTAAGTACTACTTTTAATGATCAGTGGATAGGAACAAATGGCCCAATACAGTGGCCTCCCAGATCACCAGATCTAAACCCACTTGATTACTTCTTGTGGGGTTACTTAAAGAACCAAATTTACAAGCGAAGGTACGATAACCTTGACGCGTTAAAGACTGCAGTTAGGGAAAAGATAACCCAGATAGATGGTAGGACCATACTTAAGACAGTTCGAGCAGTTGAAAAACGTGCCCAAAAATGTATTGAAGAACAAGGTGGTGTTTTCGAGCATCTTCTTTAAAAAAAATTGTTATTGTATTTTGTAAGATTATAAGTTGATGTTGAAAATAAAGTTTGTCGATACAATTTAATTGTTTCAGATTGGAGGCCATAACTTCAACAATTTGTAACCTAGGAGAAAAGTTATTGTAAGCTTTTTTGTTTAAAATTTGATGCTTTAACAGAAAAAAATATAATATACAGGGGTTTCCATTTAAAAAAATGTTATTTTAGTGAAAAAAATCAAAATAACGACTCTCAATTGTTTTTTTTTATTTCTCATTTTTACCAGCGTTAAAAATGCTACTAGTTTGCTAATTCAAACAACTTTGTATTTTCACTAATAACAAAGTTACTAATGGTGGACACTTAATTTGGATAACCCTGTATAAAACGCACCCGGTATTTCACAGTGTTTCAAGTGACTTCAGATAAAGTATACACAACTAGTGTTAAAGTTGACATCTTGTAGAAGAACCTTGCGGGCATAATAAGCTTAGCTAATGGATTTCCAATTTCCGCAAACTGAAGCTCAGTTTTTAATCCGGTGGTGCACGTCGAATAATCCACCACCCGTCATTATCTACCTTCCCACCTAATAAATATCCTGTTACGGTGCTTGTAAAGCGCGGCTAAGCACGTCCATCGGGCGTGTGTGTGCACATATTTAAAGGAAGCCCTTGGGTAAACGTGATAATCTACTAACAGACTGGATTTACGCTATATGTATGCAAGCTATGTGCGGTATATTAAAATATACGCACGTATTGTGTGTAATCGGATTTATGTTATATGAAAGTCAGTTACACATTCCTTCTATCTTTTCTCTTTGCGAGTTTGCGTGTACTTCAGGTATACAGGGTGGCCGATATGCAACTGACTGGTTTGTATCTTGAATATTTGCGAAATGAAATAGAATATGTCCATTTTTTCATCTTAATAAAATAATGCATAATGTCGATATAACACGTAGAACAATGTTCCAGGAACGTGAAAGAGATGCTAATAAGCAACTCGTCACTGAAGCGCTTACACGAGATAAATTTGAGTAATTATGTCAAATTTCCATTTAGTAGATAACTACTATTTACAGCAAGGAGATAAGTTTGCAAAAGTTAGACCTTTATTTGCGAGCCTGAATCAAAAATTTATGGAACACGGAATTTTGACAGAAATGCATAGTGTAGATGAGGCAATGGTTCCTTATTTTGGGAGACACTCATGAAAACAGTTCATTCACGGAAAACCTATACGATACGGCTATAAATTATGGGTTGGCGCATCAAGACTAGGCTACGTTTACTGGGTTGAACCTTACCAAGGGTCGTCAACCAACATTAGTAAGAATTATGCAGATTTGGGGGTTGGTGCTGGTGTGGTATTAGAGTATTCTGATGCACTGAGGAGAAAATGGCCAAATGAAAAATTTCATTTAGTTTTCGACATTTTTTTAATTCTCTCTCTTATGGTAAAATTGACCGGTAAAAAATGTCTTTGCGACTGGTCCTGCTAGAGAAAATCATTTACAAGGCTGAATTCAGAGATTCTAAAATTATGAAAAGGGAAAAAAGAGGTAGTTACGATTACAACAAAATTTCCGATACAAACATAATTGCAGTGAAATGGCATGACAATAATTTAGTAACACTCTGTTCAAATGCCGCAGGATTGCGGCCAATTCGCTTTGTAAAACGATACTCTCAAAAGGATAAAAAAAGTGTTCAGGTAAGAAACACAATCTGTAAGAAAATCAATGTTTTCAAAAATGCTTTTGATTTTAGGTAGAACAGCCTTGTAAATGTATACAACGCAAATATGGGCGGCGTTGATCGTTGTGATCAAAATATTGGTCTGTATCGCATTTCCATCCGGGGTAAAAAGTGGTATTTTTCATTGATCAGCCACTGTATTGATATGGCTGTTCATAATTCCTGGCAACTTTATAGATCGCACGGAGGACATATGGATCAATTATTATTTAGACGGCGGCTTGCCACAGCCTTGTTACAACAAAACAAGAAACCGCCATCTTTTTCTAGAGGACGTCCTTCGGCTAATGAATATATAGATATTCGTTATGATCGTTTAGATCATTTTGTGATACCACAAGAAAAGCCAACTAGATGTGGCTTATGTCATGATACAGCAAAAACAAAGTGCTCTAAGTGCAATGTAGGGATGCATGTAAAATGTTTTTTGTCCTTCCATACTAAACCTCAATGTTCGTATGTGCCTAGTGTACCATATTCTGTACGGCATTTTTTTTACACTTTTTCCGAAAATAACATTTAAAAAATAATAAATTTGTTTAATATATGGTTCATATAGAATGAATTTGCAGATAATATACTTTATTATAATTTATTTAAGCTGTAGGCATATCTGGGTTAACTAATTCTCTTGATATTTTCCGGAGTACGAACAGTTTGAACACGGTCCGACCTTGGCAAGTCTTTAAATTCACCCGTGTGTTCAAATTTCCGCACCAGCGGATGAATGATGTTGAACTGTTCAATCAAATATTTAGAGGTATTTATGAGATTTAAAAAAATGAGTCAGCTAGGTTGGACTAAGTACATCCAGCTTGTTAATATAAATTCACTTTCGATGTACGCGTCGGAAATTCTGAGCCCATCACTATTCTTGGGAAAAATTAAGAATATTTCGATGTTTCGGATAGGCAAAACCAATAAGCGAATTTTGTGATATCTGCACCAAAAATTTCGTCAAGTGGATTGACTCTGCAACGTCATCATCAGTTCACAAAAAATTAAATTCGGCGCAATTTAAATCCACTGAGAAAAGTCAGGTACGAACGTCTACAACAGGGAAATTAAACGGATCAAGTCAGTGAAAACGCCCATATATTTAGTCCATAACATTCTTCATGCCCTACCTGTAGTTACAACGTTGTCCCTCTTCACATATGCGTGATAAAGCTCAGCGCCGCATCACTGAACAAAGTAATCGTTCACTTGATGCTTGGTCCGTGTATGTCAACCGGACCGGTTCGCTGGGCGGTGAGCTTAGAAAGCAGTAGTACGCGAATAAAAAACACTTGAAAAAAAACTTGCCTATAATGTATTAAAATCTCACTTGACGATCGAAACAAACACCAGCGCGCAAAGTTCAATTTCGCTCGCCCCTATTTGACAGTGATCATAAATGCCTGTGCAGGCAGCGACAAGCGGATAGAAGTGACGATCGGGTTAGAATAGACTTTACAGTATATTCAGATAAGAGATAGACTGGATGTAAACAAAAGGTTCGGGTGATTTTCACGCTAACGCCGACGTCTCGACGTAAAACAGGAGCCCTCATTGGTCAATTCGCAATTAAATGCCTATGCCGAGCGGCAGAGCAGTCGTATCAAGGCAGAGTCACATTCAAGTTCAGACGTGTTACGTATGTCGTGTGCATCATTGCAATTTGATATTTCTTTGGACGTTATTGTTATCAACTGCTTGCGCAAAATGCCCAGTAGTACAGATACTGCCGATGAAGTTGTAAACTCCTGTAGTCCACCTAGGAAACGCTCTAAAAAAAGACACCTGAGTGCAGAAATGAAAGAGGTCATTTTGAATATACGTTATATAAGATCGAGCGCGAGGAGAACGAGGCATCAACCATCAAAGAAATTGTTGTGAAGGTTTCTTTAAAAGTTGGGGTGTGTCGCGCATCAGTGTTTAATGTGTTAAGACAATACAAAAAAAATCACACCTTTTCTGAGCCAATGACCAGTAAACATCGCAAAAGTATTGTTAAATCATTGGATGAAGCTGATAAGCATGCGATTAGGAGGAAAGTGCATGAATTCTTCTTTAGGAATGAAATATCTACTATAGATAAAGTACAGGAGGTAAATGGAGATACAACGTTGCCAAATTTCAAACGATCAACTTTCCATGCGTTACTGAAGCATTTAAATTTCAAATGGAAAAAACGGGGTCGTAATAGTTTACTACTGGATAGAGAAGAAATTGTGCTATGGAGGAGGGATTATTTAACAAAAATTGGGAAATATAGAAATCAAAACAGGAAGATTTATTACCTTGATGAAACGTGGGTAAACGCAGGACACACTACAAGTAAAGTATGGGTTGATGATTCTGTAACTTCATCCAGGAGGGCCTTTCTAGATGGACTGTCCACCGGATTAAAAAATCCAGCAGGTAAATACGAGTAATAGACAACAATCGGATGTTTTTCAAACCTTGGGAACAAGGTTCTAAACATTAATTCCAGGGGGCAGATAAAACATATTACGAGTAACAAAACTTTTATAACTTTCGATAAAATGCGTGGATGTTTTATTGTCATTTTCATTTGTTAGAACTTTTTTAAGCCATGTTTTTATGTAAAACCTATTCAAGAATCTGCTTTCTGACAATGTTCAACCATCATTCAACAATCCCATTGAGCTCATATGGGCAGAGGTTAAAAATTATATAGCTAAGCACAATACAACTTTTAAATTTTGTGACCTCAAAGGACTTTTCAAAGAAGCACTAGAATTAATAACAGCGCAAAAATGGGAAAACTGTATTAAGCACGTGAAAGACAAAGTTGAAAAGAGAATGTGGGAACTGGACAATATTTTAGAGGAACAAGTCGAGCCACTCATTATTGACGTTGGTGCTTCAGGCAGTAGCGATGATGAAAACTCATCAAGCTCATCTTTCCAATAAAAGATGTCGTTCATCAAATTCGGTAAGTTATAAGTAATTATAAAGCTACTGTATTTTTCAATTAATTATTGACATTTTGGCAAAACCTATTCAAGAATCTACTTTCTGACAATGTTCAACCATGCACATTTTTTTAAGCTTTGAACGTTTTAATTTGGTTACATATTTACCTAGAAATCAAAAAATATACTAATCAATATTCTAAAAGCAATTTTAAGAGATATACGATTATTTTTAATTTAGGCTAATTTAAACGCCATTTTGAGATTATATTCGACTGTATTTCACCAAACATCAGGCGGCATCCGAAGCTGGAAATCGAAGCGAAAATTTTGAAACCCTTATGTATATTTACATCATTATATATTTCTTACCCCACCCCTACATGATCCTATATCCATCACCAATCGTATACACATCGAATTGTGCTAATTTACTACAAAGTTACGCAAAGCAGCATCTACTATCTAAAATATGTACTGCGTGACTCTTAATACGTCCCTGCCGAATGTTACAGCGTTCGATGATCACGTGGTCTTGTTTATGTCCGGTCTATCTCTTATCTGAATATACTGTAGTTTCAAAACGTTTTGCGTAAAAAATATATAGCGCCATAGAAGGCTGGATACCGAAATACGATCATATGTCTGCAAATCCGTCAATACTGAAACGATTTTTAAAATCCCCAAACCCCTTTCGTCCTTGGCACAGTAACAGCATTATGCCAAAATTTCCAAAATCCTAGTAGTAATTTGACTTGAAAGGGACCAAGGATTATCGACAACATTTAACAATCACAAAGATAGAAGGAAATAAGTTTTCCTGATGCACATGTCATTTAATACCACTTGATAATAAATTATATTGAATTGTTTTTTTAAAATATACAAGCAGCGACTCCCTTTCTAACGAGAAACCTGCTGCTTGTTGACGCAACAATCTGGCACAGCTCAGTGCTTCCAAAACAGTACTAGGCTCAACTACTGAGCACATGTTTGGGGTGCTGCCGGCCGGACTCCATTATCCATGTTCGATGCTATGCCAGGAAAGCTGTTCGAGTAATCGATGACTCTTCACTAACGGACAGTCTCGGGACATTTATAACTGACCGATACGACCGTTCCTTTGTCCCTAACATATCGAAACATGAGGTGGCTCTTCCCAGTTCCACGAATCTCCAGCAGTTCATAAATCGGATTAACAAAGTTTCTTCAAGCTCCTCAAGATACCCGTAGTGCGCTGGTGTTTACCGGTAAAAGAAAGAATAATCTTAAATTCCTCTGTTTAGGATGTTGTATCATACTTGGTAATATCTATATGGAACTGGGGATATGGGTTAACTCAATTCAACAAAAACCATGATACCGCTGAAGGTGTAGGATCATTAATTCAGCAAAACTGTCTATCTCACTTATCTCGGTCTCTGCGTTGGCTATGCCATAACCATAAAATGCAGTGACACATGCATTCAGTACACGTACGACAGAAGTAGTGGAGAATTCACTAATTTAATCAAAATATTATGTAAATGAACATCTTAATATATTTCCTTATTAAGAATGATTAACCTTATCGCCGCCACAAGTGTACAATGTTGAACAAAACTTGTTGTAAGTAGAGACAAGGCGCAGGTGAACTACTTCCGAAAAATGGCAACCAGTAGATTAACTCAAATTTCAGAGTGAAGGTTGTTCATCTAAGTGCGATTCATCGTAAACATCTAGATCTTTACAATGTATGGAAATTATATATATATATATATATATATATATATATATATATAACTTGAGACGTGGTCATTGTCGTCTAAACCAGTTAGGTGAAAAATTAAAGCTTCCGCCTTTTGTTGGGTACTTCGACAAAATTTAAGCAAAGAGGACTCTATACTTTTTTTAATTCTCTCTAGCTTTCAATGGACTTTGCCATCATCATCAGGAGCTGCAATTACAATGATAACAGTAGCAACAAAAGTGTAAAATGAATTTAAATTTACTCAACTTACAGTAGTATGTGAGAATGTTGCTAATTGTTGTTTACGTATAGGATGAGGGAAACGTCCAGTAACATGGTGAGAGCTGGATAGATGGTACAATGGTCAAAATTATATAAAATATGACAAGAACAAATTAAAAACAGATTAAAAATTATTTAAAAACATTAGAGCATTACATCGTGAAGCCACTTGATGATTGCACAAAATGGTGGTCATGGAATAATGAGTGAGATGAACCCTTTGACAGAAGGCCGAAGGTTGTCAATGTCTGTGTTGAAAGATGGAACGAATTGTGGGCGTGTGTCAATGTGCCAACGTTGCCAAATCACTTCAGATGATGTGAATTTTCAGAATGTTATGTAAGAAATTGTTAAACCGACCAGAGGCCGTTCAATAAACTATATTTTAATTAATGGGAATTTAAATTAATAATTATTAATAAATCGTGAGAAGAGAATTATTAGATTTTGAGTGGAATGAAATTTACTGGTGGAATCGGCCAAAACACAAATTCTATTTATGGTTGTGAAGAGTCGAAATTTGGGGAGATATGTAAGTTCTCCAATTTTTCGCAGTTCAGCAAATATGAGTAAATGACACTCAGTTGTTTCACATCTGTCTTTTTGTTGATACAGTTGTTATTCATGAAAATGTGGGACATTTCCAGGAATAAACGTTTGGAAAGGTGTTTTTCTTTATCAAGAACTTTGATACTTGTGTAATTCATAGAATGCCCTGTTGTGTTAACATGAGATGCTAGAGCGCATCTTTCAGGATGAAGCCTAGCATCACTTTTGTGTGATGTAATTCTTCCTTTAAGAGATCTGGAGGTCTGACCTATGTATATTTGGTTGCAGTTGTTGCAATTGATGGAGTAGACTGTGTTGGTTAAGCCAAGCAGCGGGACTTTGTCTTTCATTTTTGAAAAAAATGCAGTTTATAGTGAGGACGGATTTGCAAGCAATGAGTGTCATTTACTCATATTTGCTAAACTGCGAAAAATTGGAGAAGTTACATATCTCCCCAAATTTCGACTCTTCACAACCATAAATAGAATCTGTGTTTTGGCCGATTCCACCAGTAAATTTCATTCCACTCAAAATCTAATAATTCTCTTCTCACGATTTATTAATAACTATTAATTTAAATTCCCATTAATTAAAATATAGTTTATTCAACGGCCTCTGGTCGGTTTAACAATTTCTTACATAACATTCTGAAAATTCACATCATCTGAAGTGATTTGGCAACGTTGGCACATTGACACACGCCCACAATTCGTTCCATCTTTCAACACAGACATTGACAACCTTCGGCCTTCTGTCAAAGGGTTCATCTCACTCATTATTCCATGACCACCATTTTGTGCAATCATCAAGTGGCTTCACGATGTAATGCTCTAATGTTTTTTAAATAATTTTTAATCTGTTTTTAACTTGTTCTTGTCATATTTTATATAATTTTGACCATTGTACCATCTATCCAGCTCTCACCATGTTACTGGACATTTCCCTCATGCTCACATACTACTGTAAGTTGAGTCAATTTAAATTCATTTTACACTTTTGTTGCTACTGTTATCATTGTAATTGCAGCTCCTGATGATGATGGCAAAGTCCATTGAAAGCTAGAAAGTATTAAAAAAGTATAAAGAGTCCTCTTTGCTTAAATTTTGTCGAAGTACCCAACAAAAGGCGGAAGCTTTAATTTTTCACCTAACTGGTCTAGACGACAATGACCACGTCTCAAGTTATATATATATATATATATATAAGCGGTAGTCATTGCCAGCGACCAATTGTTGCAAGCTTTGAAGTAAATGAAGGTTTATAGGCGGCCAGAGGGGAGAAAGGTAGGTACTACTATGAGGGTACTACGATATGTATTCTAAATATTTACTTCGACGAAGACTTCACAGAATTAAGATCGAACATCACTTACAGGTAAGTTCGTTTGATCATGTATGTTTCTTGCGAAGCTAAGCAAGAATGATCGTGAAATTTGAGTGTTTGGAACAAATTGACGGAGACCATTCTCTGAAGAAACCAACTGTCACCAAGTGGTTGAAAAGGTTTTGGGAAGGCCGCGAAGATGTGGAAGCCATCAAGGCATCAAAAATGACACGGCAAATGAAGAGCCTCACAATTGAAGACTTTCAGCGATCGTATCAACAGTAGAAACGGCGTTGACAGAAGTTCATATTGTCTCAGGGGGTTTACTTTGAATGAGACGTGAACAATTGTAAGATAAAGTTATCATTCCACTTTCGTACGTATTTTCCTGACAAACCACGTAATTGGCTACAACGCCATCTGCGATACGCTAAATCGAAAGGTTGCACCTCGAACAAACAGATACGCCGCTTGGCTGTTAGGAACGCCTCTAATTTCTCCCGATACTGTACAAATCAGGCAATTTAATCCACTCTTTTACTCTTTGCTTGAAGCTAACGCATAAAAAGATGATGACGGTTAATGATCAACAGTGCATCCATGCCGTGTACGTAATTCGAAGAAGCAGGAAGATGGATCTAGAATAGGCTGATGTATTGCACTCCCAATAGGTTTTGATCATCAGAATTGCAGCTGTTTTTGTGTGCGGCTTGCGTAATTAACTTGGAGTCGGATCATGATTAACTTGAGTGGTAAATAAGGTAGGTCAGGAGAAACACGCCATCCGACTATGAAACGGCTAATCATGCACCTATTGCGCAAAAAGGCGAACAAGGAAATGCAGACTGATTCTATTTTATTATTTTACTAGCTGACTCGACACACGTTGTCCTGTCTTAGATATGAACTGGAATGAATAACGAATAATAAAAATCAAAGGGTAAATGTATGGAATATAGGTAATTGTATAGCGAAGTGTTTGTACCGCCATGTGGCTAGCAAAACACGTTGACAGTACTGTCATTCCCCCATCAACTTACCTTGAAAGTAAGCATAAAATTACGTGTAATGAATTTTGTTGCGTCAAATGACGTCATTTGGAAGCAATTACTGTATTGCTGGTTATGAGTAAAAAAATGTATAGAATCTGGCCCATATCTGGAAACCAATGCAGTTTTTTTTTAAGGGACCATCACAAAGTACGGAAGGTAAAGAAATGTAAGTTCAAAAACGAAAACACCATGTTTTCATGAGCAATTTTCTCTCACATAGTTACTGTCAACAGCTACTGGAATAAAGATGGCGGAGAGGAGTGCCTGTCTCTTTTGGTACTTGAGATATTTCTTCTGCTATGCGTGCTCTATGCTCATGCAAACTGTCAAACATGCGTAGCTTAAATAATCATTAGGTTGTCAATGATTTCCTAATTTTCTGCGCTATTTTCTTGATGTTTCTTTCCGTAAGAGCCTGTTATACAGCATTAGGATACTTAAAAAAAAAGGTGAATGAAATCGGTAAAGTCGTTCTCAAGTTATGGCGTGACCACGCGAAATAGGGATTCATTTTTATATAGGTATATAGATTTCCCACGTATTCGCAAAGGAAGCATCATGTACGCGAAAATGTTCGTATTTCAAACACTAATCTTTCAAGTTATGCAACTGTATCAACTGTTATACAGGGTGGCGCAAAGAAAACGAAACAGACGCATTTACTGGCAGCTCAATTTTTTTTTTTTGGAAAAACGCTCAGGCCCATCGATTCTGTTTTCGAGGGGGACACAAGTTTGGCAAAAAATTACGTTAACACATGCCGCCCCCTGGGCGGGGGTGACACCAACCCTAAAATCTTAAATGTAAAGGGGGGTCGAGTGATACCTTATTTTAAAGGTCTTTCAATTCCCTTTATAATGATATAAAATTAATGTACTTTAGTTCAGTAGTTTTGAAGATTCATTGATTTAAATCCTAAAACTGATACATCATCATTAGTGGAGATCAAGACATTTGGCAGCAAAGTAATTTAAAAATGAAGAATGAACTGACCCGTTAGGCAAGTAAATGTTGAAAGTGGCCACCATGACTCTCCATGCAATAATAAAGATTTTGCTCAAAACGTTGCCCCACATTTTGCAATATTTGAGGAGTAATTTGAAGGCACTCATTCACAATACTTTGTCGCAGGTGTTCTAATGATGTTGACTGAGTAGCATAGATTTTGCTTTTTAAATGACCCCACATAAAGAAATCCAAAGGTGATAAATCTGGCGATCTTGAAGGCCATTCAATGGCACCTCTTCCACCAATCCATGGATCTTGAAACGTCTGATCTAAATATTGTCGAACACGTAATGCGTAATGTGATGGGGCATCATCCTGTTGGAACATCAACCTATTCGCAATATACCGCCGATCATTCTGATTTTCAATTATGGCTGTTAATGCAGGATCTATGGCGTCTTCCAGTAATTCCAAATACATTTCAACGGTCAAATTTCCAGGTAAGAAAAAAGGACTAACTAAATGATCGCGAAAAATACCAGCCCAAACATTTAATTTTTGTGGCTACTGTGTATGAACCTCATGATAAATTCTGGGATTAGAATCGGACCAATATCAGCAGTTATGACGATTTACTACGCCATTTAAGAGAAAGGAACATTCGGCGGAAAAGCAAGTGTTGAATAGAAAATGTTCGTTTATAATTCGTTCACTCATATATTCACAAAATTGTAATCGCCGATCAAAATCGTCTTCATTAAGTTCTTGTACCAGGTGAATTTTATACGGATGAAAACTATGGGCCTTTAGAATCCGTCGGACAGTACGTCGACTAACACCACACACAGTCTCCAATTTGCGGGTACTTAACGTAGGATCTACATAAACTTGCCCTAAAACCCCCACTTCTATTGGTTCGTTCCTCATGGGATTTTCAATGCTGCGTTTTTTATTGGCGACTGACCCAGTTTCCCGAAATTTAGCTACAAGTTCTAGAACATATTTTCGATGCACGTTACTGTTCTCATGTCGCTCATTAAATATTTCTGCTGTTCTATTAGCACACTGATTATTTCCGAAAAATATTCCGATAATTTCAACTCTTTCTGCTGTGGAATATACCATGGTTAATTTTTGTAATAAAGCGTTACAAGTTAGTTTAGCAACAAAGTTTGGTCAAATCAATCGCAAACTATGTACTAAATTAATATTTAAAATAAGTACGAGATATTTCCTTATCTTTCTTCAAGAAATAACATTTTTGCCACAAAAAAAAAACGCTCTAATAGCTATTTTCAACAACAAAATGATAAACCATGAGCGTAGTGAAGAAAAGCATTTACTTATTAAGTGAATTCTTTTAGTCAAATTTCTTCTGAAACTAATCCGATGTACCTATTAAAGTCTACTTTAAGCTTTAAATCGATAAATCTCCAAAACTACTGAACTGAAGCTCATGTATATTACATCATTATAAAGGGAATTGAAAGACCATTAAAATAAGGTATCACTTAACCCACATTTCCATTTAACATGTTAGGGTTGGTGTCACCCCCGCCTAGGGGGCTGAACGTGTTAACGTGATTTTTTGGCAAACTTGTGTCCCCCTCGTAAACAAAATCGACGGGTCTGAGCGTTTTTCCAAAAAAAAACAGAGCTGTCAGTAAATGCGTCTGTTTCGTTTTCGATGCGCCACCCCGTATATTTTGCATGTCAGTTGACCGTTTTGTCGTCGCATAAGTACCTAACTTCTGCACCATCATCTTATTACTGGAGACGTCACCATAGTCCATAGTAGTAGAACAACATCGATTCTAACTCACTTGGTAACCCATCCATCAGGTTCTGTTCTGTTTGCCCTCTATTTGACCTTGGGTATCTGAAGACTTTGCAGACATGCAAGAAGTGTATCGCCAATGACCAGAGGGTGAGATGTTATTTAAAAACATTCAACTTCTCTGTTATTAATTTTTCAAAAGTTTATAAAGGTAATTAATGTATTCTGTCTATAATGATATACTAAATTAAATTGTATAGACATAACATCAAAATATAAATAAACATTCTAAATAATACTAAAATGATCTTGTAAGATCGATAACACAAAAAGATGAAGTACTGAAAAGAAAACGGTCTAATACAACGCGTTTCGTACCGACAACGCGACATTTGTCACCGAGTGACGTTATGCGTACTCTAGTTAAGTATCATACTGCCGCCCCGTATTATTTGTTTTGAAAAAAAAAATGGAACAGTTAGAGCAATATCTGCGCGTCGTTTTCCACGTAAGGGAGATTCTAACAAATGACAATTTGCGCAATGGAGAAGCGACTTCAAATTTTTTATAAATGGGACGAAAGATATACCAAAACTCATAAATCACCTTAGCAGAGACAGTTTTTTCTTTGCACAGGACTGGCATAATTTTTTATTTCGACTGTGGATATTGCTGCTAACACTGATCAACAGCCAAAAAATATCCTAAATAAAATCAACAAAACATTACTATTTTTAATGTGCTAAAACCGGAATGAGACTTATTTTTTCAATATTAGTTTTAGAGATACGGTAATTATATGTGTTCCTGCAGTGACAGTGTTAATATACTGTAATTCACAAGAATGCACGTGCCATCAACGTCAAGAGATCCTGATTTTATACCGAGCACGTCATGCCACCAACCGCACAAAATAACACAGTCAGAATTAAATGATCTTGTAAGAGATTTAGAACTTCCAAAATGTAAGGCAGAGTTACTTGGATCAAGACTGCAGCAGTGGAACTTGTTAGAAGACGATGTTTCGGTATGTGTTTTTCG
Source organism: Acanthoscelides obtectus (assembly GCA_963669975.1). Classification (NCBI taxonomy): domain Eukaryota; kingdom Metazoa; phylum Arthropoda; class Insecta; order Coleoptera; family Chrysomelidae; genus Acanthoscelides; species Acanthoscelides obtectus. The sequence goes on along the minus strand of CAVLJG010000004.1, from coordinate 109,263,436 downwards.
TAAACGCCACAAAGACCATTTTTCAATATGGAGAATAACTTAGGTTTTCTGCAGTAACATTAACGGCTTACTGGCGGCTTTAAATAGAAACTATAACCCAGAAGAATGGAGATTGTTTATAGACAGTTCAACATTGAGTTTAAAGGCAGTGTTATTGACATGCATAAAATACGATGAGCACCAATGGCATATTTGTGGCGATTTGAAAGTTGTTGCACTTTTCTTGGGCTGCAGCTAGGCTACACAAAGTTTTGCTATTTTTTGTGTGAATGGGACAGTCGGGCAAAGGCACTTCATTACATCAGACAAAACTGGCCTGTTCGTCAATTCCTAGAGCCAGGTCAAAAAAATGTACAGCATATGCCATTAGTAGATTCGAAAAAAATTTTTATTACCACCACTGCATATCAAGTTGGGCCTAATGAAAAACTTTGTCAAGGCATCAGATAGAGATGGGTCAGCTTTTCAATACCTGCGTCAGAAATTTCCAAGACTAAGTGAGGCAAAGGTTAAAGATGGTATTTTTGTTGGGCCACAGATTCGAAATATTTTGAAAGATACACAGTTTGAAAACACTTTACAGGTATTGAAAAAACTGCTTGGAATGATTTCAGTCTGGTGGTCACTAATTTCTTGGGAAATAGAAAAGCTGACAACTATAAAACCCTTGTCAAAAATATGCTGTCATCGTATCAAAAGATGGGCTGTAATATGTCTCTTAAGATACATTTCCTACACTCACACCTGGACTTTTTTCCTGACAATTGCGGAGCTGTAAGTGATGAGCACGGCGAACGTTTTCATCAGGATATTTCAACAATGGAAAAAAGGTACCAGGGAAAGTGGAATCCTTCCATGCTTGCAGACTATTGTTGGACTCTTGGTAGAGATGCTCCAGAAACGATCCATAAAAGAACAGCAAAAAGACAGCGCATATAATGATTCTTATAAGTATATGAATCTTGTTACTTTTTTTAATATATCCTTAAAAATAAAAAGTTTTTTTTTCTAAACCGCAACTAATTTTTTTATTTCATTGTCATTTTTGGATTCAGCGCCCCAAAATTAACAAAGAAGTGCACTTTTCCCACAAGATACAATTAAAAAACTAAAATTTGTTGTCCAGTGTAATTTTCCAAAATGAGGTTTGGATGTGTTTAGTTTTTACTTTATTCGCAAAATAATAAAGACGCATATGATCTTGTCATATATTCTAGCAATAAGAAGGAATTTGAAGCAAGAAGGCAAGCTGTCTACGACACACCACACCGCAAACTTTCGGTGGCAAAACCACCACAATAGCGACTCCATTTTCAAGTCGCAATAATCTCTCCTATCCATTTTATCCTTTTGACGGCTGAAATCTGATATACTCTCATCCCGCTCAACTCTAATCTACTCATCGTACGGCACGGCATTGTAATACGTTGTTCGTTACCAGCCTTTTCTATCTTAAGTTGGATTGCTAATGGACTAGCAAATAGAACAAGAGCATGAGGCCGAAAATTTGGACGACGAACGCAACACCTGAACATTTGCAAGATCTTTCGTTCTGTCCACTAATCAGCATTGGGTGAACAGCTGCGTTTATTAGAAAACAACTAAAAGCCTTTTATTTGGTAGCCCAATTGCAGCGATTTATTTTGAATACAAGTTATTTAAAAAATATAAAAAATTCTCAAAACGTCAGTCCTTTCCCATGTCACAATCCCAAAAACGTACAATCAAGTGGCCGTCTTTTGAACATTGCCAATAATTTAAGAAAAATTGCTAATTCACTACAATCTGTGATGTACTTAATAATGTATAGTACAACTTTCATAATATACTAAGTGACATATAAATCCGAACACCCAGTTTGAATGGTTTTATTTTAATAAAAGTTGGTGAATGTATTTATCTTACTGTAAGTAACAAGTGAAAAAATTTTCAGCCTTATCAGTTGGACATTCCGGTTTTTATACTGCTTTTTTTTTAATTCACTAACGCTCTAAAAATGAATATTTCAGCCGCAGTAAAGAATCAACGTTGGCGGATTTTGGTTCTTGACATCCTTTACGATCGGTTATGATGCCTAGAGTACCGAGACCTGTACGATTTCGTCAACTTAGTGAGTTTGATAGGGGCCGTATAGTGGGACTTCGGGAAGCTGGACTTTCTTTTCGGGCAATTGCAGTTAGAGTGCAAAGAAGTGTAGACACTGTGGTTAGGTGTTGTCAGGCATGGCTTCGAGAAGGCCGTACGCAAAGAGCAAGGAGCACTGGACGCCGTCGTAGAACAACAGACCGTATAGATCGCCGCCTAAGATTATTGGCCTTAAGGGACCGTTTCTCCACTATCAATTCTATTGCAAATTAATGGTTTGCAGAACACGGAAGACCTATTGGCATGCGAAGTGTTTACCGACGAATGAGAAGTTTTGGCTTGTTTTCATACCGGCCACACTGGATCCTCCCTTTAACTCAAGAACACCGACGTAATCGCCTTGAGTGGTGCAGACAACGGTCACTCTGGGATCAGGAATGGAACAGTATTGTCTTTAGTGACGAGTCTCGATTTTGTTTAGGCATGCACGATGGTCGTGCCAGGGTTAGAAGGCGACGTGGTGAAAGGAGGAATCCACAGTTTTTTGTTGAAAGACATGTTCATCACACTGTTGGAGTTATGGTTTGGGGTGCTATAGCTTATGGTTCCAGGTCACCTTTAATCTTCATCAGAGGTAACATAAACGCGGAGCGTTATATCCGCGTTGTTCTAGAACCCCATCTTTTACCCTATCGTGACACCCTGGCAGATCCAACTTTCCAACAAGATAATGCCCGACCACATGTTGCAAGAGTCACAATAGACTTCTTTCAACATAATGATGTCACATTGTTACCATGGCCACCAAGATCTCCCGACTTATCCCCAATTGAGCACGTGTGCGATATGATGGGTAGGAGATTGCTCAATTTGCAACGTCCTCCTCAGACTCTAGAAGCACTTCGAGAGGAGTTGGTGGTTGCCTGGAATGAGATACCACAGGAGGACATTGACCACCGGATCAGAAGCATGCCTAGGTGCGTTGGAGAATGCGTAGCACATCAGGGTGCATCCACACATTATTAAAGATCAAAGGGCTTTAAAGCAGTGCAATCATTTTGAAATTTTTATCATTTACTTATTATGCTTCATTAAGTACTTATACAAAATTTTGTTAAAATAAAACCATTTAAACTGGGTGTTCGGATTTATATGTCACTTAGTATATAATATTCCCACCGTCAGTTATAAAAAATTAAGAAAATTTGTGTTTAGTACCATTCGTCAGTCCGTTGAGTGTTGTTCAAATATAAAATTATCGCCAAATATCGCCGACTCGAAATTGCAACCCTGCTAAATTTTAACGTCGGTCGAGAAGAGAGCCAGACCGTGCCACTTGACAGCTGCCCATACTGAACCAGTGCTTGAGTTGTGGCTACAATACGTTTAAATGTAGCTTATTCATATTCAAAAGTACCAAAAGAAACATTACTTCGAATTATAATCTCAAAATAAGGTCATTTTCGTCAGTACTTTGGCGTCAGTCCTTTGTCTAATATTGCGTCAATGGACTGTACGGCACTGTTATTTTTTTTGTTTAGATCGCTTTTATCACAACTGCAACTGTGTATTTCTTTTACTTATTACAGTTTAAACCTTCTAAAAAAAACAAAATTTGTCTAAAGAATATATATTAAAGAAAAAAAAAGTCGAATTAAAATCGACTGCATTAAATAAGCTAAATACAAAGAAAAACAAAGGTTACAATACTTAAAAAAGAAGAAAGGGCAAAGAAAACCTTTGGAGAAACGGGCAACTAGGAAAAATGGTCTCTTTGTGATACAGTCCGGATCGAAAGATGACGATACTCGTAAAGTGTATTGATACTTCTAAATATAGGATCGTATCGAACATCCCTACTGTCAAGATGTATGACCCGAGGTACCGACGGAGATATTTTGTGGCATCATGGAAATAATTTTAAATTTTCATTTGCATTTTTCCAAGTGTTGTGCAATGATTTTGGGAAAAATGTCACGAGTAGTCTTATAAAGCATAGTAGAGTATATTTCAACAGTTGGCGGAACTTACTCCACAAATAATGTCTAATATAAATATACTAAGTGACATATAAATCCGAACACCCAGTTTGAATGGTTTTATTTTAATAAAATTTTGTATAAGTACTTAATGAAGCATAATAAGTAAATGATAAAAATTTCAAAATGATTGCACTACTTTAAAGCCCTTTGACCTTTAATAATGTGTGGATGCACCCTGATGTGCTACGCATTCTCCAACGCGCCTAGGCATGCTTCTGATCAGGTGGTCATTGTCCTCCTGTGGTATCTCATTCCAGGCAACCACCAACCCCTCTCGAAGTGCTTCTAGAGCCTGAGGAGGACGTTGCAAATTGAGCAATCTCCTACCCATCATATCCCACACGTACTCATTTGGGGATAAGTCGGGAGATCTTGGTGGCCATGGTAACAATGTGACATCATTATGTTGAAAGAAGTCTATTGTGACGCTTGCAACATGTGCTCGGGCATTATCTTGTTGGAAAGTTGGATCTGCCAGGGTGGCCGGTATGAAAACAAGCCAAAACTTCTCATTCGTCGGTAAACACTTCGCATGCCAATAGGTCTTCCGTGTTCTGCAAACCATTCATTTGCAATGGACCTGGTAGTGGAGAAACGGTCCCTTAAGGCCAATAATCTTAGGCGGCGATCTTCACGGTCTGTTGTTCTACGGCGGCGTCCAGTGCCCCTTGCTCTTTGCGTACGGCCTTCTCGAAACCATGCCGGACAATACCTAACCACAGTGTCTACACTTCTTTGTACTCTAACTGCAATTGCCCGAAAAGAAAGTCCAGCTTCCCGAAGTCCCACTATACGGCCCCTATCAAACTCAATAAGTTGACGAAATCGTACAGGTCTCCGTACTCTAGGCAGCGTAACCGATCGTAAAGGATGTCAAGAACCAAAATCCGCCAACGTTGATTCTTTACTGCGGCTGAAATATTCATTTTTAGAGCGTTAGTGAATTAAAAAAAGCAGTATAAAAACCGGAATGTCCAACTGATAAGACTGAAAATTTTTTCACTTGTTATTTACAGTAAGATAAATACATTCACTAACTTTTATTAAAATAAAACCATTTAAACTGGGTGTTCGGATTTATATGTCACTTAGTATATAACCTAGAATGTGTACTCGTGAAAAAAGAAAAATATGGCAAATTTGTAGTTTTTTTTGCAGGTTTTAGGTTTGCTGGTAGCTTTAAGGAATATATTTGGGAATTTCTTAATCGCTGTGAATATAGTGTGGATGTTTGTTCAGTTCCTGAACAACGAAAAATGTTCAACTTTATGGATGTATGGATATCAAAAAACCTGAATGGTTTTGTGGGAATATCAATCTAGGGTGCCGTAATGGTTCTGATGAACGGCAAGTAAATGAATGAATGTTAGGAAACGAGCAATATCTTTTGGTAGAGCCTGTCATCAAGTAGGTGCTTAATGGTTATCTGCAAGAGGTTTATAGGAAAAAACACCCAGTATCGCATATCAATTGAAGAAAATAATATAAACATGAATAAAAAATCAACAATAGTAATTAAAACATGAATTTCATTCAAAAATCCAACATTTCTTTAAATTTTGACGGAATTATATGTAATTTCTTAATATTCAATAAGCTGGTGATGTTTCAATGACAAGCTGTCATCTCATACGTTGACAGTATTTTGTTTTCAACATTTCATAGCTATTAATTAATAATTAATTAATAATTAGTTATTAGTAGTCCGCTTGTGGAGTAGTACAGTGTTGGTACTACGGGGTCGGAAAAAAGGGTCAAAGGTGACCTGTTTTAGGCTTCGCCTCACCACCTTTTCTACTACTACACTAAAACAAAAAGTCGTAAAGAAAAAAGAAACAGATCGAACAAACTATATCGTGAAATGTAATAGACATATACAAACTGTGGTGACACAGAGCAGTGACTTACTAAAAGACTGGACATAAGCTTGCAAAAGAAAAAATAATCAAAGTGCAACGTTTGGTTTTGGCAATTTTGATAAGACGATGCTAACAGTCGTCAAGCAGCTGGAAAGAAAGAATGAGTGTCTTATAACATATAATACCATGCAGCAAGTGTATAATATATTTACGGGATGGTATGAAAAATCTTTATGAAAAGCTTTTGAATACTGTCCCGCTTGTGACCAGATATTCCCATTTACTTTGTTAATAGTTACTACGAGTCTATGACGTGCAGTTACTAGATTTGAAGATAGTTGTTCAAAGTTCTAACAAATTCCATATGTTCTCTATGAAACTGCATATTTTGTCAGTCCTATGTTACTTTCATCGGTACCCTGGCGGTCGTCAATTTTAGAAAAATCTAAATATCTCAAAATCAACTCATAAAAGTGACTGGCCCTGTTTGGAATAATATATACGTATTCATTAGATTATCTGTCTTAAATACCCGAATTTGACTTGAAAATTATAGTAAACAAAATATGTTTAAAAGTTACCCAATTTTTGTATATTCACCCAACTGCATCTATTAGATTGTAATTTCTTACGAAATTCTAGCATTTTACTGGATTCGAGACCCAAAGAAATACAATTTTTTGTTCAGGTGTTGACAAAAGACTCACACTAACTTTACATACACATTGAACAAAAATTTAAATAACAAAAAATAGATGTGAAAAATACTAATTTTGGTGAAAGACTTTATACACTGAAAACCAAATTTGTTTGACGGCTTGACTTCAACGTGTATCCTTTAGGATTTTTTGCAATAGTAGCAGTCGCAAGATAAATTAATGTCCATTAGTCCAGATTTTTACAGCGAGCTCTTGGCCTAAAAGCGGTTGAATAACCAGAAGCTGCCCAAAAACAATGCGCGAATAAAAATGAGCGCGTGAATGGCGGATTCAAAGAGACCAACAACTGCATTGAATTCCGAAACAAAATGCATCGGCATGAATGTCGGTGGTGGTAAAAGACCCCCGCGGGGTTGAACGACCTTTCTGTACCAAATCGATAGACCTGCTACTGCTACCGTTGTTTGCACGGACCAGATAAAATCGCTGCCCGGAAAACCCGAGGGTGACTGAAGGATATTTAAGTAACATTTGTGCCCTTGTAACTTATATCATTAAGCACGCTTACAGCTCAACGGCCATCAGTGAGGAGAACATCAAAGTATTTTTCATCCTGATGACATTCGCAGAGCGACGAATCTTGTTCGTGAAGTAAGAAATGCTCTCCATGAATTCCGCAATGAGCAATGGAACGACTTTCTGGCGGGGATGCTTGACTCAAGTACTCCTCTCTGGAAAGTAGCGAAGTCGCTCAGAAGCGGAAAGCGAGAACAACTCCCGCACATCCACGGTCCTGGGGGCACAGTCTTTAGGACAGAGGACAAGGTCGAGGTTTTCGCTGATGCTATGGAACGACAGTCTCTCCCAACTATGATCTTGATAATGATCTCGATGAGGAGCAACTAAGATCCGTCACGAGATATTTTAGGGCCAACGGCGTCAGTGATCCCGGCACCGCCATTAGTGATTCTTCCTCGGAAGATTCTTCAGGTGAAGAGTTGCACAGCACATCAGCGGCTTCTCCCGAGATCCCGCATTGCGCACCAGCAGAGCTTCAAGGTCATATTAAAGACCTCAAGGTGCGTAAAGCGTCTGGGGAGGATTAAATCACTAATAAGACGCTGAAGCTGCTTTCATGGAAGTCCTTAACTTATCTAGTGGCTATTATCAATGCCATGCTAAGGACCCATCACTTTCCATCGGCCTGAAAGACTGCGGAAGTTATAATGATTCCAAAGAAGGTGGATTCGATATTTCTCCAGGACTATCGTCCCATCAGCCTACTGTCTGCTCCGTCTAAGCTCGCTGAAAAGGTGATTCCTGACGTGCAATTTGGATTTCGGTCTGAGCATAGTACGGAGCTACAGGCGGATAGGCCTGTGGAGCGAGTAACAAGGGGCTTCGCCCTTAACGAAAGTACTGGCATCTTGCTTCTGGATGTCTCGAAGGCATTTGACAAGATATGGCACAAGTGCCTTCTCTATAAACTAATTCAAAAGGTCTTTCCATTTTGGCTCCTAGAACTTTTGAAATCCTTCCTTGAAGGTCGGAAATTTCGGACCAAAATTAATAATTTCTTGTCGTGAGTACGACCCATCAAAGCCGGCGTCCCTTAGGCTTCGGTTCTAGGGCCAATCCTTTACTCAGTTTTTACGCATGATGTCCCTTGCCCTAGCGACTGTGAAGTTCATCTATATGCTGATGATACTGCACTGGTGGCCCAGTCGCGTACCGGGAATCTGGTTCACGACAGGTTACAAAGTGCGGCGGATGAGGTATTGGAGTGGGCAGATCGGTGGCTAATCGAAATTAATTACTCGAAAACGCAGGCTATCTATTGTACTAAAAAAACGTAGCGGCGCCCCGCCTGAGGTTTCAGTGAATGGAGCTCGCATACCATGGGGAAATTCTGCTAAGTATCTCGGTGTATCTCGGTGACCTGGCAGAATCACACTGAAGCGCTAAAAACTAAATTCCAAATTACGTTTCGGCAACTCTACCCTTTACTATGTAGATCCTCAAAATTGAGTTTGGTTAACAAAGTTCGGCAATACAAGATGGTTATCACACCAGCAATCACTTACGCATGTGCAGCATGGTGTTTTCTTGCCAACCCGCATATGCGTAATCTGCAGGTTTTGCAGAACAGAACCTTGCGAACCATCACTAACGCACCATCGTATGTCTCCAACGAGACCCTTCCCAGAGACCTCGACATCCCTTACCTAAGGGACTACATCAAACATCAGGCGCAGGTACGTTATTGTCAGACGGAATCGCACAGTAACACTCTGTTGAGTGAGTCAGTAGACTACACAGTCGAGCAAGTTCGCAAGCACACAACACCGCGGCTCGCACTGTGATCAAAATCAAATCGTGCAATTCTAGATCCAACCTAAATTACAATTTTTACCACACATAAATTAATTTTTGGATTAATTTAAAATAACCAAATACCAGTTAACAATAGCAAGGCATCCCTTCAACCGGCGCACTTTCACCCTCTTAGCTCTTCCCCCTCCCTGACTTCGTCTGGTATCTGACCTCACAGACGTACTGACCTACGATACTTTAACAAAGAGCGAACGTCCTACGGACCGCTCTGTCGGACAATAACGAATAGAAGATCAAAGTATTTTATGTACCCAAACAACAATAATGTTCTGGCGTCACATTTCCACCGGTTTGATACCGGACTGTGAACTCCTTCAATGCGCATGAGTGGTTAAAAGACTAGTTTCAAATTTGATTCCGATACAACATATTTTTCTAACAAAACACATTTGAGATGACAGTGACAGCATCGTATTTGACATTTGGATGACATTCTATGTTCCGTTCCTCATTGATAGACCATTGAATTACAGTTCCAGATAAACTGATTGAACGTCTTATTATGTAGAATAAACAATTAATCGTCATATCGAATCTATCTGCTACATAAAGAAATGATGATGTTTCATGTCCTGCAAACCACAAAAAGATCTATCCCCCATATATCCCCATGCAATCCAATGCCGTCAATTGGGATTTTGCTATACTAAGTGACATATAAATCCGAACACCCAGTTTAAATGGTTTTCTTTTAATAAAATTTTGTATAAGTACTTAATGAAGCATAATAAGTAAATGATAAAAATTTCAAAATGATTGCACTGCTTTAAAGCACTTTGACCTTTAATAAAGTGTGGATGCACCCTGATGTGCTACGCATTCTCCAACGCGCCTAGGCATGCATCTGATCAGGTGGTCAATGTCCTCCTGTGGTATCTCATCCGAGGCAACCACCAACTCCTCTCGAAGTACTTCTAGAGTCTGAGGAGGACGTTGCAAATTGAGCAATCTCCTACCCATCATATCCCACACGTGCTCAATTGGGGATAAGTCGGGAGATCTTGGTGGCCATGGTAACAATGTGACATCATTATGTTGAAAGAAGTCTATTGTGACTCTTGCAACATGTGGTCGGGCATTATCTTGTTGGAAAGTTGGATCTGCCAGGGTGTCAAGATAGGGTAAAAGATGGGGTTCTAGAACTTCGTGGATATAACGCTGCGCGTTCATGTTACCTCTGATGAAGATTAAAGGTGACCTGGAACCATAAGCTATAGCACCCCAAACCATAACCGATGGTCGAAATTTTCAATGACATTTTGCAACATGGTCGGTTCTATGGTATTTATCTCGGCAACGATGTTGTTTTTGAGTTCCTGGAGGGTGGCTGGTTTGTTGACGTAGACTTTGCTTTTCAAATATCCCCATAAAAAGAAGTCCAAGGGAGTCAAATCGCACGATCTTGGTGGCCATGGCACATTTCCTCTGCGCGAAATCACGCGATCACCGAAGAAGGACTGCAATCGATGGATATTGACGTTGGTTGTGTGGCATGTTGCACCGTCTTGTTGGAAATAAACATCGTCCATATCCATTCCTTCAAGTTGCGGCAAAAAATAGTCCTCTATCATCACGTGATATCGCTCAGAATTGACGGTAACGGCGTCCCCGGCCGCATTTTCGAAAAAGTAAGGTCCGATGATGCCTTTTGACCACAATGCACACCACACAGTCACTTTTTGAGGATGCATCGGCTGCTCTTGATACTCACGGGGATTTTCGTTCGCCCAGATGCGGCAGTTTTGCTTGTTTACCGTCCCATTCAAAGTGAAATGCGCTTCGTCGCTGAACATGATTTTTGATGAAAAATTGGCATCAATTTGGCGGTGTTCAAGGAGCCAATCTGAGAACGTTCGGCGCGAAAAATGGTCGGCCCGACGCAGCTCTTGCGTCAATTGGATCTTGTAGGCGTGTACATTCAAATCCTTGTGGAGAATGCGGGGCAAACTGGTTTTCGAAATGCCCAATTCTTGGGATCGACGCGTTGTTGATTGTTTCGGATCGTCTCTCACACTCTCCTTCACAACATAAATATTTTCCGGTGTGCGAACGCTCCTTGGCCGGCCAGAGCCTGGCAGATTTGCCACAGAACCTGTTTCCTCGAATTTACGCACCAGACGACCGATGGTTGTTTCGTTTGGACGTTTGTTGCGACCGAAATGTTCACGAAGCGCGCGAAACGTGTTTTCTATTTTTGCACCATTTTTGTAGTGCTCTTGAATAACTTTAATGCGGTCTTCAATCGAATACGACTCCATAGCGATCAATGGTAAACATTCAACTAACAAAATGACATGTCGGTGACAGAAAACAAAGATGGCGTCTATGTCAAATTGACGTTTACTTTCCTGCGTCCCTATTGGACAACCCTTTACTTACATCAAAACACTCCTAAAAAGCTTTTCGGAAAATCATGCGCTTCCGAAATGAAACAAAGTTTGAGAAATTTATATTTTTTTCGTTTTTTGTCCCTTAGCTGGAGCAATTTTCAAAGGCTACGAAGCTTTTCCATCCTTGATGCAGTAGTAAGCTTATGTGAAACTTTCATCCAAATCCGTGAGGTACTTTCCAAATTATAGACGCGACAAAAACAGACAGACGGACAGACAGAAATGAATGACATGGTTTTTCATGATGTTCACGTCATCCAAATCCATATAATATCCAATTTTCGAAATTCGATTACAATAGTTCCTCGCCAAAAGACCTGGGAACTCAAATTTGTCGTGATGGTCAAGTCCAGGGAAAAAATGGGTCAACTTGTATTTTCAACATTTCGCTGACGATTTCAATACGACGCTCGAAATTTAGCAACACCGTCGGCTCCCCACCACCGTTCCCAATGAGAAGAATATCATCGCCAGTTCACTGAAGTTTCTAAACGGGCTAGCGGCGGACTTCCTTGAGGTGGGAAAAATGTCGACTATGGAGAAAAATAGCTAAAAAATCAACATTTCAAATGGTGAATACGTTTTTTCAAAAAAATTCTCGTGTCTGAAAAAATGTGGTATCCTTATTTTTGGAGCAACCCTCGTATTCTAATCATGAATATCAAAATTACAGGGCAGGTTATATGAATATTGTTACATTAACAGCACGTACAATCTATATTCAATCATCTCTCAAATTAGTCATTATGTTCCGTCCTCTTCGAAGTAAATATTTGGAATACATATCGTAGTACCCTCGTAGTAGTGCCCAACCGCCACGAGAACAATAAAAATAAATAAATATTTACTTCGACGAGGACTTCACATAATTAACATCGAAAATCACTTACAGGTAAGTTCGTTTGATCATGTAATTAAACACAATTTAAAAAGTATAACGGATCAGGATTTCTTAAAATTCCTATTATTATCAGTTCTATCAAGAATCCTCTGACAAAATGTGATTCTTCGTTCTCCGTCCCCTGGCTGTAGTCCTTGCACAGGTTGCAAATGGTAAGGACGTCTATAGTCATTTCTAAGAACACAGTGAACTTGGCTTGCTGAAATTCCCAAGGCACCAGAAAATCTCCTAACACTTGTGGTCGGATCTCTATCAAACTCACGCAGAATCATACGGGTAAATCTGCGCTGATCCCTTTGGAGATTTCCAAAACCATTTTCAATTATTTGGCGATGCACTCTTACAAATACTGAGCGAGTTGGATGTCGTCTGTTTGGAAATCTGCGTGCGTATTCTCTGGTTGCTTCTGCTGCGTTTCCATTTACAAAGCCATACACAAAATGAATATCCGCTAACTCTTTATTGGAGAATAAAAATGGCATTTTTATAAAAGTTACAAAAAAAAAACAGGTAAAAGAAACTAAATTTCGTGCATTCACAATTGCAAAAAAACGTTTCAGGTTTCAACAGACAACAAAACTAACTGTCAACTAATTGACGTTTAACCTTATTCTGCTTTCAATTTCAAAAATATTTGCACGCACAGCCTACTTCTAAAAATTATCGAGATACTGACTTTTTAACGTTATTTTATCATAAATAATTAAAAATGCATCGAACCCTAAAAATCGAAATATCTCAAAAACGGTTAACTATAACGAAAATTCACAAGAGAGCTTTTTTATGTTGAAAAGTGCGAAGAATCATTTTTTTTTATTCAAAAAGCAAAAAATTGCACTAAGAAAATTTTTTCGGTCATTTTAATACACCACAGGTACAGTAGAGAGCGCCCATGGTTCGTTTTGTCGTACCAAAAAACCCTTGTATACCAATTTTCACTGTTATACATCAAATATTGTTCAAAATATTTAAAAAAAACTATTTTAGAAAGTAAATTTAAACACCCTGTATTTCGGAAGCCACGCATTTTTCGACCCATGTTTATATAGACTTTATGCATTAATTTTCAAAGTTCTATCGAATCTTAAAGTTACGCAACAATAAACTGAAACACCCTGTATATCACTAGTTTTCACGATTGCGAAGTTGTCTTATCTTCGGTATCGGCTCTGTGAGGCGAAGTGGAACTATGATTTTATTCCATTGTGGAAATATCGAAATGAACCAGTTCAACACCATCTTCCCAAAACATAATTTCCAACCAAAACATACAGAAGCACAAAAAACAGATCTAGTCAAGATACTACTTAATTTATTAATCGACAATCAAAATTCGTACAAGTACTTTTTCAGTTATTGCCACTCTTTCATCTGCAGTTTGGTTCTCACAACAGAAAAATAGTTATTTTATTTTTTCCCAGTACAGATCTATCGCTATAGTCAAAATTACAACCAGTCCCCAAAAGCGTACCATTTAATAACCAGTTTTTTGTCAGGTAACTGACCTTTTGTCGCCTAATAGTCTTGTACTATTAGCTACGGCAGCACAATCAGGTCAACAATCAGATTTTTGTTATTCCACAGAGCTGGATGGCATAACGACGTGTGTGTACTCGGTGTTGGGTATGCATTTTCAATGAAGCATACCAACTAATATTATAATTGTAAAAATAACATCTCTATAGTGCAGGTTGGGGTTGTAAAACAGCAGGTTTGTTACAGCATTAAGAATTAAGTGTGAAGCTGTTTGCTATTTCCATTAGAAAAACTGCAACATGTGTAAGTTTCGGGTAGGTGTTCCTTAATGATATGCGAATATTTAAGGGTGTGAATCTACATGAAAAATTAATGTTAGTTTGCTTTATAAACCACCGTTCAAAAATGTTTCCTTACAAAAACTCGAGTTGCTGAAGTTTAGGGAAAAAATGGAAAGTAATTAATATTTTCAGAACCGCTTCAGATATTCCACTGATATTTAGTACGTAGTGAAAGTTAACATAGTTGCATATTTTTCAATGCAAAAATAATTTTTAGCTTTAACAGTGGCGTGCGTACGGGTATTGACTTAGATATTTTTTAAGAAAAAAATGGTACGTCAATAGTTTTTTCCCAAAAAAAATAATTTTTCAATTCCCCGTTCAATTTAAAACAAATAATCTCTCTTCAGTAAAAAAATAAAAACCGTTCTATTGACTAACTTGCAAAATTATTAATTTAATTGGAAAAATTAAACACATTCGGGGTAATGAACAACAACAACTGACAACATAAACATAACACTAAAAGCAACGTAATGATTAAAAAATTGTTGAAAATGGCCCCCTTCACTTAGTATGCATGCTTCCGCCCTCCTTCTGATGGAATTGCGCACTCGTTGAAATATCTCTGGAGTGTTTTTTATTCTATCACAAGCTGCAACTATTCTTTCTCTCAATTCCTCTACAGTGTTGATGGGACTTGTGTACTTAAGATAGCCCCGCAAAAATAAATCTAAACTGCTGAAGAAAATTGAGGTAAGTCTGTCCATCAAGTCGTCCCGGCAACGAGAATGGGCCAATTAAGTGGTTGCCAATAATTCCTGCCCATACGTTAACCGAAAATTGGTGTTGGAAATGGGTTTCGGTTACGGCATAGGGATTTTCTTCTGATTATTGTGGAAATTCTCAATAGCATTTCGAGAAAAATTAGCTTCGTCCGTGAACAGAATCATTGATTCAAATTGCGGATTTTGCGTAATTTTTTGAAAATACCACACACAAAAGATCACACGCCTTGGAAAATCAATGGGAGGTAATGCTAGGTTCGACAATCTGGCAAAGCACGATCGGGATATCTCTGGTGATAAATCCGTCTGGCTTGCTCACGATTACCGTCCTCAAGGCCATATACGTAATGCATTTCCGCCATTTCTGCATTTCAATAATTCACCATTATTAACAAGATTGTAAAAACTAAATAATTAAAAAGATTAATATTTTTGAATGAAATTCATACAATATGTTCAAACGACAATTGTGCAAGTTTATGGTGGGTTGAAATGCTTAGTTTTTTTTGTTGAACTTCGCGATTTTTTTTAAAAAGAGCCTAGTGGAAAAAATTAAAAAGTAGCTCGATAGCAGCCTATAGGGTTTTGTTTTCAGCACACTACAAAATATTAAAAAATGGAGCGTCACTTTCGAAGCGCTGAAACCTCTACAAATCGGATTTTGCACGAATTTTCTCTACTGTTTCGTACTGCCAGACCAAGCAACGCGGCGTTATGTGCGGACTAAGAAAGGACTTATTCAGATAAATAATTTGATAGTCCTATTTCAAAAAAAGTTTTACTACTCCATCTTAAAGCCGTTTTACTTCGCACGCCAGTGGCGCGAAAAATTTCGAAATGAAACGTTGTGTTTTTCAAGTCTTATGCGACACGAAAAACTATATCACTCATTTCCGTCTGTCTTGTCTGCTAATTTTTTTACCGTCTATAGCTTGGAAATTATCGCTCAGATTTTTATGAAATTTCCAGGCAAGGTTACTGCTATGCCAAAGCCTTGTAGTTTCAGTTTAATGGCGGCGGCGCTATTGGAAAAAAAACAAATAGAATAACAATCGCCGAAAGGTCAAAGGTCAATTTTTATGGAGGTACAGCTTCAGAAAATGTCTTCAAGTACAGAATTTGAAAGCACAGTAAATGATAAAAAACTGAGGTTATGGGCCGGTCATTTTGACAAGTATGTAATTCACCGTAGACGCCCGCAGGGACAGGCTTGGGGGAGGATTTTTAGGATTTGCCTCCCCCTCCTGGGAAAATTTGCTGCCCCCGCAATTAAAAAATTTTTTGGGGCAAGCACAAAAAGATGCCTCTTGCCGTAGATCGACTCCCCCTGAGAAAAGTTCCCGCGGGCGCCCATGCGATGTACAGATCTGTGGCTTAACGGAACACCCACGATCCACCCTGTATAGAGGATGTATACTATATTTGGTCTAAATTGTTGTTGGTATTCGCATTGTTCATTATTTAACGCAAGGACGGCGATCCGATCGGTCATATCATTGTTTATCATGGTTATACGACCTCTGTTAGTCCTTTTCAGTTCACAGATCGTACACAGCCTGGACGTATCACATCGCATATTAAGTTCACCCGATGTTTACAGATTACTAACAGTTGGGTCGCACAAATTTTACGTTAATTATGGGACACACTTTATATCGCGTTTTCCAATAGGGACTTGACAACTTTGAACTTTCACCACAGAGTATTATACAGAGGCGACAATCTGTCAAAAATCAGGTTCTATCAACGCCAACTGGAGTCCTATGCGTTTGGTGGGATTCGTGTGACATTTAGGATTTAGGGGCTATGAAAAACATTGAGTTTTATCAATACTATATATACGAGGGATGTCTTTTAAGTTTTGCATATGGAAATAAAACAACACGGTAGGTAGTTTTAAATGACTTTATTTTTTTTCGAAGTATTCTCCACGAAGATTAATACACATCTGCATGCGCTCTAACCAGTTTTCTAAATGATTTTGCAAAATACCTAAATAAACCTCAGCAGTCAAAGTCTCTCAAACGGACCGATTATTTTACCATTTAAAATTCCTGTCCAATGGTTTATCTTGAAGCGATATTGAGATTAATCTTCTCTCATCAAATGTGGGTTTGCTACGTGCCACTCGTGTAAGTTATGCAGGTTCATGTAACCATCTTTCTTAAATGTGGTCTGATCTGACCATAAAATTTTTTCAAAGAACCGTGGATCTTCCCTGTGTCCTTCTAACATTGTGCGACAAAAAGCAACTCGGGGCTCATAATCCCGGGGCAGAACAGCTTGAACACGCTGTACGTGGTACGGATGGAGCACGTTTTTTTGCAAGATTCTATGGGCTGTACTTTTGGGCACACCTGTTTTTAGTTCTATTGCACGCACTGAAGTACTCGGGTCTTCTTCGACAGCGCCTAGTACCACGTCTTCGTAAGGAAGGTAAGATCTTCCCTCACCGTGTGATTGGTTTGGTAGTAAGTGGTGCACATTTGTGAACACTCGATGATCTGGATGACGAGCTGCATTCGGGTACCTCTCACAGTAAAGTCTCGCTGCAGCACTAGCGTTGCATCTGCATTCCCCATAAATGAGGTGCATGTTAGCATATTCTTCTACGGTGTACACGGACATAGCGGCACTGCACAATCACACTATCAAAGATAGTCTAAGGAAAGCAAATGTTGTTTTGAAGAGCAATTAAACAGTCCAAATCCAAATCACAAGCGATCAACAGTCCAGTTCACGAATCCAAAATTAGTAACAGTACGAAATCAACAAGCACGAACATGTAAAGATACGCAGTAAACGAAGGAGTGCTGATCGGTATCAAAATGTGCAATAGCAAGTAAGTGATGTGCTTCATCCATACCACATACAGCGTGTTCAACCTCTCCTGCCCATATATTATGAGCCCCGAGTTGCTTTTTGTCGCACAATGTTAGAAAGACACAGGAAAGATCCACAGTTCTTTGAAAAAATTTTATGGTCGGATGAGACCACATTTAAGAAAGATGGGTACATGAACCTGCATAACTTACACGAGTGGCACGTAGCAAACCCACATTTGATGAGAGAAGATAAATCTCAATATCGCTTCAAGATAAACCATTGGACAGGAATTTTAAATGGTAAAATAATCGGTCCGTTTGAGTTCCCAGAGACTTTGACTGCTGAAGTTTATTTGGATTTTTTGAAAAATCATGTACAAGATTTATTGGTGGACGTGCCACTGAGTATTTACAGGGACATGTGGTTTCAGCATGATGGCTGCCCAGCGCACTATGCACTCTCAGTGAGAGAGTATCTCGATCAAAACTTTCCAGGCAGATGGATAAGGCGGTCTGGAACAATACCATGGCCAGCCCGATCACCTGATTTGAATCCTTTAGATTTTTTTTACTGGAGAACTGTAAAAGAAAAAGTGTATTTCAAGCCGATTCAAAATGTAGCTGAGCTACGGCAAAGACTATTGGAAGCAGCTGAGTTTGTTAATAACCGTGGATTCGCTCGTTTAATAACCCGATCTTTTTTAAGAAGATGTCGAGCGTGTATTGCGGCTGAAGGAAAACAGTTTGAGCATTTGCTGTAAAGGTAAATCATCATCAGCAGCATTTTGACGCCCACTGCTGTGCAGTTATCCTTAAGGGTCCTTGTGCGTTTTCATAATCGCTGTTTAATTAGGAAATTTTGAAAAATTTTTAGCAGTTTTTTTTTCAAATAAAAATTGTGCATAAGTTAACGAGTAATCTTCTAAGTGTTTACCATTTTGGAATCCTTAATAAATGCGCCAACTTTTAAGGTTACTTGCCAAACTCTCGTAGTACATTTTTTTCCAGTACAGCCAGTTAAAGTTGAGCAAAGTTTTACTTTGGAATACTTGGTTGGGAAATAAGTGACAATTTTTCCTGAACGAGAAAAGTTGGCAGTAAGGTTGAGACACCAGTTTGAAGATGCATTATTCATCATTACATTGTAAAAATAAAATCCAAAAAAAGTTAATATTTGTAGTAACAGGAGTGGACAGACTGCCGTAGGGTGTGAAATTTCTATATCTTTTTCAAAGACCTATAATTTTCAAAACACATACATACAATTTTTTTAAATATTTTTCTGATAGCTGTTATGCCTTTGCCTATCACCCGGTTTCGGCTTGACGTCGACTTCTGGATAATAATGATGATAATAATAATAATGATTTTTATTTGCAACATTCAGTTATGTAAATAGTACATTGCAGCAAAATACATAAAATATTACATTACAAAAGGGCTGAAAGTATTTATGAGTGGTCTAAGTTAAACCCTGTAGCTATTACACATTTATAATAATAGATCTGCCTTAGAGAGCGCAGAAAACAAAATGCGAGTGGTAGTACCAAAAATAAACTTTGATGCGTTGAAGTGTTTTTCAAAAATATTTACAAAAAGACGTTACATTTACAACCCCTAACCTCCGAGTTTCAACCTCTACAAAAAATTTTCCGAATAATTCCTCGCCAGTTTTGGCATAGGAAGTAAAACTAGGATGGGGCTTTCTGGAAAGCACTCTATGTTAGGGATCTGAAACGTGACTATTAGTCAAGAAACTTGAACCATTGCTTAAATACCTGCTGGATACACTAGAAAAACACATACAAATACATATACGCTTCCTTCGAGGTCTGTTCGAGTGGTATTCGAGGTCTCGCGTACGTTTTCCTTTTTAGATCGCGACGCCGTCGCCATGACAGTCTTCGAATATGAATCACCATCGGTCAGATACCTAACCTAGTCGCACATAAACACGCACGCACGTGCGACGCATCGCAAAAGATGTCACGTTCGGCACTGACGCGCTTTTGTTCGACATAAGGAACACCGACCCAAAACAATGGTTTACATCTCTAAATACCTTGCTTCATACTCATCGAATCAAGTGTACGCATAATACCCTATGTTTACATTGCGTCATGACTTGAATGTATAACTATTTCGGTAATGGTATCGGACTTTTACCCCTGCGAAGAAATAATCAGTAGTTATGATTACTTTCACTACGATTATTCGAGTTTCCGATTCGGCATGTCCGCAATATTTTGCGCGGCATTTGTCACAAAGTTTCCGACCGCGCATTCGGTTTCGGTCCAAAATCGGAATTTCGGGTTATTTTTGGTTTCGGTTGCAGTTTTCTGCCGTACGTACAGTAATCGACAAAGGCAAAAGACAAATTAATATTGCGCTCTATCTCTTTTTTAACTTGTTTTATTAATACACCAACTTATATGCATAATTCGTTATAGCACTTATACATAAATAAATACATTAGACTCCCTTTAATAAAAAATTAATTGAAAAAAACTGAAACTATGAAGGACAAAAATATATAGACAAAGCAAAACAATTATAGAAAAAAGAAGCAAAGTTCATTGAATTATAGAAAACCAACCATGTTTGTGTTAATATTTTGTAGCATAACCATTATTATCATCACCGCCTGGCATCGTCTCGGCATAGATTGTAGACGTTTCTTGATACAAGATTCATCAATCTGTCTCCAGTTTTGCTCTAAAGCGGCAAAAAGTTCATCCTTGTTCGAATAATTTTTATCTCGTATTTGCTTTATCTAAGTATTCCCATAGATTTTCAATGGGGTTTATATCGCGAGACGGTGAAGGCCATTTGAGAATTGGTATTTTTTCCTCCAGAAAGAATTTGAATTTAAAGTGTGCTTCGGGTCATTATCTAGCTAGAAGCTTGACTTTAAGGGCATATTGTCTTCCATATAGGGTAACATGACATGCTTTAGTATGTCTGTGTATACAAACTTATCCATAATGCCATCTATTCTGTGTAAAGGTCCCATCCCAAACCCCGAAAAGCACCTCCAAACCATAACAGACCCGCCTCCATGTTTGACAGTGGGCAAAGTGTACTTGGGGTTCAATCTTTGTCCACAAGGACGTCTAACGTAATGGACACCATCTGATCCAAACATATTGAACTTGGATTCGTCACTGAAACATACCCTCCTCCAATCACAGATGCTCCAATCAAGATGCAACCGTGCAAATTGTAATCGGTCCTTGATCTTGTACTTAGGTATAGCATTCGTAGAAACACTGACAATTCCTTTTGTCTCGATTTCTGCTTTTATTTATCTTGGAGTTTTAAACGGATCTTGGTACAAAATTACTTTTATTAATCTAACTGATCTAGCGTTTAGTTTTCTAGGCCGATCACTTCTCTTAGAGGCATCCAAGATACCTTGTTGTTTATATTTGTTCAATATTGCCCAAACTGCTTTACGCTTCAGCTTCAATTTTTTTGTAATGTTGACTTGACGTTGACCATGTTTGTATAACTCAATGATCTTAGTTTTCACATCGACAGAAATTTCTGCACCACGTGGCATGGTCTTATAACCACTCAACTTATTCCAAAACTCTTGATAAACACAAACTAATCATCTTCTGACACGAAACTGCACTAATCTAATGTTGAAAAGAATTTGTCTACATATTTTTGTCCCTCATAAGAAACTGCTTATATTCAGACTTGTATTGCGTTCATTGCAGATAATGTAGAAACAAGGAATTTAGTTTTTCTACTAATAACGCATTTTTTTATGGAGCAATCAAGTATGAATTCGTTTTCTAAAGGTATTTAGGTAAATATTCACATTTGTCTATATACTTTTGTCCATTACTGTATGTATGTTTTCTCCCTTACAAACCGTTGAGGCATTCGAGTTCAGGCTCAACTTCAGGCGGAAAATTCAAAACAGTTTATTTGCACAAATTAAATTTCCTAAAATATTCCATAATTACTAATCTCTTAGAAATAAATATACTAAGTGACATATAAATCCGAACACCCAGTTTAAATGGTTTTATTTTAATAAAATTTTGTATAAGTACTTAATGAAGCATAATAAGTAAATGATAAAAATTTCAAAATGATTGCACTGCTTTAAAGCCCTTTGACCTTTAATAATGTGTGGATGCACCCTGATGTGCTACGCATTCTCCAACGCGCCTAGGCATGCTTCTGATCAGGTGGTCAATGCCCTCCTGTGGTATCTCATTCCAGGCAACCACCAACTCCTCTCGAAGTGCTTCTAGAGTCTGAGGAGGACGTTGCAAATTGAGCAATCTCCTACCCATCATATCCCACACGTGCTCAATTGGGGATAAGTCGGGAGATCTTAGTGGCCATGGTAACAATGTGACATCATTATGTTGAAAGAAGTCTATTGTGACTCTTGCAACATGTGGTCGGGCATTATCTTGTTGGAAAGTTGGATCTGCCAGGGTGTCAAGATAGGGTAAAAGATGGGGTTCTAGAACTTCGTGGATATAACGCTGCACCCCAAACCATAACTCCAACAGTGTGTTGAACATGTCTTTCAACAAAAAACTGTGGATTCCTCCTTTCACCACGTCGCCTTCTAACCCTTTCACGACCATCGTGCATGCCTAAACAAAATCGAGACTCGTCACTAAAGACAATACTATTCCATTCCTGATCCCAGAGTGACCGTTGTCTGCACCACTCAAGGCGATTACGTCGGTGTTCTCGAGTTAAAGGGAGGACCCAGTGTGGCCGGTATGAAAACAAGCCAAAACTTCTCATTCGTCGGTAAACACTTCGCATGCCAATAGGTCTTCCGTGTTCTGCAAACCATTCATTTGCAATGGACCTGGTAGTGGAAAAACGCTCCCTTAAGGCCAATAATCTTAGGCGGCGATCTTCACGGTCTGTTGTTCTACGGCGGCGTCCAGTGCCCCTTGCTCTTTGCGTACGGCCTTCTCGAAGCCATACCTGACAACACCTAACCACAGTGTCTACACTTCTTTGCACTCTAACTGCAATTGCCCGAAAAGAAAGTCCAGCTTCCCGAAGTCCCACTATACGGACCCTATCAAACTCACTAAGTTGACGAAATCGTACAGGTCTCCGTACTCTAGGCATCGTAACCGATCGTAAAGGATGTCAAGAACCAAAATCCGCCAACGTTGATTCTTTACTGCGGCTGAAATATTCATTTTTAGGCCGTTAGTGAATTAAAAAAAAAGCAGAATAAAAACCGGAATGTCCAACTGATAAGGCTAAAAATTTTTTCACTTGTTATTTACAGTAAGATAAATACATTCACCAACTTTTATTGAAATAAAACCATTTAAAGTGGGTGTTCGGATTTATATGTCACTTAGTATAGCTTTTGTTTTTGGTCTTTAAATATTTTTTTCCGGAAAACCAGAATCTATTGGTTCAAGGATGAACAAATCATCTTAAATAATATTGGTGCAACATATGTTATTTTTCTTTTATTGTGTTTTTTTACAAAATTTTGGAAACAAAAAGACATTATTCTTTGTGTTCCAAGATACACATTTAGAACTGTTTCAGTTTTCTTTTACTAAGTCTCAGTTATATTTGATAAAGAATGAGTATTACATATTATAGAGATTTTGTTTTTTTCTTTAATGATAGCGTTAAAGATTGAGTTTATTTTTCCTTAGTGATGCATTACTATATCTCTCCCATTTGGAGGTACCAACCTCTCATATTATACCCATCAGTTAAAAGTTTCGATTTCGGATGAAACTAAAATTCGACCGAAATTTCGGTTTCGGTTTGGATTGGACACTAGAAACTACATATGAAAATTGCCCTTATATCAAAATCTGGTTCGATTCAAATAGAGGCATATTGGGCCAGCCAAATTTTAATACCGATACGCTCCTAAGCCGAAAAAAGTGTTTTTTCGAAAAAAAACTTTACGGGCGCATTTGGCTTAAAAAATATTTGAAAAAAAAAGATCGATGCATGACCGTGACTTTTGATAGATTTGTGGAGGTTCGAGAAAACATTTTTTGATTTTTTTTTTCGAATTTTTCGGAAAGGAGAATTTGGCAAACTTAAAAATCCACTGAATATAGTGATTTCTTGCAGTCTTTGCAGAAACATTAAGAAAATTATTAGTTTTTGCTAATAAAATCGTCGAAAATCGAAAAAAAAGCATTTTCACAGTTTTTTCTCGATTTTTGCCTTTTTTAGAGAAGGATATATTACAAAAACCCAATTTACGAATTTTTATGCAATGTTTTAGGTTTCATTGCCAAAATTGAGATTCGTGTTCCAGAAAATTATGAGAAATCAAAAAACCGTGTTTTCGCTGATTTTCTTCGATTTTTGACATTTTAGATTAGTGAAGAAATGCTTGAATCTCAAAAACCTACTATACACTTATGCGTGGATTGTGTTTTGGAGTCTGCAAGGAATTCGAAAAATCGGGGAAAATGCGGTAATTCCAAGTTTTGACATTTTTCGGACAAGAAATCATTATTTTGACAACGGAACTGAAACAAACGTAAAAAATTGCATATACACAATGAGTTACTGTGTTAGCCAAGTAAAAAAGTAAAAGATTGAAGAAACCCAGCCGAAATTAGGTTGTTCCTATTTTTGCAATTTTCCGGGAGGCAAATTAAAATGTCGACTATGGAACCTGAAAGAATCGGCGAAATTGGTGATTTTTGGCGCTTGTACGGGCAAACATTCATGATTTTATGTTGAGCCTAATATACAGTGGATTTTTTAGTTTGCGAAATTATCACTACCCAACCAGTAACTCTAAAAAAAAATATTAAAAATCTGTTCACGCTTATGTAGTGTTCGGTGATTTCTACATTCCCCTAGGGCGACCTATCGATCTGAACATTCAGCTAAGGTGATTTGACAAAATATTTCTTAATTTTGATTGATCCAAATTTACTGTAATAATCTAACTATCCATGTTTAGATAGCCATACCAACAACCTAAGTTAAATCATCCAAAATAAGTGTGTTCGTGTGTGTGTGTGAATTTGATCAGCCGTCAGCAAAATATCCAAAACTCAATTGGTTGACAATAAATGATTGACTTGAATATCACTAATCTGTTGTCATCCATAAATTATTACTTACGTTTAAACCACCTTACTTGCGAAAAAAGATTAAGAATTATATTTATTCTACACCACTTATAAATAAAATTACTAGGATTCCTCAGTATTCAACAACCCTATTTCAACGCAGTTTCTCCTACAATTATTTACCAAAATTGTATAAACAATACTCATTAACCCGTCTACGCCGCTAATAACCCTACTTGGTTGATGCGATAATGTCTGTTAAATAAAAAAAAATACTCATTACCAGCTTTTCGACAAAAGTGAAATTATCATTACTTTAATGACTAGATTACACATTCATGCTTTTTTTCTTTCCTAACCATCTTTTTTGCTTTTTTGCTTTTCTACTTTTTGGTGTAGGTACTTTGGAAAATATGTCACTTTTCGCTTTATTGTAATAATTTATTACTGATAATTTGAATTTGTTGTGAACATTATGAACATCTACTAGTGGCTTTTATGGCTATCACCCATTTAAATAATGACTATTATAACGTTTACACCCTGTATGACGGCAAGGCGCCATCGAAATTAACAGTCAAACTTCAATTAGAATCTCCCGGTCAAGTTAATTAAAAGCTTGTAAACATAACTAAATTGGAATTGAAATTTTTCGAGAAAACAATGATTCTTTCAAGTATCTGCGTGTGAAATAATATAATACATATTATCATATAGTCAATATAATCCATTGTTCAAGATCACTAACCCGTGACAAAATAAAACAATACTTGCCAATAACAATAAAGTTTAATTGTCTAGCTAAAATCCGCGTTTCGCCCGCCACAACCTGATGATAAAAAATGCCGACATAATAATACACTCCATTCGCTGGATGTATTTAACATTAACAATCATTTCGCGAAGGTCGCCTAACCGTAGTGCAAACCGGAGAAATGATTGGTTTTTGAAATAATGCAGTAGCTGTACATATTGAAAGGTAACGCACATTGAAAACTGATCCTTTTTAACTAATGAGCCTTAGCTAATTGATTTGACTTGAAATCAAGTCAGGCTTATGAATGAATCTTGGAATTAGAGGCATTCCGGCCACCATAAGGAGCCAGTGCATAGGCCGCTTAAGCGAGCCCTTATGCACCTCTACATTCCTTAGATCACAAGCCTCGCCCTTTTAGCGAAGTTGATAATCGCCCTGAGGGTCCAAAGTAATGGACGCCCCATTAATTAATTTATATTTTTTCCTAAAACGTCAACACACCCGGAGTTTTTGTAAGGAAACATTTTTGGACCATAGTTTATGAAGCAAACTAACATTAATTTTTCATGTAGATTCACACCCTTAAATATTCGCATATCATTAAGGAACACCCTGTATAACATGTATAATAGCTAAGATTGTATAAACATATAGGGTGATTCAAAGTCGTGACCATAAATGAAACATCAACACAGGAGCGCATTTCAAGGGGGGTCATCTATGTAACATTTTTTCCTTGAGGGCTTCATTAACAAGATACGGGGTGTTAAAATTAAAAAAAAATATCTTCAAAACCGCCAACTGTCAACTAAAGTATTGACCACATTCCAAAGTCTTTACTCAACATTAAGGTGCACCAGTGGCGGAAATACAGCGGATTAGTGGCATTATTTTCCAAATAAAAATAGTACGCCACTGTTTTTCTTTTCGAAACGCGCAATATTTCGAATTTTGCTTTCAATTTGATACAAATATACTCTTGTGTTTTTTCCGAGAGTGCTCTGTTTTCGTAAAAATTAAAATAAAACAAATTACTTGACGTTTCTTCAAAGTTATGTTATACGGTTTTTATCGTTACAACTACTTCTTTTGTAAAAGCCAGGTCAAAAGTTTATTTTTTCCATTTTTGCGTGAGGACGTCGATATTTTTTTTTGTACGTAATGGAAATGCTTTAGAGGCTTCTCGGGAGTATCAACGTAGATTTCCTAACAGACAAAAACCTACCCCAAAGGTTTTTTTCTTGTAATAAACATGTCCAATTAGTTGCTCAGTTGTTTCTTTTTTGAGGAAATACAATTTTAATTTTTTTATATTTGCACAGATGGCCATACATGGCCGAAAAGCCCTTAATCTGAGGCTGACCGTTCGCCGGCCCCGATTTTTTCTTCTTACCGATTTCGTGTTTTTTGGTTTGGCGACGCTGCATCATTTGAGATAACAGTGACAATTTTCGATTTTCTTCGTGATTATTTGCATTAAAATAAGGGTTGTACAAATATAAAGATCTTTAGTAGAACAAAAATATAATGTACCATCAAGTACTTTGATAATGCTTGACCTGGAAACAAAAAGAGCAATGAAAAAGTCAAGTCAAACATTAACGTTTCAAGTAATTTTCTTTTCAAGTCAAATCAAGTAGTTCATGAAAATATGAAGCTACTTGACTTGACGAATCCCTAGTAGAAGAAATACTCTCAATACGCGCAACGTCTAGTAGATTTGCTGCAAGGTCATGTAGGGCATAACTTTCTGAAATTTAGTGGTGGTATCTCCAGAGCAAGAGCTGGCTAGAACAAGATAAACCTGGAACATCTGCAGCTTAAGCATCATATTACCTGCTGATCTAGTTCTAGAAAGATGTTACAAGCGCATATGTTATCTTACCACTTTAGTATCACAAGTACCTTAAATGACAATTGTTGCATGCGTTTTCGATCGCAGTGATAACAGTTAAAATCATTTCATCACTTATTAAACGATCATGCCTATCAGAATCGAGATTAGATAGCTTATTGATGCGTAGAGCACGTACTTATGGTATCAATGATAAGAGATACACAAAATAATTAAAACTGCGTTTAAATTAAAATCAGCACTATTGAATAGAATTCTATATTTCTATATTTCTAGACAGTTTGGAAATTTCCAAACTTCATCCAAATATCCAGGAAACCTTTCATCATCATCTTGACCAAATGCCTTTGTTTCTGATATAAACTAAGTGACATATAAATCCGAACACCCAGTGTAAAAGGTTTTATTTTAATAAAAGTTGGTGAATGTATTTATCTTACTGTAAATAACAAGTGAAGCAATTTTCAGCCTTATCAGTTGGACATTCCGCTTTTTATACTGCTTTTTTTTAATTCACTAACGCTCTAAAAATGAATATTTCAGCCGCAGTAAAGAATCAACGTTGGCGGATTTTGGTTCTTGACATCCTTTACGATCGGTTACGATGCCTAGAGTACGGAGACCTGTACGATTTCGTCAACTTAGTGAGTTTGATAGGGGCCGTATAGTGGGACTTCGGGAAGCTGGACTTTCTTTTCGGGCAATTGCAGTTAGAGTGGAAAGAAGTGTAGACACTGTGGTTAGGTGTTGTCAGGCATGGCTTCGAGAAGGCCGTACGCAAAGAGCAAGGGGCACTGGACGCCGCCGTAGAACAACAGACCGTGAAGATCTCCGCCTAGGATTATTGGCCTTAAGGGACCGTTTCTCCACTACCAGGTCCATTGCAAAACACGGAAGACCTATTGGCATGCGAAGTGTTTACCGACGAATGAGAAGTTTTGGCTTGTTTTCATACCGGCCACACTGGGTCCTCCCTTTAACTCGAGAACACCGACGTAATCGCCTTGAGTGGTGCAGACAACGGTCACTCTGGGATCAGGAATGGAACAGTATTTTCTTTAGTGACGAGTCTCGATTTTGTTTAGGCATGCACGATGGTCGTGCCAGGGTTATAAGGCGACGTGGTGAAAGGAGGAATCCACAGTTTTTTGTTGAAAGTCATGTTCACCACACTGTTGGAGTTATGGTTTGAGGTGCTATAGTTTATGGTTCGAGGTCACCTTCAATCTTCATCAGAGGTAACATGAACGCGCAGCGTTATATCCACGAAGTTCTAGAACCCTATCTTTTACCCTATCTTGACACCCTGGCAGATCCAACTTTCCAACAAGATAATGCCCGACCACATGTTGCAAGAGTCACAATAGACTTCTTTCAACATAATGATGTCACATTGTTACCATGGCCACCAAGATCTCCCGACTTATCCCCAATTGAGCACGTGTGGGATATGATGGGTAGGAGATTGCTCAATTTGCAACGTCCTCCTCAGACTCTAGAAGCACTTCGAGAGGAGTTGGTGGTTGCCTGGAATGAGATACCACAGGAGGACACTGACCACCTGAACAGAAGCATGCCTAGGCGCGTTGGAGAATGCGTAGCACATCAGGGTGCGCCCACACATTATTAAAGGTCAAAGGGCTTTAAAGCAAGGCAATCATTTTGAAATTTTTATCATTTACTTATTATGCTTCATTATGTACTTATACAAAATTTTATTAAAATAAAACCATTTAAACTGGGTGTTCGGATTTATATGTCACTTAGTATATTTCATTTGCTCCTTCCAGCTTAGGTAGGTCGAACAGGCCCATAAGGACACAATCCTCAAGAAAATTGAAATTCAAGACTCTGTTAGAAATTTAATACAGTTTGAAATGCGTACGGTTTTCGAGTATTTACATCCAAATATCTTAAAATTGAAGCATATAATAGCAACAATGTAGAGTCAATAAGGACCTTGAATGTTGGTATCATATGCTCGAGTATTGTACGTAAGCGTACAAAAAGCTCTAACTTCATTGTATCCATGGGCGCCCGCACCCATTTTTCTCAGGGGTGGCCGATCATCGACAAGAAATAACTAGTTGTGAAAATGTACCTGTCAGCAAATCATTTTTTTGTAGACCAAATTTTTAGTCAGCAACGCAAATCCTAAGAATTACCGAAATTGTACGCAAAACCGTAATAATAATAATAATCTTTATTAATAAAATAAACATCAAGTTCTATGCTCTTGTGTATAAAAGTCCATTTTAGAAAATGCATCTAAAACATGAATTTAAAACATTATTACGGGTAATAAAATATAAACATTTATATGAATGACAGTTAAATGGACACAAACAAATATACAGGGTGTCCGCAAAGTTGGGGTTTTCCTTTTCACTACCCTTGAAATAACAAAGGTAATGTGAGGTGAAACGAGGGCGACCAAGTAAAAAAAAATAAAGGAAAAAGTACTCACTCTTCAGTTGACGAGAAGGGCTAAGTACGTCTCTACCCGAAATCATACCGCTCCAACAGAAAATGAAATCAGCTGATGCGCTACCGAGCAGACGCAGGCAAACAAGGAAGGCAAAATGTTGCGTAAAAAGTCTAGGTATTGCATCCCGTCCAATCGATTTGGGAGAATAAATGGTCCAATGAGCATACCGTTCACCATGCCAGCCCAAACATTCACCGAAAATGTTTGTTGAAAATGTGCCCGACGGACAGCGTGCGGATTTTCTACTGACCAAACATGAGTGTTGCGAAAGTTATTCACCCCATTACGCGTGACCGTAACCGTCGGTTGAAGGTTGCATACTGACCTGACCCACTGACACCGACCCAGTTCTGTCGTCGGGTTGAGCCAGTGAAATTGTACCACTCGGGGATGTCGCGGGTCGCGGTTACAGGACGGTATTCAGATATTTTTGATGTTGCAGAGCCCTTTATCTCGGTTCCCTTAAGACATTAAGAAAAATTGCTTATGTTTTTAAGATCTACACGTCGTGTAAAGGAAAACCCCAACTTTGCGGACACCCTGTATATCTAATCGTTATGGCTCTATTTGCAAAAATAAACATTACTAGGTAAGCACCGCATATGTTTGCTTAAAACTGCTTAAAATCACCTGAATGGTATCGTTACTGATATCTCGTCCTTGACGTGTCAAACATATCACACATCCTTTTAACAGGAGACATTTCCGATATGTTCGTTCTAGACCTAGAGCTGTCAAAACTTGAATTAGAGCGAGTTGATCTCTTTGGCACCACAAAATTGATTTTAGATAAGAATTTCGGGCAATCAATCAAGTTCATTATTAACCACTAAAGCACTGTAATATTGTAATGTCATTTAATCGACGAAGGTAAAAAACAATGTATGAAAATTCGTGAAGTAGAAGCCTCTTCCAGGATATAAGCCATAAATTGGCGACCAAACCAGATCGTGCCTAAATATGCAAATTTTATGGTCCAGCCGGATGCTGAAGGGGGTCACGCCCCCCCCTCGCGTCTTCCTGCGGGCGCCCATCACTATATCGGCTAATCCAGTTATGCTGATGATACCCAGAGTCGGGTCGAAATATGGATGTCTAAAGCCCGCCACTCACGACCCAACGCCGCAGTACAACTTTGTCGAAAATCGGATAACGACACACATGTAACGATCTTGCAGTATGAGTTTTGATTTGAAACATGGCCGATGAAAATCTAGTTTTAGCGGCTCTTACATTTTGTACGACTAAAAGTAAAAGGAAAAAGATCGGTCGCCATCTTCAAAAGTAATGCCAACTTAAAGTTCTATACCTCGAAAAAAGACACCCGTTATAATTCAAAAAATTCTCTTAAAAAATCCTCATTGTAAGCGATTTTTATAAATATGCGTACACCGAGAAATATTATTAAAATGCGCCAAATTTAGGTTGTTTTCACGTGAGTTTTCCGAAATCATACAATGGTATCACACGTCACAGTACACGATCAAATAAAAGATCCAACCAACAGTGTTGTACTGCTGTCAAATTGTACCGACTTGACTGGATAACACGACCAAATTGCGTTCGATTTTGTAGCATTCGACAAAATCGTACGGCGGCGTTCGATCGTGCGTGACGGGCTTAATACAAAGCCGTGTGTACAGAGAGAATGTACACAACATACTAAACTCAGCCAAATATCAAAACGCGCCTATGTTTTTTTTCTTCATTTCAATTACAACGTTTCTCATTTCAAATTGCAATTATACGCTTCGCCTATTTATCGGTAGACCATGTGCACAGCAGTGTCGCAT
This sequence comes from Acanthoscelides obtectus, assembly GCA_963669975.1. Lineage (NCBI taxonomy): Eukaryota > Metazoa > Arthropoda > Insecta > Coleoptera > Chrysomelidae > Acanthoscelides > Acanthoscelides obtectus. Next base: position 109,231,776 of record CAVLJG010000004.1, on the reverse strand, counting down.
ATAATTGTATGCATTTAATCTCATTTAAACACCTTGAGAAACTCTGTAATTGAAGTGACTCATTCTCCACTTCCATTACAAAAATTATCAGCGTTTGTAGCCTGGTATGTAGTTATTAAATGTACAATATTCTTTAGTATAGTTATAATATTTTAGTATATAAAGGCGCTAGGATTTTTTTTCTGGCAGATTTTTTCGATTTTTTTATATCTATTTATTATAAATTTGAATCAGTATTCACTATAAACAATAGATTTTGACAGTTTAACAGACGCGACCCCCTAACAGAACTATTATTGTTTGCATTAGTGACTCTCCAGCTGAAGAAAACATTACCACGTGGAATGTTGAATAAAACACAATCATCATTTGCGATAGAAGTGAGCATTTTCGGAACTACTCTCGCGGCTCTCATTTTATTCAAGATTCTGCGTGACAACTTTGCTACTTGAAGATATGTGAAGATAATAGAAATAGCACAGTGTCGTACAAACATGGCGCTAAAGATATGAGATTGAGATTTGCTAAAAATTAACAAACGATTTGCATTAATGTCCGATGCTGTTGAAGACGTCAAAAAGCTGATGATAACCTTTGAAGATCAGGATGCTAATCTAAATCAGTTATCTGCATTTAAAATAAGATATGATATGGTCCAAACCTTTGCTCATTTATTTGACATATTTGTCGGACCTTATGGCTCGTTTACACAGTGCGAGCTAGCGTACGAGTCATCCTGCCGAGTAGCTGCAGTGCAGTAATTCGCATAAATCCGGACGTACCTACGAGTAACTCGTACGTGCGAGTTGGACAGTAGCTCGCATCCGAGTTACTTCAACAATTTTTGTTTTCACTCGCCTGCTGGCCCGACAGCAACGCGCATATGGCAACAGCTCGGACGTCATTCGCATCGTTCGGACATGTTCGGCAGTAGCTCGCCAGTGTCAGCCCGCAATTACGAAGCAGAAGCTGTATTTCATGTGTGCTGCGCCACAAGCGTTTACCCAATTCGAAATGGGCTCAGAAAGGTGGTCTTCTGAGAATAATATTACATTCATGAATCTCTACAGAGAACAAGAAAACCTATGGAATTGTTTTGATAAAAATTATAAAAATAGAGATATGAGAAAAGCATCTTTGGAATACATTGCAAACGAAATGAGTCTAGTTAACACCAGTGAGGTAACTAAAAAAAATAAAAATTTACGATCTACCTATAACCAAGAACGCGCGAAAATTGAAAAAAGTAAAAAGAGTGGATCTGGGTCGGAAGATGTTTACAAGTCATCCTTAAAATGGTTCGATATAATGGATTATATAATGAAAACAATTAATTTGAAAGAAAAGAAAACAACAAGCAATCTGGTGAGTACCTGATATTTTATTCCACTGAGATAGTTCATCACATTTAATTATTATTAATCATATAATTTTGCCAGGTGACAGCACCCTCATTACAAAAAAAAAATTGTATTTTTCTCTCAATTTTTCAGCTGCGAACTTTGATCTGTTATTGATCCGCGAACGGGCGATACTTGGTAACGCATTTATTTCTGATCTCCACGTTCCTAGGTTCGTAGTGAAATTTACAATATCTTCATAATCTATGCTACCCGGTGGTGTGTAGGTGTGAAGTGAAGATTTGCGCAACCAGTTGTGCAGTACACATGTAGTTCGAATCATTTTTATTGCGGTTTCCTCTTGCAACTGGATAGGTTTTGCCAAAACACGGAATCGAGATACTAAAATACCAAATGCATTTTCTACTATGCGTCTTGCAATAGTGAATCTGTAATTGTAAATTTTTTCGGCAATCGTGGGCTCATTGGGATATCGTTTCAATAAGTACGTCTTAAGAGGGAAAGCATCATCTCCCACTAGGAATCCACCTTCTGGCAGTAATGACCCATTTTCCAACACTGGATACAATGAGGAAGCTTGGAAAACACCAACCGTCGGAATTTCGCCCATATGAGCCTATGTCCACATATTTAAAACAGTAGTCATGATCCACGACTGCTAAGAGCACCAAGCTGTTTGTTCCTTTATTTTTTGCCGTCGATGGCTCCACAACATCCTGGAAAATTCCACCTGTGGTGAAATCCTACTTGTATGTCTTCCCATTCCCTTTTGTCTGGTACCTGAAAAAATATTAATTTAGTATTTTCATTTCAGCCTAACGATACACCGTCGGGGTCTAAAATTTTGGGAGATGATGTTAGTCGGGACATTGATGATAAAACTGATAATAAATCAATCGACTCCAGCGACAGCTCGTTGATCAAAAATAAAAATCCAGTTCAAGTTAAAAATAAAATAAAGCATAACATTACCCAAGAAACGAGCGGAATTGCAGCAGCTATTAATGAGCTGAAACAACTGAATAGTACTATACAAACTTCCAGTTGTTCTCAGCAATGTGATGAGTACGATGTTATTGGAAAACATGTCGCTATTCAACTGAGAGAGCTCCCATTACTCGATTTTATAGACGCCAAAGATGAAATCCAACAAGTACTTTCCCGATACCGAGAAAAAGCTATATATGTCCGAAACACATCTGCTTTTTCCTCATATAATACATCGTCGCCAACGTCCTACATATCGCTGACATCACCAGGATCCAGTGTACCAAGTGATTCATTCCCAGGACCTGTCCCAATATCTGATCGGCCCGCAGAAACAGTTTCTCGGCAGCCAGTTCAAACAGTTGTTGGACAACCATCAAATGCATCATACGAGGGTATCCACTTTGGTGATCCACTAGTCAGAGCAATGATAGATGCTGATATGAACAATATGCAATAACTTTTATCCTCTGTGTTACTTTTGTTTAATTTTGTATGACTTGGTTTGTCTTTAATAAATGAATGAATGTATGTATGATCCACACATGTGTCATTGAATAAGTTAACTGAACGTTTGAAGTATCAACTCATGAAGCATTTACCACATTTCTACTTACCTGCAAATATTCGTCCAAAGCTTCATACATAGCGTCACAAACTTCTGGTATAAATTTTGATATGGAGGATTTTGAAATCCTGAAAAATATTGCTAACAGCCTGTATGATATTCCTGAGCTTAGAAAACACAGGGATACTTCTAACTTTACCCTTGCTGGTATGGCATCTCTCATAAAAGTGTCTTGACGCTCTATTTTCATTTTTATTAAATTTAAAAGTTTGTCAACTTGTTCGGGTGTCACTCTCAGCACTGCTTTATATTCTCGGGGGTCTTCATGATAAAGCTCCTTGAAAATCGCACATGTTGCTCCTATAGATCGCCTTGCCATCCAATCTCTAATCCAAACCTTTTTCTTCCTCTCCTTTTTTTGAAGTTTTTTGTAGGATTTTTCCAATTCTTCACATAATATTATTGTCATAGACCTTATTACCGTTTTTTTAATCACAGCAAGTTGACTCAACATCGCGACAACTCGGAAGATACTGGGCAGCTACTATCATCGTGGAAACAACTAAGGCGAGTCGAGCTACTGGCATACGAGTAGACCATCCGAGTAGCTGTCTACTGTCTAGTCAGCAGCTCGCACTGTGTAAAGGAGCCATTACAAAAGTCAAATTCCAGTTAACCGTTGATGAAGAGTCCAAAACTTTAGAATATACTCAAAATAAGTACCCGGGAATCTTTTACGAGTTGAAGGGTGCACGGAAAAAAGATGAATGTCACTAATTTGGTGTTTTGTAGTTAGAACCGGTAACATGTAGCCTCAACGCAGTACAATCCCATGAGGAATCGGAAACACGCAAAAACACTTACAGTTCGTAGTTATACCCAATAGAAAACTTGCCGCGCAGGAAAAAGAGAAGAATGTATGAAGAAAAGATGAACGTCCACTGATCGTCACCAAAGAAATTTACCATACACCAATCTGCGACGAAAGAAATAAACGTTAAGTAATCGTTTTTAAGCAGTTATATACCATTAATTTTGTTTTGTTTGTTCTATATTCTTTTGAATAAAGATTTTTTGGTTCTGTCCCAATTGAAAAAATACTTAGAACTAAGTCTGAGTTTGAGCTATTCAGGTTAGAAAATTACTTTTGTTCCAGGCCATGTTTTATAAATTTTCTGTTAAGGTAGTTATCATATTAGAACAGATCGTGAAACCTAAGATAGGCATTTTGCTGGTTAATCAACCCTTAGGTTTTACAGGGTGTCGCATAATATGATCAAAAGCTAATTTCTAGCCTCAATATCTCAAAAAAGTTGAATTCAAGCATCACATAAGAAATGTTTGAAAGTATATCAAAAAATATTTTTTTATTTATAATTTAATTTCTTTTTCGATTACTTATAATAAGGAATCTATGGTACTCCGTCAAATCTTTGACCCACCCTGTACAACGAGTCTAGGAGTCTTGAAACTTTTAAATTCACTTTTCTCGAAGCGTTTTGTGATATTATCTTTTTCCCATGTACCCTTCAGTTGTTCACAGCTGTGGCTTCCTTTTCATATATAGAAAAAATCCTTCTTTTCTACATCTGGTCTGGTCTAATCGAAACTTCGAAATAGGCTTCTTATGCATTCCTATAGGATAATAACATAACTTATAATAATAAACGAATATGAATGCATTTGAATTAGTATTTTTCTTTTATACAGAGTGTCCGCAAAGTTGGGGTTTTCCTTTACACGACGTGTAGATCTTGAAAACATAAGCAATTTTTCTTAGTACCATATACACCAATGTCTTAAGGGAACCGAGATAAAGGGCTCTGCAACATCAAAGATATCTGAATACCGTCCTGTAGCCGCGACATCACCGACTGGTACAAGGTCACTGGCTCAACCCGACGACAGAACTGGGTCGGGTTCAGTGTGTCAGGTCAGTATGCAACCTTCAACCGACGGTTACGGTCACGCGTGTAGAGGTAATCGCGTGGACGAGAATCCCTCAACAAGCACTAGAGACGTGGCTAGAGAAGTGCAAGTATCAAAAACTAAAGTGTGGCAAACGCTGCGTGAAGAGGGGCTGTATCCGTTAAACGTCCAACGTGTACAAGCCCTTCAACCTGACGATTTTCCAGCAAGAGTGCGGTTTTGCGAGTGGTTGTTGCATCAACATGACAATAATCCGGACTTTTTGAAGTGCATATTGGTGACAGATGAATCTACGTTCACGCGTAATGGGGTGAATAACTTTCGCAACACTCATGTTTGGTCAGTAGAAAATCCGCACGCTGTCCGTCGGGCACATTTTCAACAAACATTTTCGGTGAATGTTTGGGCTGGCATGGTGAACGGTATGCTCATTGGACCATTTATTCTCCCAAATCGATTGGACGGGATGCAATACCTAGACTTTTTACGCAACATTTTGCCTTCCTTGTTAGAAGATGTGCCATTAAGTGTAAGACAATCAATGTGGTTTCTACGTCTGCTCGGTAGCGCATCAGCTGATTTTATTTTCTGTTGGAGCGGTATGATTTCGGGCAGAGACGTACTTAGCCCTTCTCGTCAACAGGAGAGTGAGTACTTTTTCCTTTATTTTTTTTACTTGGTCGCCCTCATTTCACTACACATTACCTTTGTTATTTCAAGGGTAGTTGTTTCTGAAAAGGAAAACGCCAACTTTGCGGACACCCTGTATAGCTGATTTAGCAAACCATGAACTTCCCCGAAAAAATATTTTCTCTGAGACGTCGACGAGTTTGAGAGAATCTGCAAGATCATTTATATTCAACTCCACTAATAGAGGGACCCCGAAGAAACTGCGCAACTGCGTTCCAGATATTTATATTCTGCATCTGACTACTTCGGCATTTATCTCCATTTAATCCGTATACATAGGGTAATTCGGGGAGTGATGGCGCACCTTTTTCTTTAACAGCTGTATAAATCGAAAGAAAGACCAAATCATACTCAAAACTTAAACTTTTATTCTTTGGTTATCAAGCAACAAATATCAAACACATTATTCAAATTAGGAAGTATACAGAAACATAAAAAGCTAGCTCTAAGGACATTATACAAAAATCCATCTAACCCGGAAGATGCGGTTGAGATGGCGCAGCTATTTCGGGTGAGATGGCGTACACATAGTAAGATAAAATATTTACTTCTTGGCATTGAATTCGTTATTCAAAACTGCTTTTGCACACCCGTTGCATAACTCACTATAACGTGAACATGTTTCGTGGTACCAAGACAAACATCGGATACATTTTAGCCAATCATCAGGCTTTTTTGTTGTGGCATATGCCTCATTACAACCTCTACAGCACTCATCTTCTGAGCCTTCTGAAGAAGAATCATGTAAAGACACATCCGCTTCTGATTCTGAAGAAGTGTTTTCAACCAAATTTAATTTTCGACGGCGCCTACTACCCTTTTGTGTTTTCTCATTTTTATTTTCCACTTTCCTTGTTACAATTTTCCTTGGATGTTTTTCCTGCTTAGATTTTTTGTTTGTAATACTTTCAGCGGAGTTGAGTATTGACGCCACTTGTTTGCTGCGTTTTCTAACTTGCTGAACAGGTGTACTAGTACACGGTATGGGAGAAATATTATTTAACATTTTGCCAGGCGTCAGGTTATTTTTAGGAGGGCTTTCTGGTGGGGGAAGACTGTCCTTTGAACATCCTGGTTGAGGGTGATCCAGAATACTTGCTTGAGTTGTTATCTCTTGTTCGTTATTATTGCAATTATTAACATTATCCTGAACATCTGTGGTCTCCGACAAAAATGCTTCATCCGGAATTGCTTCAGGATTAAATGGTACGATACCTGTTGCCTTAAAGGCTGCCACAGCATTACTTACTGTGGCAGACTTGACCCACGCCGACGCAAGAAGTTCTCCAAACTGAAGCCGTGTCAACCTTCTTGTAGGGTTATTTTTTATATAAAGATTGCACGCTCTGTAATAGTTCATTTTTAATGACTTAAAAAACCCCCTATCCAACGGTTGCAGAAATTGTGTCGTATGACTGGGTAGGCATACAAGGATGATATTGTTACTGCTGGCAAACTCGAGCATTTCAATGTTGTTACAATGTGATCCATGTCCATCCAGCAAAAGAATAACCGTCCCAACTGGTTTCCTTGGTAGGAATTGTTCTTTTAGCCAAAGGTAAAAGAGAGCACTATTGATGTAGGCGGATTTTTCATTCATGTAGACTTTTGACCCCGGTGGCAGACCGTCTTCATACTCAGCTTTCTTATTTTTGCCCTTCATAATGCAGGTAGGGGGAATATATACACCTTCCGCACTAAAACATGAAATAACAGTAATGGTCTCTCCCTTTTCCGCAGCGGTGATGCTAGCTACATTCTTAGAACCTTTGGCAGCAACAACGAATCCGGGTTTGTTATTCAATTGCATTCCAGTCTCGTCCACGTTGAAGATGTGGCTATGCTTTTCAAAGAGTTGATTTTCTGCAAGGACTCTTTCCAAAAGCTTAAAGTAGTCAGCAACCTCTTTGCGTCTCATTCCTTGAGCGCGCGCAAGAGACACTCCTTCGGACTTTCGAACTGACAAACCCGGATGACGCGATAAGAATGAATGTAACCAGTCATACCCTGCTTTTCCAGATTCATGATTGAAGCGGTGCTTTATTTGCAACTGTTCAGCCAACTTAAAGGCCATAACACGGACGTCTTCTCGAGTAGGAGCAAACCCATGTGCTTGTAGCTTTTTTATGTGTGTCACAATCTTATTTTCATTTTGTATGCCTAGACATGCTGACGGCCCCTGAGGTCCCACTACCAGATTACCAGATTTCTTTCGTCTTCTTAAAGTGGTTGCTGGAACATTAAAATGTCTTGCAGCTTCATTTACACCCATGGAGTTATTATTCACAGCAGCAATGGCTAGCAGTAACTGTTCCTTGGTCCATTGTCCACGTAAAGACGTACTACGCCTATTGTATTTCGTCGGCATGGTACTGGAATAAAAAAATATATAGGTATTCAAAGCTCCAACTCACCCGCAGTTTAGTGCACCGTCTCACCCAAAAATGCCGGGTGAGATGGCTCACTTAATTACTAAAACTGGCAACGACTAAAAATCTTCGTGCTAGGTTAGAATCACTCCTACAAGCGGCTGTAGCAATATTATGTCACTAAAAATGAATTTAATCATGGAATAACTTACCAGTCTCTTGTTGATCGTACCGTGATGCAAAATTTTGCAAATTCACGATTAGTTTTCTTGCTTCCGCCACTCCAATTATCGTGAGAAACCACTTTTTCCGCCGTACATTACTTATTTCTAGGAGTGTTTATAACATAACTAACATGTCGTGTCTTGATGTTAAACATGTTGCCAAATATAGCGCTGCGCCATCTCATCCGGTGCGCCATCTCTCCCGGAATTACCCTAAAGGACAACCAAATCGTTATTCTATCATTGGCGGGAAGTGTTGTTAAGAAATTATGCATTTTCCAATTATTTTATTGGGCCTCCCATTATGTACTGTTTCTTTTAAACCAAAAGCACACGAGCCGCATCAGAATTTTACGTAGGACCAGAATGGGAGGCATCTAGCGGTCACAGTAGTGACCAGGCTGACAATGCGAACTGAAAAATACAGTTCCAACAATGTGCTGTCTTATTTCGAAAAAAAATCAAGTTTGATTTAAATACTGATTTTTATCAACCAACCCTGCTAATAGCTACCTTTGTAAAAAATGTATTAGCAATACTCCATTCAGGCTTAATTGGGCCATCCTGTAGATCACGCTAGCTCCATAAACTATTTTTCACTAACAAAATATTTATTCTAAACATAGGTTCATTACGTTGTTGTTACCGTACATACTTAGATTTATGGCTTGCTTGATGAAAAAAGTTAACGTTACAGCAATTCCTATGCTGCGGTTTATCGCCAGTAAAACTGGACCAAATACCACACCACAGATACGTAAAAACACATTTTCTGCCTTACTTAATCTTAACAGCTGACGTAATTGACGTCTTCTCACATTTTTCCGCATATTTGTACATCAGTTACAGTGATACGCTACTCCATATGGTTTGGTGTTCCTTAATTTGCGAATACTCTAAATAAAAAATATTTTTGTGTCAAAATTTGGATATCACTATGAAAACTATAGTCCAGTCATCATGGATATTTTGCAGCATATCGCTCGGCTTTGCCGGGAGTTTCAAATTCGACTCTCACCGCTGGGGGATCGCGGAAACAGTAAGAGATACGATGTTGTTTAATTGGGGACAAAGTTTTAAGTTATGTAACTAAGAAAATGAAACTTACCAAGTTTCGAAATTCAGACGAAATAAACCGAACCGAAATCGTTTTTATTTTTTCCTGACTTGTTTTTCCTTTTTATATAATGTCGTACTGGATTATTCTTGTTATCTTTGTCTATTTTTCTTTGAATATTGTTATGTTTATGTTTTTTTTTTCTTTCATATGGTGGGGTCAAATCTAACAGCAACCCAGATGCTAATCTTCGCCTTTCTGATGTGTTTCAATAAAGTTTTTTACTATTATTACTTTATTTGAGATGAGGTGTCAAAATAAGAAGTAACATTACCACTTTTTCTCATCTACAAGATCGTTTGTCCTCGATCAACAATTTTATTTTTCCTATAGACGCCATATTTGATTTTTACACATATAAATAGAGCTTTTTGGAGTTTTTAATTTCGATTTCAATACGATATAATGTCATACACTGACTTGGTCAAATCTAAGTTGTTTCAAGAAAACCAATATTCTCATAGTTGGCTTTGAAAATGACAGGTTATGGCATTGTTTATCGATTAAATCAGTGTTTGAGAAGCATGTTTAAAAGACATTCAGATAATATGCCCGTTTATCGACATTACAAACGCTCTACATGGCACCTCACGCATAGATTAATAGTATACTAAGTGACATATAAATCCGAACACCCAGTTTAAATGGTTTTATTTTAATAAAAGTTGGTGAATGTATTTATCTTACTGTAAATAACAAGTGAAAAAATGTTCAGCCTTACCAGTTGGACATTCCGGTTTTTATACTGTTTTTTTTTTTAATTCACTAACGCTCTAAAAATGAATATTTCAGCCGCAGTAAAGAATCAACGTTGGCGGATTTTGGTTCTTGACATCCTTTACGATCGGTTACGATGCCTAGAGTACGGAGACTTGTACGATTTCGTCAACTCAGTGAGTTTGATAGGGGCCGTATAGTGGGACTTCGGGAAGCTGGACTTTCTTTTCGGGCAATTGCAGTTAGAGTGCAAATAAGTGCAGACACTGTGGTTAGGTGTTGTCAGGCATGGCTGCGAGACGGCCGTACGCAAAGAGCATGGGGCACCGGACGCCGCCGTAGAACAACAGACCGTGAATATCGCCGCCTAAGATTATTGGCCTTAAGGGACCGTTTCTCCACTACCAGGTCCATTGCAAATGAATGGTTTGCAGAACACGGAAGACCTATTGGCATGCGAAGTGTTTACCGACGAATGAGAAGTTTTGGCTTGTTTTCATACCGGCCACACTGGGACCTCCCTTTAACTCGAGAACACCGACGTAATCGCCTTGAGTGGTGCAGACAACGGTCACTCTGGGATCAGGAATGGAACAGTATTGTCTTTAGTGATTTTGTTTAGGCATGCACGATGGTCGTGCCAGGGTTAGAAGGCGACGTGGTGAAAGGAGGAATCCACAGTTTTTTGTTGAAAGACATGTTCATCACACTGTTGGAGTTATGGTTTGGGGTGCTATAGCTTATGGTTCCAGGTCACCTTTAATCTTCACCAGAGGTAACATGAACGCGCAGCGATATATCCACGAAGTTCTAGAACCCCATCTTTTACCGTATCTTGACACCCTGGCAGATCCAACTTTCCAACAAGATAATGCCCGACCACATGTTGCAAGAGTCACAATAGACTTCTTTCAACATAATGATGTCACATTGTTACCATGGCCACCAAGATCTCCCGACTTATCCCCAATTGAGCACGTGTGGGATATGATGGGTAGGAGATTGCTCAATTTGCAACGTCCTCCTCAGACTCTAGAAGCACTTCGAGAGGAGTTGGTGGTTGCCTGGAATGAGATACCACAGGAGGACATTGACCACCTGATCAGAAGCATGCCTAGGCGCGTTGGAGAATGCGTAGCACATCAGGGTGCATCCACACATTATTAAAGGTCAAAGGGCTTTAAAGCAGTGCAATCATTTTGAAATTTTTATCATTTACTTATTATGTTTCATTAAGTACTTATACAAAATTTCATTAAAATAAAACCATTTAAACTGGGTGTTCGGATTTATATGTCACTTAGTATATTTGAATGCAAGACATGTGCATCGGTTTAGATATGACATGTGCTTAAGGAGCTGCTACATCGTCAAGCCGTTTTTTAACACGCTTTCATTAGCTTTATGTACAGTAATGGACAAAAGTATATAGACAAATATGAATATTTACCTTTAGAAAACGAATGTTACAATGTTACAATCAGTTACATAAAATAATACTTCTCCCAATGTTGTCAAAACGACGTTTGTTCTTTATGCAATGATTCGAGATCAACTATAGGAAGATTACTTTTTTAGACATTTGAGGTTTCATATCAAACCATGTCATGATATTTACAATAGCACATTAAAACAAGAAATTACACTGTTCAACTATACCTAGTTCATAAAAACTAGGAATGCTTCGCTGATGATATAATGAAACAAAAGATAATTTCAAGGCCTACTTAGGAAATTCTTTTTTTTTTTAATTAAGGTTTGGCGATGTCCATTTATAAGACATGCATTTTCTGAATCAGACTTAAAAGGTCTGAGTATTTACCTGTGGAAAAACCCAATACGGCGTCTGTAAGAAAAAATCAAGTTGATGTTTGAGGACATGAGACGGAAGTCATATCGAAATTATCATTATCCTATCTTGTACAGGAGAAAAACTGGCAATGTCGATATACTTTTTATTTTGTAATACCTCAAATACAGCCAGGAAAAAAGGAATTGGGGGAAAATTAGCTATCTCCGGAAATACTCTAAATAGCGAAACGTTTCAAGAGCAATTTTCACCCGGTATATATCGGATATATCTTGAAAATATTGTACATAGACTTGTCAGAATTTGTCATCAGAGGGCTACAAAATTAGACATGAATGACAGATGAAACTATTGATCCAGGCATTCGGGTGGTCCGTAAATTTTGAATTACCTTCAAATACAAATATAGCATCATTTACCTATTCCGTTGTCTCCCTGCAGGGATGTCAGTGTGAATAATTGAAAAACGTCACATCGCCTGTTCTGAAACATCGGGAAACCTAGGGAGGAAATCAAAGCGAAAACTGACGAGGAAACTCGGGGGGAAATCGAAAGCCCGGATACGTAGCAATTTATTCGAGGATGAAATAAAGGTAATAGGTCAATATTTCAGCGGATAACCGTCAAGTTCATCAAAAAATCCCATTTTTCTACAGTTGCCCGACAAAGCTGGTATGTTTTATTCTCCGTTCAGCGGCGGATTTACGAGTTTGTTTAAGGGTCGCGCAGTGGTGGTCCCAGAATGTTCATTTAGGTGGGGGGGGGGGGGAGGAGTGGGGGTGAATGCTTAAGCAGCACGTTTGAGAGTGAATGTCTGATTGTCTCAGTTAGATGCGGCTAGATAGAGTCAACGTTTGCTGGGGACCCCATCTAGGACCTACCGAAATTAAACGTACAGCGCAAAGTGTTGCAAAAAGTCCAAGCACGTTGCTGAATACTAATTTTGTACTATTTAACCCGAGTTGTTTGTAACTCTTTATCTTACTCTTTTGGTGTGGGTAAGAAATTGAAATTTCAGGCCTCAGTTTGATCTAATGTTTAAGCAAACTACACAACTCTGTTTTGAACGTAAATTCAGTGATTTATAGTCTGGTACCGAAACACAAGCCAGTAGCAGAACACATCGTACGCCACTGTTACTGCGACGTACAGGGTGCGGCAGAGAGGACGAACGTTTTTGGGATGGGTAGAACTCCCCGCCTCCGTCTACGAGAGAGGTGGGGAGTGTGCCGTTCGACTCGTGAGATCCTAGCATTATTTTACCAGTTGTCGTTATGGAGCCTTGGACGGTGAAGCACCGCGTTTCCGTCCGAATTATAATGAGCCAGTCATCGTCGAACAGCGTGAGTTTCGTCGCCACTTCAACATTCATCGGAATAGAGCTGTTCCCTCTCGAAACACCATCCTTCGTTGGGTTGAATCACTTCGCAGGCGTGGTGAACTGATCAACAGAAGACCGAGAGGAGCGCCGCGAACAGTTCGAACTCCTGAAAATGTTGAACGCGTTCGACAGGTCTTTCTTCGCTGTCCGACTCGATCTGCCTGGAAACATGCTGCTGCACTTCGCCTTAGTGATCGTTCGGTAATGCGAATTTTGCATATGGATCTCCGCTTTCACCCCTACAAATTGGCCATTGTGCAACAGTAAAGCTCGGAGATTATGCACAACGAATGAACTTCGCACGTGAGATGGAAGCACTGATCGATCAAAATGAGAACCTCATTTTGTTTATGAGTGACGAAGCCCACTTTCACAAGCCACAAGCCCCGAAGTGTGGACGAATTGAAGGGCGAAATTCGCGTGGAAGTCGCCCAAGTTGAGAGAGCGATGTTGGAGACAGTCTACGCGAACTTCCAAGAACGCCTCCAGCACTGCATCAACGATTTCGGCCACCACATGCCTGATATGATTTTCCACACTTGACCGACTCAAATGCTATTTCCTTGAGAACCTGATTCCATCAATAAATTTGTTTTCGAGTTTATGATTTTTTTTTTAACCGTTCATTCTCTCTGCCGCACCCTGTATTTTTAAATCAATCGGAATCCGCGTACACCGACTTTGCTTAACAGCATGACGCGCTAGCAGCACTGGCGCTCTCACGGGGGGATAAAGGGGGTAAGTACCCCCCCCCCAGACGACTCGAGCAGTCTTTGAAAAGGTGGTATAAATTAAACGTCTTATAAAAAAATCTGTAACTTTAAGAAAGGACTGCGGCAACACTGCCAACCCGCTCAGTGCGCATGCGACTCTCCCACCAACAGCAACGGTGTGCGTTTCTTCCTGTTGCAACAGTTATAGTCTAGTCTTTTATGGTCTAGTCTAGTGTCTAAATTCTGTACCAGTCCGAAGTCCGCAACAAAATTTTCGCTGAGAAGTGAACAAGCGGAGTTTTGTTGATCTGGTTGGTGTTAACGCTATTTTCTATGTTCTATTGATTTTTTATTTTCCACGCATAAGCCGGAAAATTAATTTTGGTTTGTTTTTAATTTTTATACTATAAAAGAATCGTGTCTAAAAAAATGACAGACGGAAAACTGGAAATTTAATATAATTTCGATTACGAAGTCTTTAGTCCATACTCCAGCTATCATGTTTTATTTTGATTTAAATTCAGTTTTATACTTTATAGAAGTCGTAACATATTTGTTATTGTTATTTTTTTCATGAAGATGTACTTTTTGTTGTTTTGTCTGACATTGTTATGTAGAAAAGTCGGTGATAGTTTATATTATTTTGCATGTTTTTTTTAAGAAGATTGATCTAGCTTGGTTCTTGGTTTGCTTTATTTCCCCTTTGATGTCGTATGATTCAAAATAAAAAAAAGTATGTATTTTCTACAGAAATTACTGTAACAAATTCATATGTCTGCTATGTCCATGCTTTTGATGTTAAATCAGTATAACACTTCAGTACGTCACACTGAGAATTTACTTTCCATGTTACCCCTCCCAGACTGAAATCCTGGGAGCGCCACTGGCTGGCAGTAGCGTACGATGAAATGTTTCTCCATTTTGGATCCAGAGTATAGCTAGGTTTTAATACATTCTGGAATAATACTGGGATACCTTTGGATGCCTATATTGTTAAATAGGAGAAACTGTGATGAACGAAGTAGGTTGACTGAAACGGGAGATTCCCAGCACTCTGTAAGAGTTCTTGAAGAATATGTATTTTCGGACTAAGTTTAATTTAGCTGGTAGCAACATCAAAAAGCAATGGACGTTTATCAATGTTTTCTTCAAGAAGAAAACAAACGGAACTATTTATTGGCAACATTCGCACACCAGCTAATGTAGATATAGTAAATAATTTAAATAGATATTTCTCTAATGTTGGTAGTTCCATTGCGAAAGAATTGGGAAACGAAATTAGTAAATTGTAGTAATTGAAAAATGGAAGTCTATGGTGAGGTTCAATATGCCTGACGTCGTAATGTGTACGAGAGAGAAGTGCTAGAAGAGTGCAATAAGTATGTTAGAAAGAGTGCCCCGATGGCGTCCGTGGCCTATCCTTTTCTAACACACGTATTTCGTGCTTCTCTCTCGTTCACATTATGACGTCAGTGGTATGTGGTTTTCACTGTATGCATGACACTGTTTTGGTAGACCTCACTGATGAACAAATGGTGAATGGAAATCTAACAGAAATTAAAGACAAATTCAGAGCCCGAACATGACGGCATTTCAGTCAGAGATATATTCTCAACCTCAGACCTTACATTGTAAATCTATTAGTGAAATTAATTAACATTATAATTATAGCTGGGGCATTTTCGGATGAACTAAAATTCAATAAAATTACTCCACTTTATAAATCAGGTGATAAAGACTTTATGAATAATTATAGGTCAATATGTGTTATCAGTGTTTTACCTGAAATTGTTGAAAAAAACATCAAGAACTGAATAATGTCTTTTGTAAATAATAATAATAATAATTAATTAATTTGCTATCAATTCAATTACAAATGTTGCAGGTGAAATAAAAAACATGCAAATAAATATGAAATGCCCACATAAGGCAAAACCTGTGCCTGGTGAGATGGGAGAGATGAGAAATGAAAATACATTAGCTGACAGTTACCAGTATGGGCTCATAAAAAATAGTAGTATGCTTGCAGTTGCAGTTGATTTTGTAAATTATATCTCAAAGGTCTAGATGAAATGGTTTTAGCAGTGCTTATAGCCTTAAGAAAGGCATTTGATGTGGTAGCTATCAATATATTATTAAATAAGTTACAAAATATGGGATTCAGGGCTACTCTGTATAATTTCATTAAAACTTATCTACTTAACAGGAAACAAAACAAATAGTGAGTGGTTATCTAGCGACTATGGTGTCCGTCAGGGGTCAGTTTTGGGGCCTGTATTATACCCACTAAATGTTCTAAATCTGACGAGTGTTAATCTTAATGCAAAGTTTTTATTTTTGCTGAGACACAGTTCTTTCTGCTCTATGAAATAAACTCTCTGTGTGATGGAAGTTAATTTAGATGTCACTCTTTATCCTTACTGTAAATGGCTATATTCAAATAAATCCAGATCTATAAAACAAAATAACTCATTTTTAAAACCTTTTCAAAAAAGCGCGCGTTGTACACAAATTAAAGCAATAAGAAGACATTTTCCAAGAAATTGTAGTTGAAAACTTTTGTATAAGAATAAACATCGTCAATGTAGAAGAACTATCAAGAATCAAATATGTACCTTGGCCTAATTATTATAAATGAGAATTTGAATTGGTCTAGTCAACCTAAAAAGGTTTTTGATAAAACAACGTCAATGATTGCTGTTCTGTAACGAAGCAGAGACTACTTAACTATGAAAAGTAAAATAATTATATAATGCATTTTTATTGTCACACTTTAGATATATGTTACAATTTGTGGAATGTGTGATAAAGGTAAATTTGATAAAGCACAAATATCGCAAAATAGAAAATTACGAATTTTATTTAACTATCTTACCAACATAGATAATATGTACACTGAATTGAATGTTATTAAGTTGTTGGAATTAGATTAATACCAAGTGATATTCAAAATTTTGAATAACCAACAAAATTCTAATACAAAAAATTCTGATCAGACATGATGTAAATGTACCAGATTCCTACTAGAACTGATATACTCAGGGTTAAATAACTCTGTCACTGATGCAGTAAAAACATATGATAATCTACTACATAGAGTAAAGAATGTACAATTATTCAGAAATTTTGTAAAAGTACTCAAAAGCCACTTGAATTGTTGAATTTATTGTTGTTAAAATATGCACTTTAAATAGTATGTTAGTAGTTCTCATGGCCAGTGTTATAAATCAAGATTAGAGAACACTGTTAGATAAAAATTGTAAAAATTAACTGTTGAATAAAGATTTGTTTTCAAAAGTTCGTTCCTCTGCCATTTTAACGAACTGTAACATGTACAACATACATAAACTTCGGTTAAACTACATTTTAACCTTGATTTGGCTTATGCTTTCATTGGGGTAGATTATGATTATGTGCATATTATGGTCATTATGCTGTGCTCCTTGGACTTGCCAAAATTTTGACCCAGGGCAAGTTTACTACCATTACCAAATAACTACAGGGAAAAACCAAATTTGTCTGATGGCTTGAGTTCAATGTGCGCGAGGCAGAAGCGCGAAAGTGTGTATCAACACATGTTAGAAAGAGATAGAAGCTGGCTGAATAGCGAAGGTCATCAGCACATTGCCTAGCAGCGGTGACACAGAAGGATCTGCTGGGGATGAAAGAGCCAAGGCTTTGAAGGTTATTAAAATCAGTCGAACAAAATTATCAGTGAAAAACAGATAGTTCTAACTGAATCTCAACCAGTGAAATTAATTTCAATGTGAATGTGGCCTATGGTCCCCCATGGCAATTTTGGCACATCAAAATTATAATAGCAGTGTCAAACTTATCGTAGCGGGTATATAAGACTGCAAGGCGACATAGAAATTAAAATAAAGTGCCCAAATTCAGCTGGGATCAAACCCCTGAATGTTCACAGAAATCAGAAACTTTGAATGATTACGAAGTTTTAATTTTTGGGTCCAGCTGTAATTAAAAAAAATATATTTGGAAAAGTTAGCATCACGCAAACTATATAAGCAAATTCAAGAGCAAAAATCAGTTTGGAGACAGCATTTATCATGCTAGAATTAATGTATATTATAATTTTAATTAACATTTAATCTCCTTAAAATATTGCAAAACCTGTAACAGTCTAATACGAGAAATAGATTCAAATTAAAATTCATAGGAAGTACCCTGAGTTAATCTCCGTGGTTAATTCTTCTGATTAGCCATAATTTTCCTAAGTTGTAAAGATAACGGTCCAGCCTTCATTTATGAGAAACTTCTACAGACAACAACAACTATCCATACCTCGCTTTTTTTACCTTCAAGAAACTGAACTGCACTGATTTGCAGTATCGAATGAATAGATATTTTAAATTTTAAAGAACACAAAAACGGTTTAACTTTTGTTTATGCTTGTCTTTTAACGTGGTCTGAAAGATCATCTCGTAAATAAACAAGTTGATATCTCATTGAAATGGAAAAAATATGCAAAAATGTAGATATAACGTACGTTTAGCAGCAGCCAGAAGATCTTTAATTTCTTTGATGATCCTCTTGATGTGCTGGTTCGTCTTCTCCAGTTCCCTCTCATGTTTATGAAGATTTTCTCTGAAATATGGACTGTCACTTAAGCACTCTGTGAACTCGAGAGGAGGTAAAACGACCCCCATTTTGTAACGGAAACACGCACTGTCTCACATAAATAATCGTTCACTTATTTGAAGCAAAGTTCCCTCAGAATATTCACGAAATATTGGTGTCTTTAGGTACACTCAACCCGCGAACCGCACCTCGGTAGCTTGTCGGCAACGCAATGAAAACATGAAGTAAAAAAAACAACCTGTAGGAATTAAACTACCGCTGCAGTGTTGCCGGTATGTGCACTCAATAAATCTGTTATGAAAGATGCGGTTTACACAGCATTATTGTTAACTTTACGTTTGGAATTCGTTGGCTGGAACAATCTTTTTCCATAGTTTGGGCATCAGCTAAAACGCTTAAAAGCGTGTTTTTGACAACCAACTCTCTCTTCCGTTAACTTGTGTTATTTTAGGCAGACTTGCCAAGAGCCTAGAGGAAGATGCAGACTCCAGGTGATGAGGTTGAACCTACATGAAGGCTTCCCGCAGGGATATTACTTATCCTGAAAATTAACATTGTCGGTATTTTTTGAGACTATATAGAGGCTTTTTGTAACATTATTTAGGTTTTTATAATATGTCAACTTAGAACTAGCTTGATGTGCACTCGTTCTGTAGCTCTACGTGTTGCCTAAATGTCATGTCGCTTTAGCTTTCAATGTTTGGCTCTGATGTGATGTAATATCTGCTTTATAGATGGTATTATTGGAGGTCTGAGCTATACGTTACCTATATATTATAGCTGGAATGATACCTATATATTATAGCTGGAATGAAACGGCAGTGCATAAGTGCATACTGAGGATTTGTGTGCTAATACTGTGTTGGTGATAATTCCATAGGTTTCTTGTCTTAAATACACTTAGTTGATGTGTATGCAAAGCTAGAAATTAGTTGCGCATCCACTTTTTATCATTGATCCATGAAAATACATTTGCAGATTTGTTGGATTTCTAAAATGAGAGAGATAAGAAATGAATGTCCCTAGTTGGTGAAGTATATTACAATCAAGAGCTGAACAAAATATGCCACAGACAGGAACATTTACGAAACGTGAAAAAGTTATGTTGTACATTATTTTTCATTCTTAGTCATTTTATAGAATTTATGTTGCGATGTCAAGCAGGAAAAACAAATCAGCGCCTAGATGTGAGACAGTGCGAAATGTTTTGTATGTAATGCGTCATTCCTAATTTTTCTGTGATGTGGCTTAATTACACAGAACTCTGTCGTTGTGGCTTCCAGTGATGATTCTCAAGGTTTTTAAAAACGCAAAAAATGAGGAAAATCGTAATTTACAACTTTGAACATAACCTGTCGTCAGAAAGGTCAACACAGATAACCCGTCTGAGACCGCTAATAGATGTACTTCATGGGCACTGGGCAGGATATTCAGTAATAATTTTCTAACACTGCAAATATCACTGATTTTATACACATACAGACCCATTAGACATAAATCCATACTAATTTTACGCTGTAATCCATGTAGAAATCTAAATTCGTTATATTTTGTATACTGAAGCTTATGAAGTTTGATATTGACATAGTAGCGTTATTTGAAAAATATTCATGTTCTATCAATCAGAATTATCAGTGGCGTAAGAAATTTACTACGCCATGTACCTATCTTAACCCATGTTATTTTCTTAATGCACCATCGATTCTGAAAATAATGCCATTGTTTCTGGTATTAAAATGGAAGAACTTGGAAGAAAGAACGACAGATGTTTTAAACCAAAATGTTTCGATCTGTATGCGGCAGACCGTACAAATCAATAAATCATAAGTACTAGTACAGTTTGCAAATCCACTAGCAAAGATACCTACAAATACCTACATCTGGCAACGCCGATTTTAATTTGAAGCTTGAACTTCATCTCGGTCAGAAGATAGCAGCATCGTACTCAGTCGTGTTGGCGGCATCTATTTATAACTGTTGGAATACTAAGCAGATACCTTCACTGTAACAGACAGCTGTTGAAATTTTACAGTAGATGGTAGCACCATGGTTCTATGGTGGCGCCATCTCTTAAATTTATTTGTAAAAGATATTGCCTGTATGTAGTTTTATATTCTGTACTTTCATTACTTACAGATAGTTTGAAGAGATTGTAGCACAACTCGATGCGTAGTGAGACTTTTGATGATAGATGGCAGCACCACGCCAACTGAACCATTAGACTGTAGCACCATCTGTTTAGGCAAATATTGAAATTTTCTCCGACCCAGCTGAGCGACAGCTACTCTCGCCAGTTCCAGTTTGCCAAAAATTTCAAACAGTTTAGGCTTAGCTCGTAAAAATTTTACATTAGTGGTGTTACTCTCAGTTAAAAATAAATCCTTTATTTATATTGTCCTTTGTGATTGTCGGACAGTCAAAATGTTGTAAATGGTGATGTGTTGCGGGACAAATCGATAATAATCTGTGTCGTTTTGTTTTTGTACCGGGTGTTTTGTATTAGTAAACAATAGTTGTGATTATAGCCCAAAATGTCCCTCCCTATAGAAATTATAGAGAGGATATTAATGAAATGTGACGGTAAAACCCTTCTCGGGGCGAGAAAGGTGAACGAGGATTGGAAAAACATTGTGGACTACATATCACTGGTAAGGATGTTGTGCAATGTAAACAAAGTTGAAAATGCATTAATGTGGCTTTACATCATCACCAGCTAAACAGTTGTTTGTACCTATTTCAAGTAATACATTGATTTGAATAAATCAACATTGTTGTAATAAGTTCATGTTTCTCTGGTTAAATGAAACCACAGTCTGTGTTTACACTGTAGGTAGCCAAAAGCTTAGATAGCCACAGAGCACCAAAGCTCCAGTAGCAGATTAACATGTGTAGCAAAAGCTATGGGGCCCGCAGGCAGCATTTCAGGGCCTAAAGAGAAATGTTTATGAAGGTAGTAATAGTACCTATTCTGTGAGAGGGAGGACTACCAGTTGCCATTACCCACCCCCCTTTCAAATTTTGAGTCACTGAAATTGCTGCTCTCAAATGCACTGGTGCAGAAAACAACACATCCCCTGCTCTTCAATTATGAATTGCCAAGCATTTAATTTCCCCTGTCCCCCCTTAAATTTCCCTTCAGGTGTGATTTTATTACTTCCATTTCCAAGTCCAATTGGACAACTAGCATCCTTATGCTGGTTGTCCAAAACCTGCTTTGAATTCCATATTGTTGCTAGCAGTAATGGATGCCAATAATTCCTAATAAATGTTATTATTAACAATATTTTTGGCATTTATACGCACCATATATCTAACTGAATTTCTTTGCACTTGAAGAGAACCGATATTTGGGAATGGTGCTGCAATGAAGACATACCAAAGAATGAATTGGTAGAGTACTTGCAAAATTATAAAAGTGATGATCCAGATAAGTGGCTGAATATCTACACCAACTGGTCTTCGTGGGAGGATATCAAAGATATTCGATGTGATATAATTCGGAGCCCAGTAGAAATCACCAGAATCTCATGTATCGCAGTCTCTGGAGAATTCATAGCTATTGGATCGAATGATGGAAGATTGAGGATATATACTATAGACTGGAAATTGATATACAAAGCCAGAATTTTGGCTGTGAGATTGAATAGCTTAGCATTCATGGAAAGTAGATGTAAGTGTTTATTAGACAAAAAATAATCTACTTGTTCGGTGAAGTAGTTAATGTATGCAACATTCAGTTCCTCAACTGTTTTATCTAATATTGAATTTAAGCACTTCATTTCAAGCTGAGTAAATGTACTGAATGATTTTGGTATTGTTATAGTCAACAATGATACATGTTTTTGAAGCAAATACAAAGACACTAAATAAAATTATTTCAAAACAAAAACAAGCAATATCTACTCTGGAAACTTTTTGAAACACTTTTATGAATATCTCACTTTGAAAACATTTTTACAACACATTTCTTAATTTTTTTTTTGTGTAGCTAATTGTTCAATATTTCAGGTGAAACTACTAGCGGCTGTATGGACTTACCGTATTTGACATTAGTGATTGCTTTCCACAAAGGTCTACATATATTTTGCTTTGATGGTGTAAATGAAACACAACTCGTTATACATGATGTAAAATCTCATAGGTAAGTAATTTCATATTGCTTTTTTTAATTTTGCTTGGTCTTTAGGCACATATTAAACAAGTTTTTAATAATTGAAGATAACCCTTTAATTAGGGATTTTCATAGATTACATTTATTTATTCATTTCCTCTCAACAAAAAATATTGTATAGGAATTGTCATACATTTTCAAATCTAAAAAAAAACCTATATCTAACAAAAAGTCAAATAGTAAAAAATAAGATTTAACGGCATATATCACAATATTCTTCCACACTATAAAGCTATTTTCATTCAAATCGTCTTTTAAGAGATTCTTGAATGTCTTTAGACTGTAGCAGTTCTTTATTTCCAAAAGAAGCAGCCCATTAATATTTGGGGACTTACACATAATTGGAGTTCTATAGGGTGGTATATAAAATTATTCACTAATCCTCGTATTAATTGAATACATTTGGCCATTTGATGGGAATTTTTCTCTATTATATGTATAAATAAACAAGTTTCCAATATATATAAACCAGTAAGTGTTAGTACTCTGAATCTCTTAAACAGATCTCTACATGATGTTCTAGCACTAACATGGTCTGTAATTAGAAAATGGTTAGCTTTAGAGAAAAGTTACCGAGGATTTTTCTTGTTCAAAATGATCCGAAAAATTTGAAAAAAAAATATTCAGAGCGAGAAATAACAGCTTTTATTGTAATGTGTTCATATCTTATCTGGGTTACTCACCGGCATGGGTATCACGTATCTTGAACAGTGACATTATGCCGATTTTTTTTGACATTATGTAGGTTAGTCTACAAGATGTTAACTTAGCACTTAGTTGTACGTGTTGCCTAAACGTCATGCGGCTTGTTATCAATCTTTGGCTTTGATGTTATATAAATCTGCTTCTGAGATGACTAAATTTCAAAAATGAGAAAGATAAGAAATAGTTATATTCACTATACACTGTCGAATTACAAGCCATATACATGCTATCAGTAATTACAGACAACGCGGGCGCTGTGATGATTTCCCGTACCTAATTCTCCTTAGTTTTTCGTAATTTATAACTTTGAACATAACCTCTCTTCAGAAAGTACAACAAATAAATAACCCGTCATATTCAGTAATAATTTTCTCATACAAAAAATATCACTGATTTTATACACATGCAGACCACTACACATAATCATCTAGACGCGATCTTGGTATTCAACCGACTTTCTTCTCAGAGATAAAAATTCAGATCCGGATCACTCAGCCTCACAAAGCTATGCAACCAATAATGCGTAGTTTAGTTGAGTAATTCCTCGACAGATGAACGTTCACAACGATCCTAGTGAGCAAATGTGGAATGACTGTTTGCGCCCTAAAAACTACCTAGTCTGCAAGTTGACATCTTATAGGTTTTTGTAACGTTTTATAGGTTTTTTATATGATACGTGTGCCGCTACCTTTTGAAGCATGCGCGTTGAAAAGATTCATTATTACAAATCGCATAACGATATGATCAACTAAACTGATTCATAATTAAGTTTCAAGATTTGTCTCACACATACAGTGGTGGTCAATAAAATAAGAGTGCACATTTTGAAAACCAATGATATAATTAAACGTTATACCCAAATTTGACAATGATGTTTACTGTTCCACATTCCGTCGCGACAATCACATGTCATCTGTCGACGCATCATCTGTCCGTTCCGTCCATCTTCTCCACGTGAAGCGGATGTAGGAGGTTAGAAAGGACGTTCCGGTTTTGTCCCCAAAATTCCTTCTCGTTAATAATTTTTAATATGTTCGGGTGTATTGATTTATAGTGTTAACACCTAAGGATGGTATCCGTCGTACAATAAGCCCAATGTGTCCGTCCGGTTGGTTTTATATTTGTAACAAGTGCTCTCATCCTCGCGTTCGTTTTGAAACACCATTTGGCTGCAACCTCAACGACGAGTAAGTTGTCTGATAATTTAAATCCTTCCCTTATTGGTGCTAGCATCAGAATTGTGTTTTCAGCTCCTGACGAAGGCTCCATAGAGAATTGCCGAAAGCCAGAGTTTACCGTTAAAAGAGTTAACTAAAGCCTAAAAAGTTTGATAATTTCCCAATTAACAATTGATTGTATATTTTGCCCAACTGGTCATTGGCAATGTCAATGACTACTGATCATATATATCCTTCAATTTCTTTGGGTAGAAAGCAATGTATTGCAAAAGTACACTCTTTTAACTTGAACTCTCAAGCTTTCGAAGATCTATGTCTTCATCGTTTAGAGCTGGAAACAATTATTAACAATAGCAACAAATAGCAATTAGGAGAAAAATATTTACTTACTAAGTCGGCGAGATTGCTGAAATTGTTTTTAAAACAACAGTGAAGGGAACACATAGTCGACGAATAAAAAACTGGACTGATGAGGTTCGATTAGGACGGAATTATTTTATTATTAAATGGCAAATCATTTTGAAAGGTTGAAAAACTGTTGTTCATTCTCCACGATTTGTAAATAAATTTCCTAGGTCATATTTTCTTTTATCAAAAAAATAGGTCCAACGCCGGAATATGAAATGTACTCCCATATGTTGATGTTTCCTCCGCCATGCTTAACCGTTCCTATTGTTTAGGGCAGATTCAGCTCTCTTACGTAAATCCTACCATCAGATCTAAACAAATTTATTTTTGTTTCATCGCTGAAAAAGGACATTTTTCAAATTGCGACCGTAGGTGTCCGATACCTAATAAAACTGAATGGCCTTGACAATCCATAAGTGTATTTTATCGGTATGTAAAGCATAAATCTTTTATCTATCCAAGAAAAAATTACTTTGCATTCACCTTGATAATTTGGCTTTTACATAACATTTTTCTTTTACACTATTATTATTTTTGCCACCACACCAAACATACTTAGTAACAAACAGGTCAAGTTAAATAAAAACTTGAAAAATCCGTTAAAATGATTTAACATGTGTACAATCTATTCTAACTCTCATAACAAAACGATATAAAAATATCGTCACCCTCATTTGAATCGTGGGCCAGATTTTTTACAATGCATTGCCAACTTTCCTTTGTCCCAGCAGACGGGCCTGTTCTTAATTTGTATTTTATTGTGCGGGTGTCTTTATTTAGAACATGCGTATCGCGAATGTGTAAAACGCTTCTCGAAAAGGAAGCTTTGTATGTAAATATAAATGCGAAAACGCTACGGTATATTTAGCAAGGTTCGTTGTATTCCTGTTGTTTTATTTGTGAATGAAATGATTTCGAATAGGCTAGGCTGAGTGTAACCCTGGCAGCAAAAATAGAACCGGCATGTGTTGTTGTTTTGACAGCTTGGAAAAATATTGCTAATGGTGAGAAATCTGAAGCAGGTTACTGTTTTCCAGATGTCACAATTATTATGATATCTTCATCATGTTTTTAAACTGTATGTAACTATATATTTCTCTTAAAATTGGGGGTAACCTATGGATCAGTGTCAAGGTAGAATGAGACTACACAGTCTGGGCTCTGGGTACCGCGACCTGAAGGACACAAAGGAAATGAAAAGGCGGATGAGCTAGCCCGATAGGGTGCGGTCAATCGCTTTTCTGTGGCTTGACCAGAACACACACTAAATAGTGCATGAGAAATTGGATCAAGAAAAAGTCCCTAGAATGGTGGAACAGCCAATTAGGGCAGGCAGGCAAAAGACCCAACCCAACTAACAATTATCACTCCTATTAGAGTTGTAAAAATGATTATACAGTATTCCTTACACAGCATTGTATACTGTAAGAACATTGGCAAAACCCTCTTAGAACAGCTATACAAGCGGAATGGGCACACCTAATAGGACACTTCAGTCCTTTAAGAGGTTGTATAAGGGCTGCAGGTAACATTTATACAACAAAAGTGTAAGCCCCTTGCAGCCGCTATAGGACATTTGCGACAGTGCAAGATTCAGTTTTTGTCAACTACACTGGTCAACACTGGTTTTGCCACACGAACTTTGACAGCTAATTTTGTTTTATCAGTCTACCCTGATTATTACATGACAGCTGTCATATGTCTATTAGCCTCATATTTGTTGTGATACGGTAATACTCATAACTAGTACTACGGCAGTAAATTAACAGAAACGCTTACAAGTAAATCCTTATAAAAATATTTGTTGTTGAATTTGAACACTTTTTTGTGATTTATTAACCCTGTGAATATGTCGAGGAAGTGTAATAATGATCCTAACTCTTTTTGTTATGTCTGAGGAGAACTAACATTCAAAAAACAACGACGAAATTTTACGAATCTTGTGTTGGAGTGTTATCACCAATGTTTTGGTTTTTCTGTCGCCCATCAAGACAAATCCTGGGCCCCTCATGTCTGTTGCCTAACGTGTGTGAAAAATTTAACTGACTGGAAGAAAGGTGCACGACCTATGCCGTTTACTGTACCCATGATATGGACTGAACAGCGAGATCACGTTTCAGATTGCTATTTTTGTCTCACAGACATAAAATGTATAAATTACAAGAAAAAAACCACAGTTATTTACCCTAACTTATCTTCGGCTATAAGACCAGTCTCTCATTGTAAAAAATTGCCAGAACTAATACCAGTTGCAACTACGTCTGTTGAGAACAATTCACAACCGTCCACTTGAGGTGAATATGTTGACGAGGACGATGACTTTGAGTTAAAAGGAATTGTAAACGAGCCACATTTGATAACTCAAGGAGACCTAAATGATTTGGTTCGGGATTTAAATTTGTCAAAAAAGCAGTCAGAACTATTAGGATCACGTCTAAAAGAATGGAATTTGCTACATCATAATACAAAAGTTAGCTATTTTCGAAACCGTGATCAACACTTCAGAACGTATTTTTCTCAGGATGGAGATTTGGTGTTTTGCAATAACATAAATGAGATTATGAAAATGTTGGACATAGATTTTGATCTCTCTCAGTGGCGTTTATTCATTGATTCTTCGAAAGCAAGTCTAAAAGCAGTGTTATTGCATAATGGAAATAAGCTTCCGTCTGTACCTCTGGCCCATGCTGCAAATATGAAAGAAACCTATGAAAATATGAAACTTTTACTTGAAAAAATAAATTACAGTACATATTCCTTCAAAATCTGCGGTGATCTTAAAGTTGTTGCACTATTACTTGGACTTCAGCTGGGTTATACAAAGTTTTGCTGCTTTTTATGTGAATGAGATAGCCGAGACAGAACTAATCACTATATAAAAAAACATGGCCTACGCGTGCATCGTTAGTTCCTGGGCAAAAAAACGTAAAGTATTTACCCCTTGTACAGCCAAATAATGTGCTTCTACCACTATTGCATATCAAATTAGGATTAATAAAAAATTTTGTGAAGGCAATGGATCGCAATGGGAGTGGATTTTTGTGTCTAAAAGAAAAATTCCCTAAAATAAGTGATGCAAAGATAAAAGAGGGTATTTTTGTGGGCCCTCAAATTAGGGAGTTAATAAAAGATTCAAGATTTGAATAAAAATTAAGCGATTTAGAAACAGCATCGAAATAAATCACAAGAAGAACTAAAACGTAACACGACATAAATGAAATAAGAAACTACCTGAACATACTCAAAATGTACAGGGTGCGGCAGAGAGGATGGACGGTTTTAAAAAAATCATCAAATAGTCAATTTTTACTCGAAAACAAATTTATTGATGGAATCAGGTTCACAAGGAAATAGCATTTGAGACAGTCAAGTGTGGAAAATCACATCAGGTATGTGGTGACCGAAATCGTGGATGCAATGCTGGAGGCGTTCTTGGAAGTTCGCGTAGACTCTCTCCAACATCGCTCTCTCAACTTGGGCGACTTCCACGCGAATTTCGCCCTTCAATTCGTCCAGAGTCCGGGGCTTGTTCTCGTATACGCATAATATCCAGGCTGTAACTGTTGCACAATGGCTAATTTGTAGGGGTGAAAGCGGAGATCCATATGCAAAATTGGCCTTACGGAACGATCACTAAGGCGAAGTGCAGCAGCATGTTTCCGGGCAGATCGAGTCGGACTGCGAAGAAAGACCTGTCGAACGCGTTCAACATTTTCAGGAGTTCGAACTGTTCGCGGCGCTCCTCTTGGTCTTCTGTTGATCAGTTCACCACACCTGTGAAGTGATTCAACCCAACGCAGGTTGGTGTTTCGAGAGGGAACAGCTCTATTCCGATGAATGATGAAGTGGCGACGAAACTCACGCTGTACGACGATGACTGACTCATTATTTCGGACGAAACAATCATAGGCGAAAACGCGGTGCTCCACCGTCTAAGGCTCCATAACGACAACTGGTAAAATAATGCTAGGATCTCACGTACTACCCATCCCAAAAACGTCCGTCCTCTCTGCCGCACCCTGTAGATTAATTTTTCGGACAAAGAGGGTAAATTTTATAAAAACAAAAGAAGATTGTTGTCTAAAAGCGTTCTAAAAAACGACATTTTATGTATTATTGCTGATTCCTATGAAATTGCCCAAAACATGAATTTACATAGACTTGCGTCGAAGACGACACACTCTCTCTCATCATAGGCACTGCTATAGAAAACCGCATGGCGGCACAGAGTCGTCATGGGCATCGAATGTTTTACTTGGATTTAATAGGAGGGCCAATTTAGGTCTATTGACAGGACACCGTCGTCCAAAGCGACATATGCGGAGCAGAAGATGTCACATGCCGATTGTGCAGAGATAATGAGGAAACCCCAGTGTATCTCCTGTGTCAGTGCGAAGGCCTGGCTAGGCCGCGGTTCCAGATAGTAGGAATCACACATCCGATAACAAATCTACGAGTCTGATTAACCCATTAACGCCCGCTGTACTCAAGCGAGTACACTCGTGTTTGTTCCTATCAGAGCCATCTCTGAGTCAACCACAGAAGTACTGCCTCTTATAAACATTTGTAGATGGTACATGCGACAGGGCGCAACAGCCATTTTTCATAAACTCTGTGAGTTTGTCGTTGTTTACAGTAATAGAAGTTATTGCTTATTTGATCTAAGGTAAGTTCGGATTTTACATATTTTTTTCTTATTGAGATGACCATCTAATAAACATAATCTTTTTATATTATGTATATGTAAAGGTTGTTTGTATGATTTGCCGGGCATACATCATTTTAACTGATTTGATGTAATTTTTTTTTTAATAATAATAATATTTATTCACTCAATGTACAAAGATAACAAACAATATGAGTAAATAAATATAAAATCAAAACAGGCCCAATAGAAGGCATCGCCTGTACATGGACCAATAATTTAAGTTGAAACTGTAGAATGCAAATGACAAAAAAGGACAAAAATTAGCTACAGTAGATTATGTATTTAGTTGATGTTCGTATTTATGAGTTTATGAATTTCAGTCCTAGATATAGAATGTAGCCACTTTTTTAAATTTCTTTTGAAACAATTTCCGAAACGTAAATCTTTTAAGTCTTTAGGTATAATTTCATAAAATTTAGGCGCTAAATAGAGATATGATCGCTGCATTATAGATTTATGCGGTTGAGGAACTACTGTGCCACGAATTTTGTACCTGGTATAATGATTATGTTCAATTTTTTGGTCGGTGTTTACAAATTTATGGTAGTGAGTGATACTGTGTAAGAAATAAAGCTGTCTTATATCATACATTCGAACATCTGCGTATAATTTTTCGGTGGGATAAAGTTTCGGTTTTTTAAATATCATTTTTAGAATACTTTTTTGAAAAACATCTAAATTATAGATATGTGAGGAACATGCAGCTCCCCATGCTAATATACCATATGTGAGATGAGGCTCAATCAGTGCATGGTATAATGTTTGAAGATATTTTTCTGTCAATATATTCCCAAGGTATTTAATTTTGTAGGATACAAATCTAACTTTCTTTAAAATATAATTGACATGGATGTCCCATCGTAAGTAAGGATCCAAGACCACTCCAAGGTATTTTATGTTGGGCACTCTATTAATTTGCATTTTTTGATCATTAATATTGAAGGAAAAATTTGTGTAATTTGGCAGATGTCTAGCATAAGATCCAAATGGTAAAAAATGTGTTTTAGAATAGTTAATGCTCAATTTTCTACTGTTAAACCACCGAATAATTTTGATAAAATCATTTTCAATTACATTTTTCAGATCAGACCAGTCAGTGCCTTCATATAATATTGCAGTATCATCTGCAAAACTAGTTATTTTGCCAACACAATTAATCTGGAAAATATCATTTAAATATATATTGAATAACAGCGGGCCTAAGACAGTTCCTTGTGGGAGGCCACACTTAATATACATTTCTTTACTAAATGATCCTGATATCTGCACAGATTGTGGGCGATTTGACAAATAACTTTCGATCAGTGAGTACGCGTTTCCTCTGAAACCAATTCTCTCCAATGCTTCTAATAATAATTTGTGATTAACTGTGTCGAAAGCTTTCTTTAAATCAACAAAAATGCAGATTGAAGGGATTCTGTTATCAATATTTTGATGTATTTGATTTACAATTTTAGTTATTGCGTCCGATGTAGCCTTCCCTTCTGTAAATCCATATTGATTTTCGCTTAAAATTTTGAATTTTGTGAGGTATCGAATCATTCTAGTAGATAAAACTTTTTCAAAAACCTTTGCTACACTGGATATTATTGATATTGGTCTATAGTTGTTAACATCTGTTTTTGTTCCTGATTTATGTATCGGTATTATATTACCTTTTTTTTAAAATTGAGGGATATATGCCAGATTCAAAGCATTTGTTGATTAGGTAAGTGAGTGGTTCTGTTATGTTCTCGGCTATAATTTTCAAATGTTCGCTTTTAATACCATCGAACCCAGGACTTTTCCGATTTTTTAAGGACATAACAGTGGTGTATACTTCACATTGCTCGACTTTATCCAAAATAAATGAGTTCAAAGTTCTTTTTGGAGGCTGAGTATATTGTACATTTGCTTGTATATTACTTGCTAAATTTTCGCCTATGTCAGTAAAGAATTGTACAAATTCATCGCATATCTGTTGAGTATTTTTTAATACTGTTCCCGATGTTGTATTTAACTCAGTGACACACTCTTTAACTTTTGTTTTCCCAGTAATCTCATCAATAGTTGTCCAAAGCCGATTAGGATCATTTAAGTTATTATTCAATTTATTTAGGTAATGTTTTCGTTTGGTTTGCCTTGCAAGCTCTATAAATTTATTTTTATATTGGTTGTAGCAGTCGGTATTCTCTGTAGTTGGCGTTAGTTTTATTACATTATATAGTCTTTCTTTTTCTATTGCCGATGTTATTAATCCTTTGGTAATCCAGGCATTTCTGCTTTTCTCTTTGTGACTAATTATTACTTTATTGGTACTAATATCTATTAGTTTTTTTATGTTCTCTATGAACAGTCCCGTTGCTTTGTCTATATTATTTATAGAGTATAATTGTTCCCAGGATTCTTGTTTGACATTTGATATTAGTTTTGAATTGTCGACAAAAAATTTGTAATTTTCCTGGTTGTTATTAACGGTATTGATGTTAGAATGTTTTTCATTTGAAGATATCAGTAAAATAGTGGAGAAGTGGTCAGTAATATCGCTTTCTAGGATTATTGGTATACAAGTAATTTTGTTGGATAGGTCTTTCACAAAGCAGTGATCTATACATGTGCCACTGATGGACCTTGTAGGTAGGTTTATATAGGACAGAAATCCGTTACTTGATAGGATATTCAAGTATTCATTTGTGATGGGATCATCGTCCAAAATATTTATATTGACATCTCCCAAGAAAATATGTTGCTTTAAATGAACTTTATTTTGATTTTGAAAAAAAAAATTCGATATTCTTTAAAAACTCGTGGGGTTCTGAACATGGCGGACGATAAATTGCAAATACCTCAATTTTGTTATGGTTAATTTGGATCATTGTATTTAAAATTTTGATTCCATCGGTGAAAGTGAATGTATCATGATTATATTGCAGTTTATTTCTTACAAAAACTATCACCCCATCGTTTTGGTTATAAGTGCCGAAGTTATACAGCGTGTCATATCCCTGCTGATTGAAGCAAGAAATATCAACCACTTGCCACGTTTCAGTTTAAAACTATTAGATCAAAATTGTACCATATTTGGTCGAGTAGTATTTTTAAGTAATCAATGTTGTGTTTTATACTCCTTATGTTCATATTAAAAATTCGAAATTTTGCATCAGAATTTTGTGTACATAAATTAAGTTCATCTATTGTTATCAATTAGAATGTATGTTCAAGTTTGACTGTACTCAAATGAGTATACTGGGCGAATTCGTTATCAGTCGACTAATGCAATTTTTTTTGTTTTAGATTGTATAAATCGTTTTTTGATGATCCTGTTAAAACATACGAGCATTACAATTTTCTGATGTTCGAGATGATTTAAAAGATAACGATGATGTTGTGGTCTTGCCTCCAGACGCGCGTTATTTGGCTGACGAGGAGGAATTGGACGAAAAGCAACTGATGGCAAATGGAATGCCACAAGATGTTTCTGGTCGTTTATAGCTGTTTCGCCAAAGTTCAGTTCTGAAGCAGCGACGAAGAGCATTTGAGGGAAGTGCGAAGACGTACACAAATACCTAAATAAATCTAAACACGATGACTTGGACTGGGAGAAATGCAATCCTGAATATTCCATTTGGTCTGAGCCGCCACCGTTATGTGAAATGAATGCCAATAGGGATAAACTAGTGGAAGAGATAAAGGATTTAAATCCAGTACAACTATTTGAATTTTTCTTCGATGATACGGTTTTGTGGCATATTGTCGATCAGTCCATGTTATATGCATCTCAAAATACTCGACACCAAAGAAAAAACGAAATCCTTCATAAATTCGTACATTTTCCTGCGAAGCTAGAGAAGCAATTACGATGTACAGTATGCCATTCAAGGGTTCGTCAACACTACGTATTGAACGTGCCTGCTTCAAATTACGGTTTCGCCCATTGTACTCAAATGAGTATAGATATTTTTTTGGTAATACATAATAAAATATATATGGTTTCATGATCTTCAGTTTTTATCTTAGTCCTAATAATCTACCTTATATGCATAATATCCGTTTTCCATGTTCTGGTTTAATTTGGGCGTTAACAAGAGTTTTGTGTTTGTTTTAGTTCTGTTTCTCTTTTTTCTGATTCATGCAAACACAGACTCATCATAAACTCAACTGTCTCTTTGGCGGGAAACCACCATAAGAGAATGATTTTCAGATGAAATTTTTTTATGATTTCATTGCAAACTTCAATTTCCAAACATGATTTCTCTTGAAACACTATTTACTCTTAACCAAATATTATTGCATCTAGATGGAAATAGTAACATCCGCATTCGAATAACTTCGCAGAATGTAAAACACTAGGTTTTATGGTGAATTTAAAGTAAATTTGGCTGCTGCAAATATTTATTATAGCGATTAATTTCAAAAGTTTACTACTCGCTCCAAACATTCAGTCTCTGATGTATGTTGATGTAATATCAGAACTGCGTTTCTAGGTTGATACTTATACCGTTTGGTTGGCTTGATGTACTCAACCACTCCTGATGGTGTTACCACAACATTTTTTTGGCGGTAGTATCCCAACTAACAATTATCACTCCTATTAGAGTTGCAAAAATGATTATACAGTATTCCTTACACAGCATTGTATACTGTAAGAACATTGGCAAAACCCTCTTAGAACAGCTATAGAAGCGGAATGGGCACACCTAATAGGACACTTCAGTCATTTAAGAGGTTGTGTAACGGCTGCAGGTAACATTTATACAACAAAAGTGTAAGCCCCTTGCAGCCGCTATAGGACATTTGCGTCAGTGCAAGATTCAGGTTTTGTCAACTATACAACTATTCTGTTACGTGATCCTACTTTATTGCAACCAAACTATTTCTTATGTATTGCCTAGACGAAGTGAAGAATATATAACTAACACATTACAGTCATCTTGTTTACTTACATATCGGCCATTATGAATTTCATATACAGGTATATGATAAACTTAACATATTTTGATAATGATCAAAAGTATGTCTAGATTTTTAAGATGGAAAACTGAACATATCTGCGTCAAATCTTCCACAAATCCCATATTTATACACAATTACACTAATGTTTATCACTTTATATCTGTAATTTCGAACTGAAACATAATTATTTAATATTAAATAGAGGAATAAATGTTTGCCCAATATGGCTGGTGGTTGTGTACAATCATGGCATCGTCCATGTTGTCTTCAGTTTATTAGAATATTTTGGTGTTGCCTGCGGGTGTTATACAACAATTTGACAAATGTCTGAAATGAAATACCGACAGAGTCCAATGATTTACCCAGAATTTGTACCAGATCTATATCTTCTGTTTGAACCGTTGATAAAACCTTTTGAACCAATATGCATGCGTTGTTTGTCTTAAATCATTGGTTATGGCATTTTAACAAAAGTTAGGTTATGGTGAAGTTGTATACCAACATATTTAGCAAATGTAAGGCCTTTAACAGTTACTAAACAACAGTTGTATAAGTGCTTCCATTGGGAGCAACTTGTTGGCTAAAGTAGTAATATGCACAGCAAAACAACAAGGCTCGGGTTTGTTTTATAAAAGTTACCATGGATGCCACAACACAACCATTTTGACTAACGTGCCGTATAAAATAGTTGTATAAACGTTTATACAACAGTTAAAAATTTGTCCTATAAGGTGTTGTATAACTATGCTAAAGAATATTTTAAACACTTCATTTTAGAGCAAATATGTTGCAGAAACCAAATTTGCATTCCACACAACATTAAGCCAGCATTTTGGTGTTCAGGCAACAACAATATAGAGCTTTTATGGCTGAATGGTTCTTTTACCAAAATATTATAGCACTACTTTGCTAGTTGGGATATTTATGCGCTCCTACCCCCGGTAATCGTATGCAGTCATTAGACATATTTGACGTGTCGATTGTCCCATATGTTTATCCTTCAAAGACAATATGAACGAATCAAAAGAGAAGATCTTATCGCTGGAGATTGTATCTGGGTGCCGTCGATCACATACGCTTCGGCTCCCACGTGGGCGACCGCAAGCGTTTTTCGGGGAGGTGTTTAATTATGATTTAAATTTTTGAAGGGCACGGGTAGCTATGTTTGTACATGACAGTTAAGTCTTAAATATCTTGGATATGGTTCCTCACAAAACTTCTAAATATGAGATCTTAGGAGACAGCCAGATTCTCAATGGAGTCCATGGCCTAGGGTTGGGGACTAATTGTATGGGTTGAACAGAATATGTTTGCTTTTTTGACTCTGTAACCACGACCAACCGCAGACAGCGCTGTTTCGTACTCATGTATATCTGAACATAGTACAGACGTTGAGCAGTTATAAGCTAGAAGATATATGTGCCGTTCTGTCTTTTTGAACGTGGTTGAGGATGAAATTGCCTTTTGCAACTCATTTTTTTTGGCGATCGTCAGATTTCTCAGCTATTTGCGCAAATCTGATTTACGAACCTACATCTGACAGACTTGGTTAATTGTTCCATTTGTTTCACGGCATTATCATGCCTAGAGTTTCCGTTAGTTTTACTCAACTTTACGAGTTTGAGAGGGCTCGGATAATCGCGTTACGTGAAGCCAGATTTTCTTTTAGAGAAATCGCTAATCGGGTGAGTCGGAACGAAGCTACTGTAACGAGATGTTGAACCACATTTGCTTCGCTTTTGTAAACATTACAAGATCCACTTTTTCAGCAGGACAATACTCCAAGAAATCAATCACCTAATCCAATCATTGCCGCGACGACTTAACGAATGTGTAGCGAACAGAGGAGCTTCAACGCATTATTAACAATAAGGTGGGATCTCTGAGATTTTCCGAAATGTCGAGTTAAAATTTTAATCACTTTCTATTTATCAATAGACCTCAAAATTACAGCACTCCTAGTCGGTGTTGCATTTTTTATTTCATTTAGGGTGGATTTCACCAGGATTGTCAAATCAACAGTCCGTTATTCTCCACCTATAGGGTAACAGTCCGTCAAATACAGCGAATGAGCTTCAAGTTCCAATCAACACATTTTAGCAACGAATAGTTATGAAATGTTGAAGACAAAATACTGTCAAAGTATGAGATGACAGCTTGTCACTGAAACACCACCAGCTTATTGAATATTAAGAAATTACATGTAGTTTAGTCAAAATTTCAAAGAGGGTTCCATTTTTGAATAAAATTCATGTTTTTATTTAATATTGGCGATTGTTTATGCATGTTTATATTATTTTCTTCAATTGATATGCGATTTTACTGATTCAACATCACCTACCGTGTGTATTTTTCTATAAACCTCTTGCAGATAGCTATTAAGCACCTACTTGATGACAGGCTCTTCTAAAAACTTCATAGATATTGCTCGTTTCCAAACATTCATTCATTTACTTGCCGTTCATCAGTACCATTATAGCACCGTCGATTGATATTCCCACAAAACTATTCAGGATTTTTGATATCCATAAATCCATAAAGTCAAATATTTTTTGGTTGTTCAGGAACTGAGCAAACATCCACACTATATTGACAGCGATTAAGAAATACTCAAATATATGTCGTAAAGCTATTGACAAACTTAAAACCTGCAAAAAAATGGAATTTGCAGTATCTTCCTTGTTTCACTGAGTACACATTCTAGGTTATATTTATATTAGACATTATTCGAATAACAGCTGATTATTACATTTCAAAACTCCCCACGCATGTGTGGGATGCGTCAATCCTTGGTCCCAGTCGAGTAAGCTCCGCCAACTGTTGAAATATACACTATGCTTTATAAGACTATCCGTGGAATTTTTCCCAAAATCGTTGCACAACACTTAAAAAAATGCAAATGAAAATTTAAAATTATTACCATGACGCCCCAAAATAGCTCCGTCGGTACCTCGGGTTATACATCTTGACAGTAGGGATGTTCGATACGATCCTATATTTAGAAGTATCGATACTTTTGCTTCCCATACCCGATATTTTTGATCGATATTTTTATATACCACACTTGGATGTATCGATACATTTCACGAGTATCGTTATCTTTCGATCCGGACTGTGTCAGAAAGAGTGACTAACTTCAGATTACTTTTCTTCTTTGTCTCCTTCCGCTGGATATCGATAATTTTATTCCAATATTTTAGGGTACCGATACTTCCTAAAACGATAAGAATCTATACATATCCATATTTCTCGTGGAACTAAACATCCCTAATCTTGACAGCTTGTCGTTCTTGTCAACTGGGCTGCAGGG